>CM019692.1:38645710-39045710 GCA_009760885.1 Achatina immaculata
CCCCAGAGCTTCCTGTAAACAACATTTAAGAAACTGAACACTTACTGAATGTTGTAGATGTTGTTGCTGGCTCCCACTGTGAATATAAACAACATGCTCTTGGCAGCTGATGACACGATTAAGAAAGTTGCTGATGCCATGATTAACTCATCCCGTGCCATTGTCACTATAGTGCGAACTTCCGGTTACCGAGATGCGTGCCATAGTCGTTATAGTGACAATTCATTTGTTTCAATAAAACAACCGGTGTAATATTTAGAATATACATATTTCCTCCACGTTTCCGGTGACACTTTTCAAAATGATGAAAGAGTCCTTAGTTATGAGCGATGCCGACCGAGAAGAAGGCAGAGAAACATAGAAAATTTTCAATTTTTGATGATGTAGATAGGGGTATGGACATGGGCTGTGACCACCCCACTGCTCTTGAATGTATCCCAAGTAGATCTAGACATATTTAGATGACTGGAGAAGTAGTTAGGAGGTTATTTCAGACATTAATTTAGCGAGAATGCGACATAGAATCACAACATGAGATCGACAAGTAGATCTAGACATCTCAGATGGTAAGTAGTGCATATCTAGACCTAGCCGATGGTGAGCTGGGCACAGTCATTGTCTAAAAACATCACATTACTTCTTTTTTCCTAAAAAAACCTCTGCATTTATGAAATTTTCATACATTTAGTTATACCTTGAAACATAATAAGTACATGGATATAATGTTTTCCATTCCATTTTACAACTATACCCCCATACAGATCAAGACCAGCGCTTTTATTTTGGCACCCATCTGAACGTCCACGTTTCTTCCTCTGGCACAGGACGAGTTAAGAAAGTTGCACTGAATTGTATTATTGCCATTTTACTGTGGCTTATTTTGTTAACTTTGTGAGTAACAGACTTAGTAATTGAGAATCAGAATATATGAAAGAAAACTTCTTATATCTTATATCCTTCCCGTGCCGTTAGACGTCACATAGGGCTCGCAAAGTAGTTCGCCAATTTTTCCTGTCTTCGGCGAGTCTTTCAACCTCAACAAAGGATTTTATGCCTGTTAACTTGGCCTCTCTTAATAATGTCCTCTTCAGAGTTTCACGCGGTCTGCCCCTTTTTCTTCGGCCTGTTGTGTTCCACTTGATAGCTTGTTTTGGGATTCTCTGATCATTTCTTCTCATCAAGTGACCAACATATGTCCATCTCCTTTTCCTGATCACCCGTGAGACTGGTTGTTGTTCAGTCATCTGTCTTATCTCTGCATGAAAGAAAACTATAAGAATACAAATATTTTAAAAAGATGAAAGGTGTAATTTTCTACATAAGACAGCTTAAAGTATAAAGGAAAACTATAAAATCAAGGCAGCTATAGAAGAAACAAAAACCACTACCCAAAAACCACATGAAAGAATACAACATTTCTCTTGGGATTCCATAAGAGGCAAATAAAATAGCTGTGGGGAGGTAGCACCAATAATGAAGAAATTTATAATAAGAAATATATTTTTCTTCATACACATAAGAAATCTACTAGGAATTTTTTTTGCTACATATAAGAAAGGGCTTTACATATCGCTGAAGCAATAGGAAATGACGTACAGAAAGATACCAATAATAAGACAGAAACATTTGACGAATTATTAAGCTGACACTTTTCCTAAACTTACATCATGATCATGTTCTAGCCTTTCCTTGTCTGCTGCAAGTTTCTTTCTTCTCTCTTCAAGTAATTTTTCCTGCGGGTAACAAAAAAAGCACATTCTAAAGATGCTGTAAGACTTCAACAAAACAAACTCTAGTCAAATTAATGGGGATGAAGAAACATGTAGCACAGCAGTCCATAGCTGACTGTTTGCATCAGGGATGGCAAATCGTAGCCAAGACTCTGCCTGACTCTCCATCAGTGCTAATAACATCTGTGATGAATTCTCAACAGCTACGAGTTCCATCAGAACAATACCTTAAGTCTGAAAGGATGGGACAAAAAAAAGTGGGAAAATGCAAATAAAAGACATCTGCTGCCTAAAGGCCATTTATAAAACCAATGTAGTCCATTTTACAAACTGTATATGTTCCTTTTTACTGTGTATTACTCTGTATATGTTCTTATTTACTGTATATTATTCTGTATATGCTCTTATTTACTGTATATTATTCTGTATACTCTTTTCTTTGAGCAGCTGCCGAATTCAGCAGCTTTCCAAGCCATTGAGGCTCATTGCTGCAGATGAGACATGTCTCCATCCCTATCTGTTCTTGATCTTTTCTTGCCAGTTGTTGAATGCTCATGTATATCTTCTTCTAGGTTGTCTCGCCACCGCTGTCTAGGTCTACTTCTTGGTCTATCCCCTTTCATCACTTATGGTTTGTCTATCCTCCTCCATTCTTTCTAAATGCCCAAGCCACCTCAGCTTACTGTTTTTCATAATGGCTATATATATTCCATCTCTCTCTCTCTCTCTCTGAACCTTAAGTGCCCAGGGCACATGGGGCTTCCGCAAGGGTTTTCCACAAATGCCTGACCTTCGCCTTTTTTTCTGCTTTTGCCCAGGTGAGCCCTCTATTTCTCAACATCCTTTCTGTTGTTCTTCTCCATGTCTCTTTTGGTCTACCCTTACTTCTGTTCCCCTGTGGTGTCCATCTTAGTGCTATTTTTGGTAGTGAGTTGTCAGTCATTCGGAACACATGTCCCAACCATCGCCAGCGTCTTTCCTCAATAATTGCTGTCAGTGGCTTCATCTGCATTTCTGCCAATAAGATGTTATTTCTTATGGTGTTTGGCCAAAATATTTTTCTAATTCTTTGTAAACATTTAGTCTGGAAAGAATTCAACTTGTTTTCTATGGTTTTGGTGATTTTCCAGCATTCACTTCCATAGAGTAGTACACTTAGAACATTACTCTTAAATATATATATATATATTCCATATCCCATTTATTTTATTCTGACCTCTGTTCATCATCATTTCTCTCTCTCTCTCTCTCAAAGTCCTGGCCAACAGGCTTAGGATATCATGTCCTTCCACAACCCTGGATCCTTTGTGCATCTCAACAGGCTTGACACTGAGCACATCCCCTGCCAGGATGCCAAGCCACCAAACATCTTTTCTCTCTGTCTACCTCTGTCTCTTCTACCTTCAATCTTCCCTGTTGCCAAAACGTTCATTTATGATAACATTAACAATATAAATGCCTCAATAAAGCAAGGAAAAAGGTGAAGGTCGGATTAGCCTTTCTTACCTGAGATTCCAGGATTTTCAATGATTTCTCCACAAATGCTGTCCTCCTCTCAATGTCTGTTTTTTTCTCCCTAATTTCTTCTTCCTGGAAATACAGATATCATAATCATCACTGGTTTGTTAATAAACATCACTCCTTACATGCTGAACTCTCCCACCCCATAAAACTCCACTCATAACACCTCACATCCTCTGTAACCTCTGATGACATCTCCCAGTTATTTACATGTACACACAATACATATGAACTGGGGACCAAACCTGAACTTAAAAGATGACAGTGCAGAGAACCTAGACACTGCTTCTTGCTGT
Source organism: Achatina immaculata (assembly GCA_009760885.1). NCBI lineage: Eukaryota > Metazoa > Mollusca > Gastropoda > Stylommatophora > Achatinidae > Lissachatina > Lissachatina immaculata. The sequence continues at coordinate 38,649,258 of CM019692.1, forward strand.
TGCTGTGACCCAGCTGTGCATATCCAACACTGGTAGGGTCTGCCAAGAGAGGAGCTCTTCATCAAGAGAGGAGCTGTTCATCAAGAGAGGAGCTCTTCATCAAGAGAGGAGCTCTTCATCAAGAGAGGAGCTGTTCATCAAGAGAGGAGCTGTTCATCAAGATGGTGCTCAGAAAAAAAAGATGGTACTCACCTACTTCAAAACTGTATTCTTAGATAAAAAGTGAACAAACAAAAACAAAACAAAACAAAAAACACACAGACATAGAGAGAGAGAGAGAGAGAGAGAGAGAGAGAGAGAGAAGAGAGAAAGAGAGAGAGAGAGAGAGAGAGAGACAGTCTGGGTTCCCAATCAGGCAAGAACTTACAAGGTTTATCTAAGTAATAATGTCACTCATGCACGCACACTAAATGAATAAAAACTATCTGGCTATGATGTATAAAAAAAACAAAAAAAGATTTTACTGCTGGCTAAATTTAAAAAGAGAAACTCATACCAGACACAGTATCAAACACAAAAATAGCTTTCACATGCAAACATATGCAGTTTTCATACATGCTTACTGACATAACATATTATCTCATTTACAAAGAAACTTGCTACAATAAAGGTTGAACTGCCATTAGGATAGTCCACATGCAAACAATTTCTGCATAAAACACATAGATAAATATACTTTTGTATTAGATAATAAAATATACCACACATTTTTTTACATAAAAATGTAAAAAAAAACCCTCCAAAAAACCAAGTTTGAACTACAAATGACACAATTAACTGGGTATGACCCAGGAACATGACACCAAACAATGACTCACCTCATCATCTAACTGGTCCTGCAAGCTCTCCTTCTTGATCTGGAAAGTCTTCTGGACTTCCTCCATATCTCGGTCATGCTTTCGCTGCATCTGAAACTTTTCAGACTCCAATTCTTTGGCTAATCTTTGCTTCTCTCCCTGAATCTGTGCACCAGTGGAAAACAAATGGATGAAAAGAGGCTCAAGTAGACTATTCAAAAGTGATCTGCTATTTCACCGAGATATTTTTGTGAGTTCAGGACTTTCCATTATGTCCTGCAGGTGATCTAGCTGTAGAAATTGGTACTTAACATTTGTGTGCCAGGGGTAAAATAATTAAAATAAAATAACATCTTAAGTTAAAAAGTATTTATCTGGCCAGGCACAATGAATTCCTGACATATGACTGTCAGTAAATAAGGGAGGAAATAGGACATTATGTGAAGCTCAGTCCCACAAATAAGGAGGAAATGGGACATCATGTGAAGCTCAGTCCCACAAATAAGGAGGAAATGGGACATCATGTGAAGCTCAGTCCCACAAATAAGGAGGAAATGGGACATCATGTGAAGCTCAGTTCCACAAATAAGGAGGAAATGAGACATCAGGTGAAGTTCAGCCCCACAAATAAGGAACTTCACCAGAATCCACAGCAGGAGAAAAGAATCAGGCTCAAAATGTCCCATCCTGGCAACAGCCAGATTCCATCAGAAGTACCTCTTTCTAGCTGCTTTATCCATGCAAAAAATATTGATTTTTCAAATAAAATCACTTCTATAATTTAATTTTTTTTTCCAAATCATCAAAGAACACTGGATCGCTTATATTCTGAACATCAAACAAAACTGAATCACTTGCATCATTAAGAAACATCAACATAGGAAAAACAATCAGAATTTCTGGCACTGAGAGAAGGAGAGAGATCATCTATGAAAGGAATAGTAGGACATTCTCAGGACAAAAAAATTAAGCTTCACTTCAAGGGAGCATTTTTCACCAAAACTATTAATATTCCAAACCATAAATTAGAAACTAAAACTGACAAGAAGAACTTAATGAAATCAGAAAATATATTTTCTTTCTAGTATAATGCTTAATGGAACAGGACAGATTTAACTTGATAAATATTGCCATTTTCCATTAAATATAAATGTGAGTAATAAAATTAATTAATGAACAACTCAAGAAACAGATTACTATGAAGGAAATTAACCTTATCTTGGAATCCTCCTGTAGCTTCTGTAGCTTATCCTCATGCTCCTTCCGAAGCTTGTTCAGCTGGTCCTGGTGCTCCTGTTTCAGCTTTCCTTTACGCTCACTCAGTATGTCCTCAAGCTTGGATGGAAACACAACACGATCCCATGTCATCTTACATATCTTATATCCTTCCCGTGCCATTAAATGTCACATAGGGCTTGCAAGGTAGTTCGCCAATTTTGTCATAACTGACGTGAATTAAACAGGAGGAAATGAAGGTGTCTCCTACAAGTCATCAAAGGATGCTTTTCTGTATGTTCTTGACCAACTTTCAAGTCAATGTTTTATTTTTTTGGTCTTTCTTTCAGTGTCTTCCACAAGTCATTAATTACTCCGTTGTTCTTTTTGTCTGCCAAAACTCTTCTCTCTTCTACAAGTCATCGAAGCTTTCTGCGTCTTCTCAACAGCTACTACTGAAAGCCGTTAATATTTTTTTGCCTCATTATTACTTTTCAAGTCATTACGGTTTTGTTTTCTATGTTTTCAGTTTTAGCCTGTTTCCTCTAGTTCAACTAAACTACTACCTGTCCCTCTGTCCAAAACATCAATGGCTTCCTGTCTTTTCCTAGCGGCTTCCACTACAAGTCATTAATGTGTTTTGGTATTTACTGTCAACTTCCACTAAACTGATACTAACCTCTCTGTTCAAATCATCAATGGCTTTCTGTCTTTTCCTAGCAGCTTCCACTAAACTGATACTAACTCCTCTGTCCAATCATCAATGACTCTCTGTCTCTTCCTAGCAGCTTCTACTAAACTGATACTAACTCCTCTGTTCAAATCATCAATGGCTTTCTGTCTTTTCCTAGCAGCTTCTACTAAACTGATACTAACCCCTCTGTCCAAATCATCAATGGCTTTCTGTCTTTTCCTAGCAGCTTCCAGTTGATTTTCTTCCATTTCCTTCTCCTCTTTCTGAAGTCCGTGAAGCTCTTCTCTCAGTTTCTTCATTTGCTAAAAAAACCCCACAAAATGGCAATCATTACTGCAAAACTTCAGTACAAGCAAATGAAAGTTTAAATAAAGCTGAACGTGGATGAACATATAAAAGAATTCATAAGACATCTCATCAATTATATCATCATATTCCCCTCCCTTCCCCCCAAAAAAATGAAATACTAATGACCCTCAGTTTTGTAGACTAATAAGAAGTTAAAAACCTAAGAGTCACAATTTTCCGAATTAATATCTAACAAAACATTTATCCAGGACTAAACATGAACATGATTAATAAAATATGTTACGGACACATAAAAATTACTTAAAAGCAATGAAAATAGTACTGTACAATGTATAAAAATAATGCTGCCACACCAGGCAACTGGCAGATGACCCATGGACAACTTTCAAAAAATGGTGATATAGTGGAATCACAATTATCCAAAATTCTGATCAGAAAATTAGAAATCAGAGAAAATGAAGCCTGTGAAAATAAAATCAACATCGATTGTGCATCACACGCAAATTAGAATTCTCAGTATCTTCACTTTCTTCCATCCATGCAGGAAAATGATACATACTGCTACAGCCTCCACTACCAAATAGGAATATAGATGTACTTCTTCAAAAGTGTTCATACCCCCAATGTGTATATATATATATATATATATATATATATATATACATATAACCAGCTCATGTATTGGCTCTTACTGTTCTGATGTAATGAAGAAACAATAGTAAAATTATCTAAGAAACAATAAATGCTGACACAAAAAAAAAAAAACTGGTTCAGAGACTAACCTCTGTGTGAGTCTCTGATAATTCCACCTTCAGTGACTCCTGACTCTCCTTATGCCTCCTTTCCAAGTTCTGCTTCAACTTTTCAATCTCTGCATCATGTTTCTTACGCAGACTCTCCAACTGTATTTGTTTCTCATCTTCAAGTCTGGACTTTTCTGATGTTAATGATGCTTCCACCTTTTCACCAGGCAAAAATTATTATGGTTAAACACAGGAACAAACAAATTCTCTGGGTTATCTACCTTCTTTTTTTCAATGCTCATGTCATTTATGCTAAATCTGAAGTTCCATCTTGACATGGGTGAGAAGGTTGTTTCCATGGACCCCATCTTTAGATGCAGTTTTCCAACCACATTCTTTTCCTGAAGGCATGTTTGGGCTCTTAAGAAGAAAAGGGTACAGGTCTGGAGAACATGATCTGGAGTCTGGAGACCATTTTGGTACACACTGAGTATAATTTTGTTAGCCCTCAGTTTATGTACTAAAATGCAATGTTTCAAGTCTGACACTTTGTTGTTATTTATTGTTAAATACTGGTTACTGAAGCAATGTCAAGCTTCTCCTTGGATCTGGCCTTTCTTGCTAGATCTAGGATGTACACATTGTCTAGACATTTTGTGTAATTCAGACTGGAGTCTGGGTTATACTCCTACACGAAAGCTCCCTTGAGTGCTAAAACAGCTTTTACTGGAAATTTAGAAAACTGTCCTTGGCACATGAGACGTTAAAAAAGTAAGCTCCGAAACATCTCTATAACATGTGTATACGTTTTAAAACATAAAACAAGTAATTTTTCTTTCAGTTTGTGTAAACTGTCACTTTTCTACACTGTGAATTAACTCTTACTTGGTAATTCTTTAACATAATGTCTATAACATATCTTGTATTGCTTTCCACTTGATAGCTTCCCTTGGCTTTGAAAACCCCTTATTCATGAGACTGATCACCACATGACATTCTATTTTCCCCTTATTCATAAAAAAAACACATGTACAGTGAATTCTGTGCACTCCACCATGCAAGCTGACATTATCTACTTTTCTCCACATCAGCTTGTGGGGCGCACACATTTACAGCTATAATCTACTGGAGGGGACTAACAGCGGACCATGAACCTATGACCCTCCAGGCTATAGGACAGATCACTCTTGACTAGTCTTCCTGTTCCTCACTTAAATGTCCCTTACCCATTTTAGTTGTTAATGTTTCTTACTCATTTTAAGTCTTTTGCCTTCTAATCAGGCATTTTGGGTATTAATGTTAGCAAGCAAAAATTTCATACTTTTAACCAAGTTCAATCACTTCAAATAATGGCCAGGTTTAACAAGTTGCAAGTGTTTATAATCATTTATTCACCAAAAGAGAACTTCAGATATGTCTGCATATGGGTCATGCTTTCAGTTCATTTTAAATGTCTGAAAAGAACTGATCTTTCATGAAAAGATTATAATATTAAGCTACGGAGAGTCTAAGAGCTTGGCTAACAAACATGGAGTACAAGACAACATGGACTTGCCAGGAAGAAGAAAAGAAATTGTGGAGAGAGATCACGTGATAAAAAGAAAAACGAAAATAAAAAATGTGAGAACACAGGTGGTTCGAAATGCCTGGAAAAAAGTAGCGGACTGATATGGTTGTTAGAATCATAGAAAAAAAAAAAAAACTGACCATCAAGGAGGAAAGGACCCGCTGCCATATCATTAAAATGCAGCAGCTAATGTGCATAAGAGGCGCTGGTGTTTGAAAGACATTTTTTATTTTAATATAAAATTTTCTAAACTGAAGAACTTAGAAAACATGAAAATTTTCTCAGACCTGCTTGTGTAGTTTCTCAAGAGCTTTCTTCTTCTCCTCCTCTAGTTTTTCCTGCTCCTCCCTTTGTAAGGCCCCCACCTCGTCCTGCAGTTTTTGCAGCGCCTTCTGCATCTGCTCTCTGCCACAGAGAACGCGCAAAAAAAAATTATAAATGATCAGTTTCAATACAGTTTACATAAACTTGATTCAAATCCCTCAGAAGGAAGAGAGACTGTGTTCCCATTTGAAGACTGGAAAAAAGAAATAAGGTAAGCTACTAATGTTTAATATTTTTTTAAAAAAAGGCCAGCAAAAACACAACAGACAAATCCCTTAAATCGGATACTGAAAGAATGCATTCACTTGTATTTAAAAGTGCTAACAGATTAGGTGCTCAATTTCACTTCCAGGGACATGAGAAGACAGACCGTTCTGCAGGAACCACTGAATCATAAACAAATCCGTGGCACCTTGTGCTATATAAACCTGCAACCCTACACTGAGTTGTTGGTTGCCTTATGAATGTAGCCATCCAGAGTCTGCAAAGAGATCCATGAACAAGACAACCCAAAATCAAATGAAGATCGCACAAGAAACTAACAGTTTGCACAAAAGTCAGGCCTGACTGAATAGTCCACAATGAAGAGAAACTGAGCTGGCTATAGTGATTATTACTTTTTCCTAAGTGGAACTAGCTCTATGTCAAAACTTGCTTTACTAGAACTGTTTCTTTTCTTCGCCTGGACTACTGGGAGCGATTTTACTTTCAGATGCAAGAAGCTGTTCTAAGCCGAAAAAAACTTATGATGCAAATGAAAGCTCTAAACTGGATTAATAAAAGTTTACAAAAAAAAAAATGCTTTAAAAATCAGTCTCTAAGTAAACTAGCAGAATTAGTTTATACATGAATACAGACATTTTGTTATAATTAGACGCTATTTTTCTCATGCACTTAATTTCTCTACGACGCTCAAATTATGCAAGCCATAAATTATTATCAACACTGCTTTCTTTACACTTGCTTATGTGAAAAAAAAAGATTATTCATTATAAAATAATATTATAATATTAATGTGAAGCACTTTAAATGCTAAAACTAAACAAAACTTAAAAAAAAAAAAGAAATGTTAAGAAATGAGCAAATATGTAGAATACAAGAGTGGTTTGATAATGACTGCTTAAATGCCAAGACCACACAAAGTGCTTGAGTGATTATATCAGAGGACAGGTTGCTAAACATTTATTTGAATAAATATAGATCTTAACTCAGAGTTTATTTCAGCATTTACTATTGTTACACACAAAGACTCTTTTATTAAATAGGAAAACTCATCTCCTCAAGAGATAGAAATGCATTTCTAAATGAAAAATTAGGTTGACTATGGGAGAATCTTTGAACCCAATATTTATGATGATTCATTTCCTCTCTCCTATGTAAACAAGCTGTTCGATTGCAATTAACCCTCCACATTTATTTTGCCTATTAAAAGTAGAAAAAGAATGCTGCCATTATCAGTTGTTAGCTTCAGTTTCCATAACGTCTGTCAGATGGTGCATTTGTTTTCTCACTGCTAGACTGTACTACCAAAGTCTGCAAACAGAACCATCCTATCTTATGGGAAAATATAAATTTATGTCATGAATAATAAAATATTCATTGTGTAAAAAAATTGTTAAAATTAATTACTATCACAGTATTAAAATAAGTACAGTATGCAGTTACAAGTATTAACTTATTGACAATAAGCTTTCATTAGCCATTTCACTTTCAACATTACTCCTTATGATTAGAAAACCTAGTTCATCATGCTCTGGCAAGATTGTGGGCTTCAAACAGTTAAAATAAATTCACTGAACTTAGAGAACATACAATAACTTTTTAAAGCAAGTACACACAAAAGCAGTATACACAAGCAAAACTTTAAATGAATCCATTTCCAGACAAAATAAATAAAATACAATTATTATTCCCAAGCAAGGGTAAGACAAAAATGAAGTTTTAAAAATGCAACTCAAGAACAATAATGAGGAAAAAAAAATTAATTAAACCAGAAGAAATGTGTGTGTGTGTGTTTGGAAAAAAAAGGGGGGGGGAGGGTGGAAATGGGAGAGAGCAAGGTTTGTTTATGTGAGTACATGCATGAGTGTCTCTTTACAGAAATGATAAGAGATTTTATTGTCTTTTAAAAGAAACACTTTGCACAACTAATTCACTGGTTACTTATCACAGTGGGTGGCATGCAAATCAAAATGTATGTTTAGAAGAAGTTGCTTTTGCCAAAAAAACTCAAAACTGAGAATGCAAATTAAACTCAGGCATGCAGGTCAAAAGCCATAATGAAAACTGAGCCACGACATCACTCATTTACCGCAGCTTGGCCTCCTCTTGGGAATGAGTTGAGGTGTATTCTTCTTTGAGTTTTTCTAAATCTAGTTCCTGGGACTTGTTCAGCTGCTCCTTCTCCTGCTGCTCAGCTTGCATTAGCTCTACTTGCAATTTGCTAACAAGCAGTAAGGAAATGGTTTGGATGTTCGGAGATTTATGAAAACAGTGTTTGCACAAACAAGAAGGGGTCATGGAAAATGGAAAAAAAAACAGTGTAGTGTCCATTAAAGAGCTGAAACACAGGGTGACACGCATAAAACCACCCCCAACATGCATGAAATATAATGTGTAAACTATATGTTTTTGGGGCATGTATAAAACCAGCTTTAAACACAAAATATCTTCTTATATATTTTATATCCTTCCCATGCCATTAAACGTCACATAGGGCTTGCAATGTAGTTTGCCATTTTTTCCTATTTTCAGCGAGCTTTTCAACCTCATCAAGGGATTTTATGCCTATTAATTTGGCCTCTCTTAACAATGTCCTCTTCAGAGTTTCACATAGTCTGCCTCTTTTTCTTTGGCCTGTTGTGTTCCACTCGATAGCTTGTTTTGGGATTCTGTTTCTTCTCATCATGTGACCAACATATGTCCATCTCCTTTCCTGATCACCCATGAGACTGGTTGTTATTCAGTCATGTGTCTTATCTCTGCATTGTTCTTGAATTCGTTCCACTTGATGCCGAGTATTTTCCTTAGGCATTTGTTTTCAAAAGAGTCTAATTTCTTGTCTGTTTCTTTAGTTGTTTTCCAGCTTTCGCATGCATAAATGAGGGTGGATATTACATATGAATTGAATAGACTTAACTTGGTTTTTGTGCTTATAACTTTTGAATGCCATATGTTCTCAAGATTCTTGAAGATTAATGCTGCTTTTGCAATTCTAATTCTAAGTTCCTTTCTAGTGTCACCATCCTGGTCTTTGTAGCTGCCAAGGTATGCAAATTGATCGACTTCTTCAATATCCGTCCCTTCTATGTGTATTTTTCTATTTTGATTAATGGGAAGTTTCATTATTTTTGTTTTGTCCTTATTAATTTCAAGTCCTATCTTGCTAGCCAGTGAAGACAGGCTATCTGTTTTTTCTTGCATGGAATTCATATTATTACTGATAAGAGTTATGTCATTAGCAAAATCAAGATCTTCTAGTTGGGTCCCATGTACCCAGTCAATACTTGTGTTACCTGTGCAGCATTTTTTTCAGTGTGAAGTCTACTGTAATTCCAAAAAAGCAAAGGAGACAGTATACATCCTTGTTTCACACCTGTTTCAATCTGGAACCATTCACTCATCCCTTCTGATTTGACTGCACAAACATATCCACTGTAGAAGTCCTTAATGATGTTGACAATTTTAGATGGTATTCCATACAGACTTAAAGTTCTCCACAATGAATCTCTGTGTATGCTATTAAATGCCTTTTTAAAGTCTATGAAGTTCAGTATTAATGGTTTCTGCTTTTCAATATGTTCTTCAAGTATTATTATTAGAGTAAAGATCTGGTCAAGACAGCTTCCCCCTTTTCGAAATCCTGCTTATTCTTCTCTTATTGCGGTATCCACTACATCTTTAAGTCTATTCAAAATGACCTTGCAAAATACTTTTGACACAACTGATGTTAAGGTTACTCCTCTCCAATTGTTACAGTCACTAAGGTTGTTTTTTTTTTTGTATTTTAACAATGATTCCTTTTTTCCAATTAGAAGGTACCTTCTCTTCTTTCCAAATCTTATTAAACATTCTCTTTAGTTGTCTCATGTTGTCACTACTGACAGCTTTTAACATTTCGGGTGTTATTTCATCTTCACCTGCAGCTTTGTTGTTAGCCATTAAATTGACTGCTGTTTCAATTTCATGCAATGTGATTTCATCTAGGTTGACATTTTGTTGTTGGGCTGGTAAGTCAGTTTCAAGGTTTATCAATTCTTTAAACACAAAATAGTTTTCACATTATATTTCATTTTTCCAGCCTGGACACTATCTGATGCTGTCATGCATGCCTGGGCCAGTTTTAACTGCAATTCCACATTAGTCATAACTGCATGTAGACTCTTTCCTGTCCTTTGTCACCGAACTTAGACAAACTATTTCCAATTCTGAATCAAACTATTATTACACAACTGTAAGGGAACACAGCAGGTAGAATCATCTTAAAATATACTTCAAATCCTCAATCCTATCTATTCTGTCTCCTTACTTTGCTGTACACAAGCCTCATTGCTTCCCACTATACTGTAAAATGTTACCTATGACCAATGTGAAAAACAAATTTTATTAATTATTTATAGAGACAAAAGATATTTCAATTAGATTAGTTTATGTACCACACTGCACTCTGTAGATTTTGGATTTCAATCAGAATGCAAGGAAAAGAAAATAAAACATGTAAATAAACACTTATTGTTTACTGAACCGACAACAGAAGAAGTTTTATGGAAAAATGGTAAATCACCAGGATGTGATGAGATAACAGCTGAATTTATTAAAGCAGGAGGAAAGGAGTGTGCAACAATCTATCATGCACTATGTAAAAAGATATGGCGTTCAGGTATTTGGCCAAATGAATGGAAAAGAACTATATTCATACCACTGTCAAAAAAGGGTAACCTGAAATTATGCACAAACTACAGAACTGTTGTCCTGATTAGTCATGCCAGTAAAATTCTGTTAAAAATCATAATGGGTAGACTTTGTAAGAAAATAGAAGAAGAAGTCAATATGGTACAAACTGGTTTCAGGCAAGGAAGAAGATCAAGAGATCATACATTCAATATAAGATTAATAATAGATAAATGCAGAGTTTAATGTGAATCTATTCTTAGCCTTTATAGACTACTCAAAGGCATTTGATTGTGTACAAGACCAGAAACTTTGGGAAATAATGGAAAAAATAGGATTTCCAAAACATCTGATACAATTAACATCATTGCTGTATCTAGACCAACAAGCAACAGTAAAAATAAATGGTGAAACAACAACTTGGTTGTCACCTTACTTATTTAACTTGTATACTGAAAATATAATGAGGAATGTTAGAGAAGATGTAGACAAAGAATATTACAATGCCATAACAATTGGAGGTTATGAAATACCAGAGATTAGATATGTTGATGACACAGTATTACTGTCCACAACACAAAAAGGAATGGAAAAACTAATTATGTCAGTCTGTAAGAATAGTGAAGAGCAAAACCTCTATCTTAATGCAAAGAAAACTAAATTGATGACAACTGACAAAACAAACAAGGCAGCTGATATATATATCAATGAGGAAAAACTGGAAGAAGTGGAGAGTTTTGAATATCTTGGATCACTGCTAATTAATAATGGAGATACAATGAGGGAAATTAAAAGGACATCTATCGGTCTTCAGAAAAGAATCTGTGGAGAGGAACAGACAGAACCACAAAAATAAGATTTTTAAGGGCATACATCTTTCCCATCGCAACATATGCCTGTGAGACCTGGACATTTAATAAAACAGCTGAGAAACACACAAGTGCCTTTGAATGTAAATGCTACAGAAGAGTTCATCAAATACCATGACACAAAAAAGAACAAATATATCCATATTACAAGAACTTAATATTGAAGAAGGCTGGCTAGTAAAGAGGATTAAAGAGAGAAAGCTTAAATATTTTGGACACATTAAACATCATGATAATGTAGAGAAAACCATCTTGGAAGATTACATAATGGGAAAAAGAAAGAGAGGAAGACCAAGGCGAAGATGGCTGCAAGACATCGTTGATGATTTGCAAATGGATGCATCAGCAGCAGGCCATCTTGCTCACAACCGAGAGGCCTACAGGAGTGCTGTTAGGGAGGCAAAGTTCCACAAGGGACATGCAAATGAATGAATGAATATTTACTCCAGTTGTTAAACCAGATGTGTGTGACAACTGTAATCAGCTATACTTGGTCTGCAAACAAAAATTCTCCATTTCCAGAAACCAGATATTCATTTTCAATAAAAGGAAGCCATGAACACTGGCTTGTGGAAAAAAAAAAGTAAGCTATCTGTGCCATGAGAAACTGGGATCCTGTACTCTGTAAGTGAACATATCAGACACTGAACCACCCAGAAACACTTTCCCTTCTCTACTGTGCAGGCTTCTAATAAAAACACTATCAGCAATAGTATGGTATGACTGCTAAAATATAAGCCAAAATGTTTAACTTCAAAATTTTAGTTTGCTACAGAAAAAAAAATCAATAGCAGAAAAATTAGTAGACTAAAGAGAAAAAAAAAACAGCCGACAAATAAGAATGATATATTAAATATTTTATGAATGAAAAAAAAAACAAAAAAACCTAACTCCAAGACTTGTCATGATTTATGGAAACAACCAAATTAAGTTTATATTTTGAGATATTTAACCTTCCTAAAGCAGACAACTGCAGACCAAGCCTTCAAATAAACCTATTAAATTAAAGTGTTGCAGTTAAAAAAAAAAAACAAAAAAACCACTGTTTCTGACATAGAACAGTGAATATAGTGGCTACAAATGTTGTTAAATGTCCACCTGCAGAATCATCAAAATGAAAAAAAAAACAGCTTTGTTATGCCATCAGGATGGACAGAATACCGCTGACTATGATTTAAAATGAGAACTGTCCCTAAGTCTGATAGTAAATGTTTCATTTATACATAAATTCTTTAGTTTCTGGTCCCAGCAAATGCTTACCTGATAGCCTCTTTTTTCTCAGCTCGCATCTTCCTCTCCTCCTCATCTGCCTCTTTCTTTATCTCTTCTCTGAGCTTCTTCAATCTTCTATCTTTGTCCTGCAAACAAAGAATGCAAATTCGTTACATGATTTTTTTTCCACACTATGTGTGGTGAAAACTGCTTTCCTTACATGATGATGGGTAGGGTTCTACAGAAATCATTTACTTTCTTAGCTTGGATAATGCTAACAACAGCAATTTGCTCCTTCACAATGCTACAGGGCTGGTCTTTCATGATGATGAAGACTGTCAAGGCTTTCTAGGTGTCCCAGAGCATACACAAGAAAATGGGACAAAGCACAGCTTGTCTGTAAGCTCCATCATGATCCTCCAGGCTCTTTTAACACTACCTGCAGCTTTCATAACAGGTAAGTTAAAAGCAGGCTATAAACTCTTCAACAGTCAATCAAAACTCTTTCCCTGTGGTGAGCCACTGGGATTGCCTGACATTATTATGCAAGACGTGTCCTGGACAAACAAAAAAGGACAAATGAAAAGGTCCTCAAATAAGTTTCAGAACGAAGAAAACTAGTTAAAAAAGACAATCAAAATTTCTTAGACACGTCATGAGAAGAAAGAAGAAGAACCTAGTGGGGACTGAAAAATTTAAAGGAAAAAAGAGAAGAGAGGAAGGCCACGAAAAAAAATATCTAAGTGGACTGACCAGGTGGCATGGAAAAAGGAAAGCATCTGAACTAATTGGAAACACCAAGGACTACACAAGATGGAGATCCATGACCTCCAATGTCAGCATGGCACATAAAAATCTCTCTCTCTCTCTGAACCTTAACTGCCCAGGGCACATGGGGCTTCCGCAAGGGTTTTCCATAAATGCCTGTCCTTCGCCTTTTTTTCTGCTCTTGCCCAGGTGAGCCCTCTATTGCTCAACATCCTTTCTGTTGTTCTTCTCCATGTCTCTTTTGGTCTACCCTTACTTCTGTTCCCCTGTGGTGTCCATCTTAGTGTTATTTTTGGTAATGAGTTGTCAGTTATTCGGAGCACATGTTCCAACTATCGCCAGCATCTTTCCTCAATAATTGCTGTCAGCGGCTTCATCTGCACTTCTGCCAACAAGATAACAATTTATAATAATTCATGTGTCAAAGTGGCTTTAAATTGTCTGCAGTTGCTACTAAACTGAAGTTTTTTTTTTGTTTTTTTTAAAAATACATTACATTCTGTTTTTGATGTACAACATAATATTTCCTTCTAGACATTGCTTCTCCTTACAGACCTGCACTGCTTGACTTCTTTCTTCATTTCCCTTCGATTTGTTATATATGACATTTTATAAGTTTATCTTGAAAAAGTTCCAAAAGAAAATTAGAAAAGAAGACACCCCTTCCACAACCATTTTTATCCTGGTTCAACTGTATCAGAACAGGAAAATCAGTTATGTAAGGAAAGAAGAATACAGAAGATACATAATGATACTGACAAACGTGTGTACACTATGACTGAACAGTTCACAAAAGGTGAATCAAAGTAAACTTCATTAAAGGGTAGAATTCATTTAAGTGTTTACATGTAAGGGCTGCGATTTCAATATATTTTACCAAATCAGCTGGCAACTGGGATCTTAATCCTACACACAACAATCAGTTCTTCTGCAATGCTGGAGAAACAGCATTCTGCCCACAATCAATGGCAGTTGATGCCTCATTCATCCTGCAACTTCTGTTAGACTGCAGCCTGTGAAAAGGATGTAGACAAGAGAATCTACTTTAAAAAAAAAAAACTAAAAAAAATCTGTCTACCTCTAGAAGCTCAAGCTTTGCATGCTCCATTTCTCTATTCAGCTTTTCCTTCAAATCCTGAAGGGCCTTCTCATTGGCTGCTGTAATACGCAATTCCTCCTCCTTCAAAATCTGTTCCCGTGCTCTCCTAAAGATAATAAAACAAATCACAAAAATAAGACTACTTCTATATACAAAATATATTTGATAAATTATGATGTAGAAAATAAAAAGGTTTTTTTTTAATTTTAATTTTTCTATCTTCATTATAAACAGCCGAGAAACACATAAACGCCTTTGAATGTAAATGCTATAGAAGAGTTCTCCAAATATCGTGGACACAAAAAAGAACAAATATATCTATACTACAAGAGCTTAATATTGAAGAAGGCTGGCTAGTAAAGAGGATTAAACAGAGAAAACTTAAATATTTTGGACACATTAAACGTCATGATAATTTAGAGAAGACCGTATTGGAATGATACATAATGGGAAAAAGAAAAAGAGGAAGACCGAAACGAAGATGGCTGCAAGACATCGTTGATGATCTGGAAATGGATGCAGCAGCAGCAGGCCATCTTGCTCACAACCGAGAGGCCTACAGGAGTGCTGTTTGGGAGGCAAAGTTCAGCAAGGGACATGCAAAGGAATGAATGAATGATCTTCATTATGATCAGCTGTTGACAATAAAGAAGAAACTTATGTAAATTGTTCAAATAATAAACACACTGTTTAAAACAGTAAACTTATGTAAATCATTCAAATAATAAACACACTGTTTAAAACAGTCTAATACAAGCAGAAATGAATGTAATTACTGGGAGCATTAGATGATGCAGTTGTAAAAATTGTGTGCATTTGTGCTAAATGATAAAACAAACTCAGCAATGATACTGATCTATGAGGCCAACACATTTTAGCGGCAATGAGTTACATTCTGACCGGCTGGGTTATTTTTCCAGACTTGGCCTGTAAGAAAAATTTTAATTTAGCATGAAACTCGACTGCCCCACTAACAACTGCCAAAATTATGGTGCATGTTGCTGTGATGATTTCTCTCACTGTGGGACAACAGACTACCCCAACAATCAGTTTCCATTATGGGTATTTAGGTTTGCATGTATTAAAATAATATGAGGATTTTTTTCATATGGAGATTCCCCACTGTGTTAGTGTGAATCATTCCACAAAATCTTTGCTAATAAAGTTTTTCTAGGGCTACAATCAGGTTATTATAATCAATAAGTTAGAAAGGCTATAACCAGAAGGGAAGAACCACTTGTGATGGGCACTGATATCATTTTGGATGTTTATATTTCTGTTTTGTTTATCTGCAAATATCTAACTTGTGTTTAATATGAGCCAGTTCTCTCAGTCCTTGCAAATGCAGTGATAGAAATTAGATGAAGTGGTGGAGAATTCAGGTGAGAACAGATCCCAGATTGCAGAAACTAAAAAAAAAAAAACACTTCATTTTCTATAAACAATCTTGACACCAGAAAAAAATTTAGAATTAGAATTGCAAAAGCAGCACTGCCCTTCAAGAATCTTGAGAACATATGGCACTCTAAAGTTATAAGAACAAAAACCAAGTTAAGATTATTCAATTAAAATGTAATATCCACTCTCATTTAAGCATGCAAAAGCTGGAAAACAACTAAAGAAATAAACAACAAATTAGACTCTTCTGAAAACAAATGCTTTGGTATAAAGTGGAATAAATTCAAGAACAATGCAGAGATAAGACAGATGAGTAAACAACAACCTGTCTCATGGGTGATCAGAAAATTGAGATGGACATATGTTGGTCATGTGATGAGAAGAAACAGTCAGAGAATCCAAAACAAGCTATCAAGCAGAACACAACAGGCCGAAGAAAAAGAGGTCAGCCATGTGAAACACTAAAGAGGACATTATTAAGAGAGGCCAAATTAGTAGGCATAAAATCCCTTGATGAGACTGAAAAGCTTGCTGAAAACAGGAAAACTTGGCAAACTACCATGTGTGCCCTATGTAATGTTTAATGGCATGGGAAAGATGTAAGATAAGCAATCTTTATTTGTCAGTAATACCTTATCCACTTTCCATTTATATATAAAATATCATACTATTGAAATCTGACTAGTGAAGTCAAGACACATCAAGACATTCAATGACAGGATATCTTATTTTTATTGTTATATCTCTTGAACTACAAACAGATGGCTTTTGACAGCCCATGCAGTAAAGGTGATGAAGAACAGCATTGGGTAAAATAGGGAGAAAGTTATGGTGACTATTACTTCAGACCCAGAGTGGAGATCAATAAAAGCAGGACGAAGTGCTATGTTTCATTAGTAGACTGCAATGCCAGGGAGACTATAACAATCCCTGCTCCATTAGCCAGGCTGCGCCTCTCAAACGGAGAGGTGGGACAGGGTCTTGGTTTGCTATGGTTTGCTAAACCTAACTTAAGCTACACTGGGTTGTGCCTTCCCCTCAAAAATAGATATAAATACGTCACATCACATTAAAGTCCTCACTTATCAACAGATGCTGCTCCTGATGGTACCACGTCTGTTTTTCTCATCTGGCTAACTTCAATGTCCAGAGGTGAGATTTTACCACCAGGTGACTCATCTCTAGCTGTTGACTTGAGCGACAAGGTACCATCAATGTCCTGGATGACAGACAAACATACCAAAAGATAAAACATTAGCAATCTAAGTCAAATATATTTCTTGTCATTCCAGCAACTGCTTCTTCCAGCAAACAGACTGTATATGACAAGCAGGCAGACAGGCTGGCAAGCACACATACATGCTCACACAATATATACATTATGTATGAGGGTCATATGTAAGATAAAACGGATTTTCATATAGTTCTTTTAATGGTTATGTCCTTTGATTTGTAGTTACTTTCTTTAAACTTGTCCTCAGACGTGCGGGCAGCCCAGCCCACACGCACACACACAGATATATACACTGTTAATTTATGGCTGAAAAAAACATGGTCTTTTAAATGAAAGAATTTCTACATGTGTGCTCCATCTTCTCTTCCAACACCCACTGAAGCATACACCTGTGTACTGTATCAGCTTCTATCTATTGTGGTTACTGCATGATTTTCAAACTTGCCATTACTTTTTGGTTTTCCCTCATACTTTAAGTAAATATTAACCCGCATACACATTTCATCCATGAAGAGATCTTCCACCCTAGTTCAATCATTGATGTACACAGTTCCAAACATGCTGAAGCAAAATATTATATCTGTGATTTTATTATATGTGATTTTTGGAAGAGTTTTCTTGGAAAAAAAAAAGCAGCCTGGTTAGCTGAGTGGTTAGGTGCTCGGTTTACTAATCAGGTAATACCGGGTTCAGTCCTAGCAGTGGGATTTTTCTGGTACACACCAAAAAGGCCCCGGGGTTCAGCCAGCCTCTGAAAATTGGTACCAGAGAAATCTGGGAAGGCAAAGTGGCCAGGTGTGATACTGACCACATCACACTTTCGTGTGCCAAAGGTCATGGAAAATATGGGCCTAGCACCGTACTCCCCAATATGCCTTAATGGCATGGAAATAGGAATTCTACCTTTTACCTTTGTTGGGAAAAAAGTGGGAAATATGGTGTTTTTCTGCCACTCTTTCTCTCTCTTCTAGAAACAAAACAAAAGCAAAGAAGCAGCACAGTATGTTTCAAAGTCAATTCTCTAATTAAAGAAATGTGTTGCAGATCTGCAAATGTTGGACTCCAATCAGCCCAGCACTAAAATATGAGTATTCGACAATTTCTGTTGAAGAAAATTGCCAAGGCTTACTATATTATGCTGCACACGGGTTCACCAGTGTATCAATGGAAAAAAAAAAAACACTTTCAAATTAAAAAAAAAACAAAAAACTATCACAATAATACGGTAAAAGTTCAGTATACGTGAAAGGCACAATAAAACAGAATTAGAACAAAAAAAATAAATCCATCTGGAAGAACTTTTTTTTTTTCAAATACTAATAAGGAATAAATAATAAGGGATGACAAAACATAAAGAACCATACAAGGCATTTTTGACAAAGTTCTGTGACAAATGCAAAAACCACAGTATAGGCAAGAAAATCTGTATGAAGGAAATTTATACAAACAGAAGATTAAAAATACACTGCACAAACAGAAGCAAAGCAACTGGGAGGAGGAATGCTAACAGAAGTAGTAAAAGCAGGAAAAAGGGAAAAAAAACAGTACTTTTGTAGTAAATAATACAGATGCTCAAAATACAGGAACTGGAAGAAAGAAAGAAAGTAAAGAAAAATAAACTGCAAGTAGGAAAAGGACACAACGCATAGACAGCAGAAGCAATCTCAAGCACTTTCTGTGATGAATTCACCATCAGTTATATAATCTCGATGAATTCAACATTAATAATATAATCTTAATGAATTCACCATTAATAATATAATCCTAAAGAATTCACCATTAATGGCACAGACTAATCTTAATTCTTCACATACAGCACCTTAGCCTTCTCTTTCAGCCTTCCAGAAATTTATTTAATAAATTTCTGGAATGATATTTTTAAAATATTTAAACCAATGTTTAAATCTTTAACTTGTACGCTCCTTGGTTAGACACAGCTTCATGAAACTTCAGGTAACACACTGCATTATCAATGGAAATTGTCACTCATTATCAGTGTAAACTGTCATTCATCCAATTATAAATGTAAATTTCACTCATTATATTATCAATGTAAACTATCATTCATCCCATTATCAATGTAAACTGTCTTTCATCCTATTATCAGTGTAAACTGCAATTCATCCCATTAGCAGTGTAAACTGTCACCCATTATATTATTAATGTAAACTGTCATTCATCCCATTATCAATGTAAATTGTCACCCATATATTATCAATGTAAACTGTCACCCATATATTATCAATGTAAATTGTCATTCATCCTATTATCAATGTATACTGTCATTCATCCCACTATCAGTGTAAATTGCCACCCATTATATTATTAATGTAAACTGTCACCCTCTGCATTATCAATATAATTATCATAAAAACCCTATGGGAGATAAAGTACTGAATTGTATATTATGACTGAAAGCAACTGCTTTATTAAACTGTTCTTGAACAATGGAGCCTTTAAAGATCACAGTGCCAGCTCAGTGCAGTTCTTTAGGCCAGCAGAACAGAGCATGTGAAGATCATATTCCAACACTCTGTAGTTCATTATTTGAAATGCAGATGTGCTTCTTGAACAACGCTAGCAGAGATGGGCTCACTTGAACTTCTATGGTGACAGATTCTGCTGTCAAGATGGGTATTTCTGGGTCCATTTCGGGTCTTCTGGAAAACCACTGTAATTCATTTAATCCACTCCTCATCCAATAAGAGACCCATGTTTCAGAATCATCACAATATTCCTTGCAAAGAACAAAAGTTCATAATCCTAGGAAGGCAACAACAAGTGCTATATCAAATTTCACATCATTACCAAACTTGAAAAAAAAAAAAATAATCAAAATAATCAAACTGAGAAAACCATTTGTAATCAAGTTTTGAATTACATTACAGAAAATTTTCGGAAAAGCATCACAAAACAAGCAACAGGTAAATGGCAAAAGCTTCACTGGAAAAAAGCAAATAAAACAAACCACCCACAGCCACAATGGTACATGTTAACCAACTTTAACTGAGCACTGAGCCTGAATGAGAGAACTGCCTTACCTGCTCTAATCTACTGCCTCTTCTGCTTATCTACAAGTTAAAAATGCCAAGATGAAGGAATTTATTAATAAGAAGAACAACAGACAGCATTAGTTAACAGCATTATAAATTATGATACATTATTTGTAACTACTATTGTACAAGGTGTAACCTGTTAAAAACTGATGGAAAATAAAAAGCAAAAAAAAAAAAATTTTTTATCGCATTTTGTTAACAGACTTAAACAAAAAACATTTGTATCCCTTCACCCCTCTGGTACTACAACCCCAGTCTCCCAGCTAAAAAAAAAAATACTATGAGGGGAAGTCACTAAGTAACTATAAATTGAAATATTTTATCAGTGGCAGTTATCAGGTAGTATTTAAATATATCCTTAGATAGTACCATCATCCAACTTTATAACAGTTGTATGTAAGGGGCGTTGGGAGTTACGTGTGCATGCACAAAGCAGTAACAAAATGACTACCAAACTGTTAGTGTGTACCAAAGAAGAACAGAGAAGTGAAGTGCGATTTTTGTGGACAAAAGGACATTCAGTTGAGGACATTCATAAGGAAATGATTACAGTTTATGCTGAAAAGTGTTTATCACGTAAAGTGGTCTATAACTGGGTAAAAGAATTGTCTCAGGGACGCATCGAAATTGTTGACAAAGTCCAACTTGGCCGTCCTGTTCACACTGCAACAGAAGCGACTGTGCAATGTGTGAATGAGATTATCAGAGCTGACAGATGTGTAACAACAGACAGTGTAGCAAGTACAATCGGATGTTCACATGGCTTAGCCTACAGAATAATGCATGAGCAATTGAATTTTTGGAAAGTTTGCTCACGCTGGGTACCCAGAGATCTGAATGATGGACACAAAATGAACCGATTTGGTTTGTCATTGCAGCATCTCTGTCATTATGCATATGAAGGTGAAGACATGCTCCACATGATTATTACTGGAGACGAATCTTGGGTGCATCACTACCAACTCAAATCAAAATGTGCCTCAATGCAACGGAAATACCTGTCATCACCATGCGCAAAAAAATTCAAGATTACGCCTTCTGCGGGGAAGGTTATGCTGACAGTGTTCTGGGATTATCAAGGAGTGTTGTTAACCAAGTTCCAGAAGTGTGGTGATAGTGTGAATTCTGTATTGTACTGTGAAGTTCTGTAGATGCTACGGGATGCAATTTGAAGAAAACGTCCTGGTCTGCTGACTAGAGGTGTGCTTCTCCTTCATGACAATGCCAGACCACATATGGCTCGGTTAAGCCAAGAGAAAATTAGTCCTGACTTAGCTCCAAGTGATTTTCACCTGTTTGGTCCACTGAAAAACCACCTTGGTGGGAGAAGATTCTCAAGTGATGAAGAGGTGGAAACAGAAGTAAAAAAAATAGTTCAGAAATCGGAATCCCAATTGTTACGCCATGGGTATTGCATCACTGATTACATAATGGGACAAATGTATCAATGTTGGTGGCGATTACGTTGAGAAATAGGGGAATAATGAAGGTTCAAAAATTTAAAGTTTTCAAATCACTGTCGCGTTTAGTTTCTTTTTGTAACAGGCATTTGCAAGTTACTTAGTGACTTCCCCTCGTACATTAATATTAATCCTTCATATCCCCAAAACTTCCGATAAACAAGCTCCAGCCTATTTTTAAAGCTGCTAAGAAGAACACATTCCACTTCCTAAGTGAAAAAGTTACAGGAAGTGAAATAAATATTATCCACAAACAACAACAGAATCAAATTTAAAACATACTGCAGATGTTAGTAAGTTTAAGGTCATGCTCACTTTCTCTAAAGCTCCTCTGAGTCCTGGCTCCAGGCTTTCTAATTCCATCAGCTTTTCTGACAAGTTCTTGTCCAAGCCAAAATCCTAAGATTTGTCATATAAGAGTGCTTAATTATATGAGATCTGCTATGACCAAATGATGATATTTGTCTGCATTTTGATATACAGACATGACAAAGGTCTGTCCAAAGACTTTCTCTTCTTCTTCTTCTTCAATTTTCCAAGTCATTAAGGCTCACTGCTGCAGATAAAGTTCGCCTCCATTCCTCTCTACTCCTATTATCTTCTCTCTCCAGTTGGTGACACCAATTTCCTTTATAACCTCTACTATGTTATCTTTCCATCTCTGTCTTGGTCTACCCCTTGGTCTTGTTCCCTTCATCTCTTGTATATACGAAGGCTTATTAATGACCAATATTATTAAAAGAGGTTTATTTTAATATTGCTCGAAATATACTGCAGACCTCAATCTGCTTGATATTTACCTTAATATTTACTGTAGCCTACTATTCACTGATACTTGTCATAATTTTTAAAAATTCTACTTTTTAGTATTTTCAATGCAAAAATGAAAAAAAAAATCAATTAAAAAAAAAACAAACACTTTTTTCACTCATATTTTTATATATTCATATTTTTATATAACACAGAAGATGATATAACTTTATCTGCAGCAATAAGTCTTAATGGCTCATAGAACTGAAGAAGAAGATATTTTTATTTTAAAATAACTCAACTAAAAATCTGGAATGTTACACTGGGACACACAAAGTAAAGTGAATCTAATATGGCAGTAATGAAACATTAGTAAAGACAAAATATGAAAAAAAAAAAAAATCCCAAAAAACTAAACTGTCTAGAAATGGAATTTTTACATTACCAGATCTGGAAAATAGAAGAAGTCAATATGGTCCATGCTGGTTTCAGGCAAGGAAGAGGATCAAGAGATCATACATTCAATATAAGATTAATAATAGAGAAATGCACAGAGTTTACTGTGAATCTATATTTAGCCTTTATAGACTACTCAAAGGCATTTGATTGTGTACAACACCAGAAACTTTGGGAAATAATGGAAAAAATGGGATTTCCAACATATTTGATACAATTAACATCACTGCTGTATCTAGACCAACAAGCAGCAGTAAGAATAAATGGTGAAACAACAACTTGGTTTGAAATAAAACAAGGGGTCCGTCAGGGTTGCATATTGTCACCTTACTTATTTAACTTGTATACTGAAAATATAATGAGGAATGTTAGAGAAGATGTAGACAAAGAGTATTACAATGCCATAACAATTGGAGGTTATGAAATATCAGAGATTAGATATGCTGATGACACAGTATTACTGTCCACAACACAAAAAAGGAATGGAAAAACTAATTATGTCAGTCCATAAGAACAGCGAAGAGCATAACCTCTATCTTAATGCAAAGAAAACTAAATTGATGACAACTGACAAAACAGACAAGGCAGCTGAAATAAGTATCAATGAGGAAAAACTGGAAGAAGTGGAGAGTTTTGAATATCTTGGATCACTGCTAACTTATAATGGAGATACAATGAGGGAAATTAAAAGGACATTGATCGCTCTTAGACAGAACTACAAAAATAAGATTTTTAAGGGCACGCATCTTTCCCATCGCAACATATGACTGTGAGACCTGGACACTTAACAAAACAGCTGAGAAACGCATAAATGCCTTTGAATGTAAGTACTACAAAAGAGTTCTTCAAATATCATGGACACAAAAAAGAACAAATATATCTATACTACAAGAGCTTAATACTGAAGAAGGCTGGCTTGTAAAGAGGATTAAAGAGAGAAAACTTAAATATTTTGGACACATTAAACGTCATGATAATCTAGAGAAGACCATCTTGGAGCGGTACATAATGGGAAAAAGAAAGAGAGGAAGACCAAGGCGAAGATGGCTGCAAGACATCGTTGATGATCTGCAAATGGATGCATCAGCAGCAGGCCATCTTGCTCACAACCGAGAGGCCTACAGGAGTGCTGTTTGGGAGGCAAAGTTCCGCAGGGGACATGCAAATGAATGAATGAATGAATGTTAATTTCTATGACATACTGCAAAATGATTAATGCTTAACCACTGTTCACGTTCATCATATGATTCAGTAACACGGTAACCAATAACATCTCAGAATCAAAGGTGCTACATTTAATAATATTCTCTTATAATCACAGACAAGTGAATGCAACGCTGAACTACTTACCAGGTCTTTGTTGAAGTCATCACTGTCACTTTCAGTGTCTACTTTACCCTTGATATGCTCATCCGAGTCTGAATTGGATTCCTGTTTAACAAGAATTGTTGGAATACTCATTAGTTCAAGCCAAACAACTTTAAACGTCTGTGTACATTCTACAACGCTACCGACATGGCTTTTTGGACTGATGGTCATGGGTTCTGTCCTCAACCTACTATGGCTTCCATAAGACCACGACTCTTTGCCAATGCTACAGAGTTCCTCTATGTTGTGATTCATCTTCACAGGAGATCAAAGCACTGACAGACCAGGGATTGCACTAGGATTTTTAAAAAATGGTACAGTTGTATCTGTCTTTTCTTTGCATGAAGTATTTCTCAATACATTTGGTACTTTACACTTTTTTCAAAAAAAATAATATTAACATTTGATACTTTATACTTTTTTTTAAACATCTCTTTTAATGTAAAAAATTAAACATACTTCACAGACATCAGTAGAAAGTAAATGCTCATATGAATTTTTTTTTGTTTTATCTGCGGTGAGATTTAAACTTTACAAATACTCACAGTCTGAACCAAAGTCAAAACTGGCTGATTCTCCTTCATGCAAATTCAGCATCATCAGCCTCCTGGCCTAAATATCCTCCAACAGATTTCGCTGGTTGCTTCTTACTCAGTTTTTTATAATATAAACTGGTTACAGTAACTGACAACCGGCAAAAGTTTCATTTTTTATCATTTTTAATTGGTAATTTACCAGTAATTGGCAGTTAACACGATCACTGCTGACAAACTTGTGAAAAATGTGCAATAATGATAATCCTTTTAAATATTTTTTCTTTGTCATTTTTGTGCTGAAAATATCCATGTACTGATGGTAGGCTTTTGAAAAGGTCAAATATGATTCAAAAACCTGCATCTGCTGACTCTTAACAGCCAAGATTATGATTAATGAAACAAACATCCAACCCTTAAAGACATTACTTGTGTTATAATATATCATATAACAATATATTACGGTTGGAACACAACAGGCCGAAGAAAAAGAAGTCGACCATGTGAAACTCTAAAGAGGACAATGTTAAGAGAGGCCAGTTCAGGGGGCATAACATCCCTTGATGAGATTGAAAAACTCGCCAAAGACAGGAAATCTTGGTGAACTACCATGCAACTACTATGTGACGTTCAGCAGCGATGGGAAAAATATAAGATAAGATATTACGGTTATATTACTGAATACTTTGTATGATGCTACAACCTCATAGACTTAAGCCGAACAAAAGTCATTTTTTTTGTTTGAAAAGTTTTCAATAAATAGGTAAGCACTTACAACATTTATAACAGGCAAGCACTTACAATATTTATAACAGTCTTTTTTAAGATAATGTATTCTTTATATTCACTCTGGCCACAGAAACCACACTGACTGCAAAAGACATTTGATTTGAAATGACTAGTCCTAAAAATCTGTCATGTTCAGCTATTGCATACGCTGGTTGGCAGAGACAGGCATTGTGAAACGACTTGTTCTAATCAGATTTTCTCAAATTTTTTTTTCTAACCTTGCAAAAACCACTTAAATATAATTTACAGGTCTCTTATAATTTTCTGTATGCAAATTATTATATACACAGCTTGTAAGGTGTAGACATAATCCAATTACAATTATCAAAATTTAAGTTTTTAACAAAAAAAAGCATACATTTTTCTGTGGATCTGTTTAAAAAGAAGTTAATATTTAATAAAAAATCTTTATACTGCGCAAAACCCGAGAGACTTAAAGCTACAGAACCATAGTCAGGAAATGCTGATCTATGTACTTGGTCAGCAAAGACTGACATTTATTGTGATATGTTAGCAAAGACTGACATTTATTGTGATATGTCAGCAGAGACTTTACATTTATTGCCATATGACTTATTCTGATCATAATTCTCTATCTCAACACTTACTACTTTCTTACTGTCTTCTCTTCTTTCTTATTCACACAAGGCATACAATGTACTTTGTTGTTAAATAATCCAACATAAACACGCCATATGTGACAAAACCTACAAACTTCTTCTTCACACAAAATAAAGGCAAGACTCATCTGAGTTGCACTGACCTCGTAATTCAAGGCTGCAATATCATGTGCACTGAAGTCAAAGCCACCTTTGCCTGGCCGCAGATAATCCTAGAGCCAAGTGCAAAACAGAAGTCAAACCAGATGTAAATGAAATTCTTGAGTTATCAGTGATCAAATTCATATAAAACATCAGCTTTTATACTTGTTCTTAGGTCAACAGTGGGGACCGGCTAGCATAGTGTTTGAACTCATCTAGCAAACTGAATGATCTAGGGTTTGAATCCCCAGCTGAGTGGGATTTTTTTTTTTTCTTCTGACCAATACTGCCCCCGGGTTCACCCAGCCTCAGAAAATGGGTACCAGAGAAATCTGGGAAGGTAAAGCGGCCAGGCGTGATACTGACCGCATCACACTTTCATGTGCCGAAGGTCATGGAAAATATGGGCCTAACACTGTATTCCCCACTATGCCTTAACTCTTCCCGTGCCCAAGAAAAAAACGCGGAAGTTCCCGTCCGTGCCGCACAAAAAGCACGGGTCCTGATCTGTATAGTGGGCATAGTTGTAAAATGGAATGGAAAACAGTATTTACATGTACTTCCGTGTACTTATTATGTTTCAAAGTATAACTAAATGTATGAAAATTTCATAAATGCAGAGTTTTTTAGAAAAAAGAAGTAATGTGATGTTTTTAGACAATGACTGTGCCCAGCTCACCATTGGCTAGGTCTAGTATGCACTACTTACCATCTGAGATATCTAGATCTACTTGTCAATCTCATATTGTGATTCTATGTTGCATTTTCGCTAAATTAATGTCTGAAATAACATACTAACTATTTCTACAGTCGTCTGATATGTCTAAATCTACTTAGGATACATTCAAGAGCAGTGGGGTGGTCACAGGCCATGTCCATATCCCTATCTACATCGTCAAAAATTGAAAAATTTCGATGTTTCTCTTCCTTTTTCTCGCTCGGCATCGCTCGTAACTAAGGACTCTTCCACCATTTTGAAAAGTGTCACTGGAAACGCGAACGAAATATGTACAATCTAAATGTTATACCGGTTGGTTTTATGGAAACGAATTGTCACTATAACGACTATGGCACGCAACTCAGTAACCGGAAATTCTCACTATAGCGACTATAGCACGGAAAGAGTTAATGGCATGGAAATGGGAATTTTACGTTTTACCTTTTAGGTCAGCTGTATTTTAGTTCAGAGTATTTAAAAAAAAAAAAAAGGATAAGATTGTTGTAAGCTAGTTTAACAAATCAGATGAAGAATGGACCTCAGAAAACTAATGCTAGTGCTGCCTAACTGCACCATAGCCAGGCAGATGGGCCTCTTTATTCTCTGGTTCAGTTCTCCACTTGCAACCTGTTTCCAGCTCATTTACTGTCTCACCCACACTACATCTTTTTTTGTCTCTTAAGTAACCAATTTCAGAAGTTTTTTTTTTTTTCCTCTTCTTCTGTGATCAGTTTCATATGCTCAGTCATCTTGACAAGGATGCTGGCTACCTCCATGAATCTCATCATCAGCAGGAGTTTTTTTATGAGTGCACCACATATCTGCATCTAAGCTCTTTCCTGGAGACAGGCTTGAGTTCTCAAGTTTATGCAGAGAGTGTAAGTTTGCAGGCGTGTTCTGGAGTCTTGAAACCATTCTAGCACTGGCAGAGGGGGCAGCCTTGGAGGCCTTCGCATTATGCAGATGGGATTTCAGAAGTTTAAATTCTTGAGTTTGATTTTCAAAAAGGTTTTAGGTTTTACTCTGATGACAAGTACCGATAATATGTCCTTAAGCGGTTTCTGATATTCATTTTTATTTGATAAGGTTTCCTTGAAAAAAGATGATCTTTCCATGAAAATAAAAGCTAAACGTGGTTACACAGAGAACGCTGCTGAATATTGCTGATTGGAGTGAAAAGGAACGAGGGTTAACTAAAAAAAATCCATACAGGTTTTTAAAATCACCGATCTCATTGGCTCACACTGAATAAATATCTGACATTTTAATGTCATAATTATTACTAAGATTGCCACGATGATATAAAACTCAGTACAAGCAGGGAACAATGTTTTGATGACTCTACACCCCAGTACATTCCTTACAGAATAATAACTCTTAACTTATAATCACCTGTTTATATGTTTTTATATAAAAACAGTAAAATCACTGCTGTCCATACAACTTATTCCATTACTGGGAATCTGTAATGTTACTGTAAACCGAATCATTTTCTGGGAAAAGTATAGCAGATGTGTGCAACTTCAAATTTCTTGTATCGAGGCAAGCATGGCATTAAAAGATAAGAACTGTGGAACAGAAGTGAGGACAAAACAAGCAAATCAAAATAAACAAAAGCTTACATCATCTTCTTCGTCGAACTCCCCAGAATAAATTGGCAAACTGACACTGCTGGTCAAGTTCATACTTTTGGATTTCAAAGAGCCTGATGTAGTATTGAAACTGCCTCTCATCTGGCAACATTTTAAAAAAAATATATTAAAATATTAAACAAATTTACATGCTAATTGTTCAAGTTTATCAGAATCAATGTAACTGCATTCAAGAGAAGTCCAGTGGCATATAAGTCCCCTTGAAAGGAGGATGTCACTACAAATGTACAAACTCAGTATTAGTGAGGACAATTTTTAACAAAAGAAAAGTGGCATCAGTCAGAATCACACTGTCTACAGTTGTAGAAGTTTGGCTGCTATCAATCTGAACAGTCAATGAACCAGAACCAATACACCAACTACAAAGACAGCAAACCATCCTCTTTCGCGTAAGGACACACCACTGCAGATTACATCGACTCAAAATATCTCACACAGACAAGTGTCCATGCAGAAGTCTAGTCCAGACTCTGGAACATATCCTTCAAGAGCGGCCAAATCATGCAGCCCTGATGTGCGAGTCAAGGCCTGAGGAGTTGAGCATGGTGCAAAAGCTTTATGGCTCCTATCAGGATCTGGAGAGGACTACTGGCTTTGAATTGTCAACAGGAATCAGGATCTGATGTGAAAAACAATCTTGAATGCAGAAGAATAATAATATTTTCTACCATTCATATAAGTCACTTGAATTTGACCTTATCTTTATTCAGTTTCATTTACATACCAACATGTGATCACCGGCTGAATCATCATCATAATCATCATCAGGTGCCGTGCTGACTGGCGTTGGCTATTATCTTCTCCAGAGTACACGATCCTTCATGCAGGCCATCAGTTCAGTTGGTGATCTCCTCTCACAACATCCCATCAGACTGTCCAGTATCATTTCTTTTGGTTTTCCTCTTGATCTTCTTCCTTCTATTTTTCCTGTTGTTATAATATTTTCAATGCCCCCTCTTCTCATTGCATGTCCTATGACAGTACATTGTCTCTCTCTTATTTTTTTTTTTTTTACAAGATTTTTTTGTTTCTCCAGCTCTTCTCATACATTTTCCATTAGTTATTTTTGTTGTCCAGGGGATTCACAACATTCTTCTAATAAACCACATTTCTGCTGCTTCCAACGATTTTTGTGCAGACTTGCCTATTGTCCATGATTCACTTCCATATAACAAGATAGATTCAATATAGCATTTTAGGACTCATTTTCTAACATTCACTGATAAGGATGTGTTGGCTAATATGTTTCTCATTCTCTGAAATGCAGTCTTTGCTTGGCCTATGCTGTTCCTAATTTCTGTTCTGCATTTCCCATCTGAAGTTATTACTGCTCCAAGGTATTTGAATTTCTGCACCTGCTATAGAACAGTTCCATTTAATTTTATACTGCATATTGGTGGATTCTGTTTCTTAGATATAACCATTGTCTCTGTCTTTTCTGATGTTCAAAGTAAGGCCTTTCTGTTCACTTTCTTTGGCAACATTATCCAAGAGATTTTGCAGGTCTTGTTGGTTCTCAGCTATCAGTACTGTGTTGTCTGCATACCGAATGTTGTTAATATTGTATCTTCCAATTTTTATGCCTGGTTCTGTGACGATCATTCTTAGAATATTCTCGCTGTACAGAAAAAAAAAGGTCTGGAGATAGTACACATCCTTGTCGCATCCCTTGTTTTATAGGTTGATATTTTCCAGTTCTATTTTCAATTCGAATTGCTGCTTCTTGCTGCCAGTATAGATGTTTTACAATCCTCAGGTCTTTGCCATTTATACTGATGTCTTCAAGTATTTTAATAATTTCACTATGTTTCACCTTGTTGAATGCCTTGGTGTAATCAATGAAGCATAAGTAGATATCTTTCTGTACTTCTAAGGCTCTTTCTGTTAGTGTTCGTAAAGCATAAATGGCATTGTGTGTTCCCTTTCCTTAAACAAATCCAAACTTTTCATCTATTTCCATTTTTATCTTTTTCCTTGTTCTTCTCATAATGATTCTCAGAAGTAGCTTCGTTATGTGACATGTCGTGTGGTCATCACAATCCTTTCCACCTGCTGAAGCAGATCAGATTTTAGATAGCAAATTTTCTAGCACGACTGCAGTATTCTAATGATGAGTCAGTTGTAATATATGTAACAATCTGCATTCATGTATTCAATCTCTTGAACTCATGAATCATATTTCATCTAATCCATAATTTCAGCAGAAATCAGAAACTAAAGTATAGCAGCATCCTGAAAGAAATACAAAATTCCTCTGATCAAACTACATTATTTTAAATAGAATGCAACAGTTTCCTGACTCATTTTCACAAATCAGTCGGTGTCAAGTGGCTCTTGCCATTGATTCAGTGTAGGTGAGATCCCACAACAGCATGATTTCAGAAAACAATATGAATTTGTTTATTTTGCTTCTTTTGGAATTTAGGTTATTATATTTTGTTTTGTCTTTGGTCACAAAACATATCAAATCTTCAAAATCATAACTGCTTTTATGTTCTAGTTCAGAAATCAGTCACAATATTTGCAGAATTCAATTTTGGTACTAGAACAAGCATGAATGAATGAATGAATAATCTTTATTTTTCAAGGGTAAAGAATTGGGCACGCAGGCCCGTCTTACATTCAAGAACAAACAGCAGTTTTATGTCCAAATAAAAAAAATTTTTAACCTGTTGAGAATTTCCAGCAGGCCCTCTCAACCCCACTAGTCCAGTAGCACTGTCCTCAGACTTCAAAGACCCAAGTGGGTTGACTGGTCCCTTGTGTAGCTGTGGGGTTCCTGTGCTGGATTCTGGGGCTGGTGTGAATGGATTCAGCTGAGTCAGCTGAAAGTTCACGTAACACAATACATTAGCTATTATCTCTATAGTAAACTGAAAACACCATCACTCTTTATCATCAATGAAATTCTGTAATATACAAAAAGAATGCTGTAGTAGATAAGATACACAACACAAGTCAAGAATGGGGGCTAGAGATCAATAATCAAAAGACCAAAGTAATGGTGTTCAGCAGGAAAGACCAGAAGTCACCGACAGACATAACCATAAAAAAAAACAAGGAGAAGCTGGAACAACAGACAAATTGCTGCCACCTAGCGCATACACTAACTGAAGAAGACGGGAGATGTTAAATGGAGGTAAGGAAAAGAACAGGGATGACAAAACATACATTCACCACCATAAGGACAGTACTGTTATCCAGGAATCTGTCCATTAAAAACAAAACTGAGATTTGTAAAATGCTATATATACTCTGTTTTACTACATGGAGCAGAAACCTGGACTCTAACCAATAAGTTGAAGAGAAAGATTATTGCAGCAGAAATATGGTTCTACAGAAAAATAGATCATATAACATAGAGAATGAAAAGGACAAATGCACAAGTTTTAGAACTACAAGTGCAATGTGAACTTCTCAAAGAAATCTTCTTCTTCTTCGTTCACTTCTACCACCAAAAACCGCACTGTGAACCTACTGAATTCACGCATGTGGTCCTCGTTAGGTCCCGTGGTCCCGTGTGGTCCAAAATAGACCACACGAGTTCCACGAAAGGACCACAAGGGGTTCAGAGTATCACAGTGCTTTAGCCTGTATTCTTGGTGGGTCTCGGAAGCGGGATTGCGTGACACCGTGGTTTTCATTGCACCAGTTTGGTCTAGGGTTGGACTTTCTCACCGGAAGACCTCGACGTGTTTGGAATATCAGTGCATCCCCGCTGGGTGAGAGGCGTTAGCCCACCCAGGCCAGAGTTGGACTTTCTCACCGGAAAACCTCGACGTGTTTTGAGATACCCATGTATCACCGCCGGGTGAGAGGTGGTTGCCCATCCAGTCCAGGGTTGGACTTTCTCACCGGAAAACCTCAGTGTGATTAGGATACGCAGACATCCCCGCCGGGTGAGAGGTGGTTGCCTATCTAGACTTCCCTGGTCCAGTGTCTCCGACTTCAGCATTTTGCGGTCGTGGCCGCTACCCTTCCTAGTTGTGACCAGGATGGAGCTTTTGTCCAGGAGGATGAATCTTCGCCACTAGTGACTTCTACCCCTGGGTTGAGCCGGTTTAGGCATTTCCCAGTATGGGCATGTTTGGGACGGGACCGACCTCTAGGGCAGAGGTACTGTGACATTCATAGCCTTCAAGATTCACCCCTGGTATGAGCCGGTTTAGGCAAAATTCACCAGTATGGGTGTTTATCAGGCGTTACCGACCTCTAGAGCGGAGGTGGCATGACATGTCTAGGCATCGAGTTCCACCCCTGGTGTGTGCCGGTTTAGGCATATTTCACCAGTGTAGGTGTATTTCAGACGTAGGCGGCCTCTAGAGCAGAGGTGCCGTGGTATAGCTCTCGTAGCGATACTACTGGACATACCAGGTTAAACTTCACTTTCCACCACCTTTTCCATCGGCGCCACACAGCAACCTTTATTTCGCATTTACTTCCTTAACCGGGAGGAGCTTCACTCCACGCGCGGCATTTGAAAAGTCAAGCCAGCAGTGACTTAACCTCTGGGACAAGCCGGTTCATGCATTTCACCCGATATGACTGCACTCAGGACGTGGCCGACCTCCAGACCAGAGGTGCCGTGATTTGACTGTTTGCTTCGCTTTATTCTTTCAACCACCTTTTCCGCAGTGATGCTGCGCGGCAACCTCATTTGCAAATTTCTTCATTGGCCGGGAAGAGCACCGCTCCACACACGGCAGCTGAAGATCTCGCCAACAGCAGGCCTCAAAGAAATAAAGATCAAGAAAACAAAATGCACTGGCCACATAAAAAGACATAACAATATACAGAAAACCATACGAGAAGGAAAGTTGGAAGGAAAAAAAGAGCAAGAGGTAGGCAGAGATGTAGATGGGAAGATAAGACACGAGAATCGACAGGACACAGCCTGGCCGAGTGCACCATCAAGGCAAGGAAACGAGGAAGCTGGAGATTCATTACTGCCAACCCTCATTCTGAAGAAGACACATGATGATGATATAATGTCAATATAAATATACATTTCCAACTAACAGTGGAAGATTCTCTTTTTTTTTTGCAGTTACCCATAGACCTAAGCTATCAAGTGGAGCACAACAGGCCGAAGAAAAAGAGGTCAACCACATGAAACTCTAAAGAGGACATTGTTAAGAGAAGCCAGTTTAGCGGGCAAAACATCCCTTGATGAAGTTGAAAAATGGCCAAAAACAGGAAAACTTGCCAGACAACCATGCAAGCCGTATGTGACATTTAACGGCATGGGAAAGATGTAAGATGTAAGACTATTCAGTATATAAAAGACAAAAATTTGCCCTTTATGGTACTCAACAATAACTGCTGATGTGATCAAAGGAACTATTAATTCAGAAAAAAAAAAGTAGAGTCAATGTCTCATCCTAACACACTTGCAACAGGAGATTAATGGAAAGTCATTTCCGTATGATGGAACAGGATGAAAACCAAGCGCTGTATTCTAAGCTGTACAAAGTCAAGTTCGACAGTCTGACAGAATTAAAGTAAAATATGTACAGAGCAAGCCAGAAGTTCATTACAGCCGATCTTTCCTGAGGGGAAGCAGAATATTATGATGCAGATGATGGCTGTCTCACCCGAGTTGTACATTTGATTCCCAGGTTTTCTCTGGGCTTGTCAAATCTTTATTTTACTACATTCTCATTCTTTACCCTTTTCAGACTTCAATTCTTCTTCTTCTTCAATCATTCTGAAACTGTGAGCTGATGTGGTGAAGATGCCGGGGTGCAGCTTCATGTCCGCTTGGAAGCGGGTTATGGCAGCTACTTTTTCAATCCCTGTGTGGAGCTAAAAATCAGAGGGGTGTGAATGCTTCTTTGGCAGACTCCACTACCATGATCCTTGCCCTATTTGCCAGCCTAGGCACTGTTACTGGGGGTATCAAAGGAGGTGCGGGACAGGGTCTTGGGCAGCTATGGTATGCAAACTCTGAAGCTAGCATGTCAGCTATGAGTCACCGAATGCCAAATCAGGCAGCATCTTTAGATGTCACTAATCCTAGTTTTAAAAAAAAAAAACCATCTTACATCTTTCTTCAAACAACCATAAAACAAACTTTTCTCCACTGATATTTTACTTCTTTCTTTTTCAAATTTGAAGTTTTACCTTATGACCTGGAGATTTGGTCAAGGGCCCTAACTCATCTCCCCCAGAATTCATCTTCTTTTTTTTAGTTTCCTCCTTTCCTTTGGTCTTCTTTTTGTTGCCTACAAAGATAAAAAAAAGGCACACTGATGACTTAAATTTCATTCTTGCCTGCCAAGGATACAAAAAGAAACAGTGATGATAAAACTTTGGTTGCTACTTACGAACCTGGCAGCTTTGAAGCATGGGTCTACAAATACTGATAAGAAGACAGTCAGTGAGTTCAGTGGAATGAAAGAATGAAGAAAAAAAAAAAACTGACCATGAATTCTGAACTAAAATGAATTCTGAATTATATGGTTTCAAGGGGAAACTGGGACCACAAAATGACAGACTTAAACTGTTGGAATGTTATATGTATGTTATGTAGAATATATCTTTTGTGTCAGACAGTCTTGGAAGTGGGAGGGGGATGGGGGAAATGACATTCTAATGTATGATTAAATGGTTGTATGGGGCAAAAAATGTTGAGAACCATTTCTCTAAGCAAACAGTCCCAAGTCCAAGTCTTGCTGGACTGGCTCAAATCATTTTTTGTGCCTGTAGTTCCTCTCTTCTTCTTCTTCGTACGCACACTGGCGATGATGCGTGGTGCTCTGATTTTTGTGCTATTACTTAATGAGTACACAGTTGTGACATCTCAACGTCAGCCTTAATCATACAAAAACATACAGGACAAAGAAACAGAGAGTGGAGATAAAATATCAATCTACATGAATGCTACGTTGGCGAAAGTGGTGGCAGGGGCGTACTGGAAGCTAATTATTGTGTGTTACTAAATTATAAGTGTGTTCTTAACACAGCTGTTCCCAGGGGGTAGTTCCTCTAATACTGCCAAGCTCTTCTCCAAAGGGCATCTGATTTCTGTTAGAAAGCAAGACCATATGCTCAGCCTCCACAAATGAAAGTATTTTCCAGCCTTTTCTTATACACAGCCACAGAGCTCGAACTTC
Organism: Achatina immaculata; assembly: GCA_009760885.1. Classification (NCBI taxonomy): domain Eukaryota; kingdom Metazoa; phylum Mollusca; class Gastropoda; order Stylommatophora; family Achatinidae; genus Lissachatina; species Lissachatina immaculata. The sequence goes on from CM019692.1 coordinate 38,685,035, forward strand.
TTGAGTAATTTCATTGGGCCAATAGTTTCATCTCAGAGTTCCCACGCAACATGACCTATGTCTAATCCTTGCCACTTATCTGCTAAGCACTGTATAGAAATGAGGCTAGAACTTGTCTAACAATGGTCTGTCAGCTCCTTGGCATCTGAGCTGATTCTTCTGATTGTAGTGGAAAAAAAAAAAAAAAAAAGGGTGAAAGGCAGCCAAAACAAACAACTATACTAAACACTCAAATGACACAAAAAAGAGTCACAACTCACTATAACAGAGACTACGTGAAAAGAAGCAACAGTACCCCATCCCTTTAGCAGGTGATGTTAAGCATGAAAACAACAGAACATAACAAAACATACTGCTGCTGTTCTTGTCCTGCAATCCTTTCTTTCTCTCATCCAACACCATGTTTCTATAGAACTCATCACAAGGGTGGTCCCAGATGCTGTCTCCAGTGGCAAAGTTGAAATAGTACACATCTCCAGTTGGAGTCTGACTGCAATGAAACAATTGTTAAGAAAAAAAAAATCATTAAAGTGAATGAAAGTTAAGACTCAGAAGCCCAATTACTCTGTTTTTTTTCTTTCATTCGCTTTTTCTACTCAAATACAGGAGGCTGTCTTGCAGCCGCTGTTAGAGACCAAGCACAATTTCTTCAGACAACATAGGTCAGATCCAAAATGGTCACTCCCTAAAATATGTTTTATATATAAGGGTGAGTCAAAAAGTAACCACAAATCAAGGGATATAACCACTGAAATGATTTTGACTCACACTCAAGTTTTCATACATTTTTCAATAGTTATGTCCCTTGGTTTTAGGTGGGTTTTTTTTTTTTACTTGCCATCACAGACAACAGATTTCTGACACAAGAACAACTGTATGTCCCAAGTGTAGTTTGAAGATATATGCATCAAGACACCAGAGCTTAGGATGCAGATCAAACATTCTGGGGCTGACCCAGGTGAGACATATCCTGGGTCATCAACTCAGAGTGGGTGAACATAAGCTCTTAAGATTTCAAAATTTGCAAGGCACTCAGCTTCTTAGAGTTCTGTTCTACTGCTTGCTCAAGGTGGAAATGCACCTTGAACTTCAACTCAAAAAGGGTGAAGACAAAGTCCTGCAGATTGATTGATTGACTGATTGATCTTTATTTCAAGAGGGTTAACAATTGGGCAGGCAGTCCCATCTGACATTCTGCCCTTTATAATACAACTTTCACTCTGTTCCAGACATTCTACAAATATGCTGCTCATTATAACAAACATAATTAACAATAAAGTAACTACATACACATAAAAATGACTAACTACATACACAGAAAAATTACTAACTACATACACATATAAATGACTAACTACATACATATATGAATGGCTAACTACATACACATATAAATGACTATCTACCAAACAAAAATTTCAGTACTATTCAGAATAAATTATTAACTGAATTCAGTGTCTGTTAGAGCAGTCTAAAAATAACTTTTTAAATTTTACAATTCATGGAGGCAGAACATCTGACTTGGTGATAGTTTTTACAAGATTCCAGCTATAATTCTTGTTGCACAGAAGCGTCATTAACATACCAGCCAACCTCTGCTAACAGAAAAGAACAAAAACAACAAAACAGCAGAAAAGACTAAAAGCTAAACAGGCCTCACGGAAAATTGCCAATGTAATTACCATGGTCTCCAATGCTCTGGAAGAGGTGCATTAATTCCCTCCCTTGCTATCCAGAGGAGGTGCTGTTCTTTACTTAAGTCTATTCCGATACTGACTGCGTAGTCATGGATTTCTGAAAACATCACATGCGATGACCATTAAACTTACATCTGAAACTGCTAAATATAAACAATTACAACACAGTCTGCGATAACAATCTCAAATACGCCAGAAAAGCAATAAAGACATCTAAAGAGACTATGACCAATAAATGTATTGTGTCTTGATTTTTTTTTTTTCTCAGGACATTATATCACAGCTCACACACTGTTCATGGTAGACTGAGGTTCAAAAAATAGGTTTCCTGGTTTTACTAACAATAACCTGGGATACATTACAGACTCCAGTTCAGTCAGATTCCTCCTCTTTTTTTTTTTTCACAGAATGGGCTTGGAACCATCATGTTTTGATTAGGGATTTTGACATTTTATGCTTATATGTGACCTATACAACTTATGTTAGGGCCAATTTAGTATCAAGTTTGGACTAGACCTTATGCCCACAGAGTGCAAAAGCTCATCATCATCATCAGGTGCCGTGCTAACTGGCGTTGGCTATTATGCTTCTCCAGAGTATCCAATCCTTCATGCAGGCCATCAGCTCAGTTGGTGATCTCCTCTCACACCATCCTGTCAGACCGCCCAGTATCATTTCTCTTGGTCTTCCTCTTGATCTTCTTCCTTCTATTTTTCCTGTTGTTATAATATTTTCAATGCCCCCTCTTCTCATTGCATGTCCTATGAAAGTACATTGTCTCTCTCTTATCTTTTTGACAAGGCTTTTTGTCTTTCCAGCTCTTCTCATACATTCTTCATTAGTTATTTTTGCTGTCTAGGGGATTCGCAACATTCTTCTAATAAACCACATTTCTGCTGCTTCCAATGATTTTTGTGCAGACCTGCCTATTGTCCATGATTCACTACCATATAACAAGATAGGTTCAATATAGCATTTTAGGACTCGTTTTCTAACATTCATTGATAAGGATGTGTGCATAATACGTTTCTCATTCTCTGAAATGCAGTTTTGCTTGGCCTATTCTGTTCCTAATTTCTGTTTTGCATTCCCATCAGAAGTTATTACTGCTCCAAGGTATTTGAATTTCTGCACCTGCTTTAGAATAGTTCCATTTAATTTTATACTGCAAGCTGGTGGAATCTGTTTCTTAGATATAAGGGATGGCGACTGCAGTCTCCACCCAGCTGGAATTAACAATGTCTTCAGCTTTCTGTAACATCTTTATTTTTCCACTGGCCTTTTTTACACTCTACTTTCTTTCTCTATGCTACCCCTCCCTACCACCATCCTATTTCTTTCTCTGCCAACATATTGGTCTTGTCTTATTCACCAGTTTCACATTTTCTCCCTGCAGGTGTTTAAGTTCTTCATTAATTATCTCTCCGCGTCCCCTTTTCCCTCCCCTCCCCCCCGACACCTCTAGCGGCTATCATGTTTCTATTGAATTCCCCCCACCCCTTTCTCCCACTTGTTCTCCTCCTCTCTCTCCGCTTCTTCATTATGATTGGCTCTATCGGGAATCTTTTGTCTGTAGGCAGCGTGGTTTTTTTCTCCTCCTTCTTCCACACACATTTCTGCTTCCCACTCGGAGCAAGACACTTCAGATAAGTTCTATGTGTTTGTATTTTGTTGTGTATGTATCCTCGAATAAGGCTCACGCCGAAATATCGAATGTTGTATGTTTTTCATTTATACACTCTCATACTTTCTATTCGTTTTTTTTTCTCACCTTGCTCACTTCCTCCCCCACTTTGTAAAACTGCACCATATACCTCTATCTACCTTCTTAGATATAACCATAGTCTCTGTCTTTTTGATGTTCAAAGTAAAGCCTTTCTGTTCACTTTCTTTGACAACTTTATCCAAGAGACTTTGCAGGTCTTGTTGGTTCTCAGCTATCAGTACTGTGTTGTCTGCATACCAAAGGTTGTTAATATTGTATCCTCCAATTTTTATGCCTGGTTCTGTGATGATTGTTCTTAGAATATTCTCGCTGTACAGAGAAAAAAGGTTTGGAGATAATACACATTCTTGTCGCACCCTTTGTTTTATAGGTTGATATTTTCCAATTCTATTTTCAACTTGAATTGCTGCTTCTTACTGCCAGTATAGATGTTTTACAATCCTCAGGTCTTTGCCATCTATAATGAAGTCTTCAAGCATTTTAATAATTTCATTATATTTCACCTTGTCGAATGCCTTGGTGTAATCAATGAAGCATAAACAGAGATCTTTCTGTACTTCTAAGGCTCTTTCTGTTAGTGTTCATAAAGCATAAATGGCATTGTGTGTTCCCTTTCCTTCAACAAATCCAAACTTTTCATCTGCTATTTCCATTTTTATCTTTTTCCTTGTTCTTCTCATAATGATTCTCAGTAGTAGCTTCGTTATGTGACATGAGAGGCTGATAGTCCGGAGGTCATCACATTCCTTTGCACCTGGTTCTTTGGTAGTGCTATAAACGTGGATTTAATCAGGTCACTGGGAATATAGCCACTGTTGTAAATGTCATTCAGTAACTTGGTTATTATTTTTAATCCTGTCTCCTCTAGTGCCTCTATTTCTTCTATTGTTATATTATCAGGCCCAGTCGCTTTTCCTTTCTTCATGTGTTTGATGGCATCTATGATTTCATCTTCAAGAATTGGTGGTCTATCACAGTTTTCAGTATCTGGTGTTAATTCTGGTCTTTCTCCTCCATATAGCTCACCGATATACTCTGTCCACAATATCTTATTTTCCCATTAACATTTTATCTTCTTTCGATTTCAGGCATCCTGTGGTATATTTTGTTTTCCTGCCTGTGAGTTCAATAATTCGTTTGTGCACGTTTTTGCTGTCTTTATTAGGAGAGAGTCCTCTCTATCTGTCTGCACTGTTCATTTAACTACACTTCTTTTGCTTCTCTGCATTTGCGTCTTATTTCTTTATTTATCTTGCTATATTTTTCCTCGTTATTTTTACTCCTCCTCCTCTTGTCCATCAGTCCTAAGATGTCTTCTGTCATCCATTTATTTTTAGAGGCTTCTTTTTTTGGTGGTATTATCTCCTTAACAGTTTGGTGGATAGAATCTCTTAACATTGCCCATTGTTCATCTATACTATTTATCTTTGCTACTGCATTGTATCTATTTGTTATAATAACTTTGTATTGTTCTCGCAGTTCTTGGTCATTTTTAAGGAGTTCTGTATTCAGTTTGATGTTTCTCACTTTTCTGCCTGCTTTCTTTAGCTTTATTCTAATTTTTCCACAGAATGGATCAAGGTCACTATTGCAGTCAGCTCCTGGCATGGTTTTTGTTGTCAGTAAAGCATTGCGGAATCATTTGTTGATTAATATGTAGTCTATCTGGTTAAAAGTCTTTTTGTCTGGGCTGCACCACGTTGCCATTCTTCGAGGATGTTGTTTAAACCAGGTGTTTCCTACAACCATGCTGTGTATTCTTGCCCATTCAATTAATTTACAACCTCTGTCATTCCTCTCCCCCAGTCCATAGTCACCAACGATGTCTGAAGTTCTTCCTTTACCAACTTCGGCATTAAAATCTCCCATGACTATGGTAACTTCATGTGACTTTGTGTGTTTTAGTGCTGTCTCTATGTCATTATAAAATAGCTGTACATCTTCTTCAGAACTTTCAGATGCTGGAGCATACATTTGTATAATATTTATGTTTATTGGTTGTCCTTTCAGTTAGACTAGCAGGACTCGGTCTGAGTTGTTCAAATATCCTACAATTGTCCTTGCCGTTTGTTCATCAAATATTATTCCTACTCCTCGTTCATGTTTCTCACTTCCTGAATATATTATTGTATATTTATCTTAGTTTACCTTACCTGCACCTGTCCATCTAACTTCACTCATTCCTAATACGTTGATCTTCATCCTTTCCATTTCCATCTTTATATTTTCTAATTTTCCAGCCTGGAATAAAGTTCTAACATTCCATGTTGTTATTTTGAACTTGTTAGTTTTGCCACCAGTAGCTTGATGACGATCTGGCCTCACCTGTGGCTCATGAGCTGTCCTACCGAACAAGGCTGTTCCAAAGGAATATCCATTAACGTCGTTCATGACAAATCTATTACTCTGAATAAGCATAATTGTTCTTGGGAGCTACAACAGTGGTTTCCCGCTGCCTTCTGTCGGTTTGTGTATGGACTCTTCGCTACCCTTTGGACTCCCTGTCCTACCCGCAAGGCAGCGGGAGCGAGAGGTTTTAAGGCGCCTCTTACCTGCCTGATATTCCCTTCACTGAGCACCTGAGGCACTTTATAGGAGTAGTAGAGCCACCTACTACCCCACCTCGCTCTCTGAGTCTACCGCCAGCTGGTCCATGCCTCCTTATTTGGATAACTCCTTATTCACAGGGATCCTCCATATCTGGAGGACTTTCACCATCCGCCACTTGTGACGCGCTGGGTTGGGGATGTGTCAAAGCTGCACAGATTTATTCAGTTATATCTAGTCACATGATCAAGATCTCATGCAAAAGCTGTATGGCAGAGGGGAAAATGAACTTATCCTTGTCAGAAAGTTTCAAATTTATTTTAAAAAAACAGATTCTTAAGGCTGGAAACTGAAGCAAACATTTTTATAAATTTTTTCAAGTAAGTCTAGCACATTTCGGCCATAAAGTATAACAGGGGACACTGCTTCAGAGAATAACACATTGAAAATTTAGAGAACAAAATGAATGAACAAAAATGACACAAATATATCTAAATATTTACATAGCTTCATTATGTCCTTATTCCTGTCTTGTGCATTCTCCCTGTAACTGCGAGCTGGTGTTCTTTGCAGCCGATGCTGTGGAGATGTTGGTATGCAGCATCGTATCGGCATGGAAGCAGGTTATGGCGGCTATTTTTTCAGTCCCAGAGTACAGCTAAAAAGCAGGGGGTGTGCAATGCTTCTTTAACAGACTCCACCGCCATGGGGACTATGGAAATCCCTGCCTCAATAGCCAGACTAGGCCTGCTACTAGGGGTACCAACAGAGAGGTGAGACAGGGTCTTGGTCAGCTATGGTTAGCTAGCCCTGTCGCTAGCACATCAGCTATGGGTCGCTGACTGCCGAACCAGACAGCATCGTCACCCCCTATATTCTTATTATAATGATATTTTAAAATTTCATTTGAACCTCTTCTTTTAAAAGTTCTAGTTTCTCATCCAACAAATCTAGGTACACGTATGTTCAAAGAACGCATTTCTAAAATACAAAACATCCCTTCATGTCATTTTAACAGCCTTTGCTTAGTAAATTATACAATGTATTTCACAGCCTTTGCTTCATAAAGTTTTTGAAAAATTATGAACTAAACGCACAAAACGATAACAAGCATAATTACCATTTTCTGTTGGCTCATAGTTTTCATCATAATCCTCCTCAAGGATCATTTGGTCATTGACCATCATTTTCTAAGATCTTGTTTCTCTAACAGCGTCACAAAAGACAGAACGATGCACACGCTTAAGTGCGGGCTGTTACTTCAGATTTCAGTTAACTTACACATATGATCTGTCCCTTTACACTATTTGAATTATGTGTTTAATTTAACTCTATACACTTTTAACTAAATGAATGGAGTATAATTATTCTTCAAGCTTCATTCACATAATGGAGATGTAACAACATTTCAAGACACTGTTCAGGTCTCAGGACTTTCATGAGATGACCACAGTCAGTTGTAATCACTAGAAGAAAGAAAAGAGACATTATGTTATGTTACAGATTTATGGCAACATAAGTAACACAAGTTTACAGGATAAGAAGAAGCTGATTTCCAGGGGGGAAAAAACCCAAAACATTCTGTCTAAGAGCTATAGCAAAGAAAGGGAACAGAATAAGCAGATTTGTCTCGAAAACTGATAAGCACTCCATACATGAGTGAAAGAAAAATGGTAGAGAATTATGAAAAAAATAACCCCTAGATTTCAGTAAGAATAGTATTATCTTCTATCAGCTAGGCAGGTGTTTGTCCTACAGTCTTTCTCAGTCATATTCTTACTATGCTTCTTTCTCTCTTGTCTAAAGTGCTTGCAGGTTTCTGAGACTTACTTACTTTACTTTACATTAACCTTCCTCTTGTTCTCTGAGGTGTCAACGAGAGATGTAGTTGGTGTTTTTGGACCATATGAGTGGTCTCAGTGGTGTTCACACCGGAACTCATGAGTATTTCTATAATACCACTTATCCATCTTTTCCAGGGTCTTCCTCTTGTTCTGTAGCTATTTGGCTGAAGGTCTTCACAGCATTACACTCATTAAGTGGCCAAAACCACTCAATTCTTTGTCTCCCTATGTATTGTATTTTTTACCTCATCGCTCATAGTGATCTTTGCTGCTTTTCTTAGCCATCTCATTTTGCATGTAGATATTAGTTGTCACGGCTCCTACCTATTTTGTTCCATTACTTTGTTTTATACAAGCCTCATTTCTGATACAGTGGAAAACTATAGTGGAAAACTGTTCTCAACCTCAGGGCATGACCCAAATTTGGGTCTGCGGCCAGGAATGTGTGAAGATATTGTGCTAAATGTTGGATTATTATGATGTGACATTCATACATAATATTCAATGATTAGTAGTAAATTTCTATCCAGAACAGCCAGCTGCACGTGCAAACAACTTAAAAACATCTGGATATAGGGTGTGATAATGACCAAGGCAAACACGGACTGATGGGGTGAAAGACACACCAAGGAAACATAACATGACAACTATCCAGGCCTCTCACTTTGCTCTGGACCAATGTCTGAAAGTCCCCACAATTCTAATGGTATAAGCAGATAGATGAGAAGTAGTAAATTTACATCATGTAACACATAACACAATATAAGTTAATTTTTATTTCATTTCAACATTTTTTTAACATCTTTTCACGGGTCGCGGGTTGCATACCATTGCTGGTTCTTGGCTGCACTCAAAAACAAGGTTGGGAACAACTGCCACGGAAGTACAAGATGGAATAATAGTCATAATGTAAATGCCCAGATTGTAAACACAGCTGATGTAGCAGAGTTAAAAAATGGAAGAGATAATTAAATTTCTTTAATCTGGAACCATATGGTGTCCATTTTGTTACTTTAAAGTAAAACAACATCCACGAATTTACAAACTACTTAGAATCAAAATGCTATAAGCAAATAAAAAGTACAAAACTAGACATGACTGAAAATTATGGTGGTTATGGTTGCTAGGGTGGGAAATATGAAACAGAAATTAATAGAAAATGGTCCAAAAAAAAACATTTCAGCAGAATGAGAAAGATCCTTACACCAAAACAAATATCACAATAATTGTGATTATGTATTATAAAATGTCACATATACTCAATATTCCTTTATGGTGCAGAAACCTATACCTTGAATAAAAGAGGAGAAAATTGTGGCCCTTGAAATGTGGATATATAGAAGATTAGGGAGTATCCCACTGACGGAAAAGAAAAGAAAACAAACAAAGAAGTGCTAAACCAACTAGAAGTGAAAAGAGAAATATTGAAAATCATATGACAACTAAGATGATTTGGGCATGTCAAGAGGCATAATACTATACTGAAGACCCTCCTTGGGGGGGAGATCGAGAAGAGAACAAGAGGAGGACAGTGATACAACTGAGTGGTCAACATCAAGTGGTAGGCAGGAGCCAGCTTGGCCGAATGCACTAGGAAGATAAGAAACAGATCTGACTGGAGATTATATGCAGCCAATCTTCCGTGGAGAAACGGTTTGATATGATAATGATGGTTGTTAGGCAAATTTTTTTTGCGCAGATGATGTATTACCTTGTTTTATGTATTTAAAAACTATCTTAATACTGATAATACACAATATCACCTATTTTATAACTAGACGATTGTGTGCCGTTTTTAAATGACCATACTGCCAGTCTAGACATGTCCTGCGATGTCGCTTTGTTTAACCCCGCGTAAAAAGCAAACATGTGTCTAACTTTCTGTGGCTACTTACATTAATAACATTTACATCCCTTTCCCAAAAAGATAAAACTATCGTAAAGATAAACGTAAATTTAATGTGAAAATGACACTGAATTCCATCTTCGTCGCCAAGTTCAACAAAGTGAAGGGTTGATACAAAATATGAACTATTGGTTTCTTAAAAAGTTAGACCTCAGGAACTCTTTTATAAAACAAATATTATAGTTAAAGATAACGCTATCTCGTCGGTAGCAAATACAATTTTAATGCTTCACTTGTGCTTTGTTATGTTGACGAGTATTATTGTGTTAGAGAAAGGTGAAATTAATTTGAAACCTAAGTGTTTAGTTTTAGAGGTTTATTCCATTAATTTTGCGGTTTCCTTATATCCGTGCGCCATTTTTTTATATCAAGGAGTAAACTTTGTGACCCTATAAATTCTTTCGTGACCTTTGCCATCACGTGACTTTGTTTAGAAAACATGGCGTCAAAGTTCAGGCAACTTGGGGAAGTTTACGTCGTCATAAAATTTCGCGCATTATAATAGGAAGTGTTTCGGCGTGGAAATGCACTTGTAGTGCTGGCAAATATTCGGGACATGGCGTCCGGAGATAATTCTGCCACGACAAACACGATACAGGATTTTCTGAGGTCTTTTTCTGTGATAGATGTAGACTCTGAAGAGTCGGACTATGACGAGCTCACACCGATACCGGAGACACCAGCAGACCCGTCCGAGGATATCACCGCCACAGACTCCAGTGAGTTACTACCCCCCTCTCTTTTTTTAAATTTTGTAAATTTTTTTATATACTTTTAGCGTGGCTAGAAAATTAAAATTAATTGTTTTTCTTTATTTCTACAGTGACTTGAGTGTATAGAATAAAAACCATTACATATATATATATATAAAATAGACCTGATATAGATTATGTGTTTATATTTATGTGTTTATGTTAACATTTTTATGTAATGGAAAAAAATAATCGCATACTGTGAAAACGCTAAATGTAAAGTGAACGTTAAAAAATGTGCAGACATTTGATATGTCAGTTATTAGTTATGTGTGTAAACGTAGAAAGGAAATTAAAAACAAAAAGAAATGGTTAGAAGTTTACTTTTGCTGTTAACAGACATCTAAATAATTGATCTAACTATATAGAAATTCTAAGTTGATTTGTCAGATTGTAGATTGTATTGGCAGAGAGAGAGAGAGAGAGAGAGAGAATTTGGTACTACACTTCGTAAACAAAGTATTAAGATGATATCGAGATATTAGTGAGAGAAGTTTTTTTTTTTAAATTTGTCACTGGGTTTTTGATAGTATAGTCACATTCATAACAACATTTTTTAAAGGTCATTTGTGTTATTCTAGAGAAAGTAATAAATAACAGTTTTATCGGGAAAACGAAATTAAATACGAAAATATTTTCATATCTTCTCCGGTCAGTTTTTTTATGAATTAAACTTTGTATTCAAATATAGTTAAACTGTTTTGAATAGCAAATAGCATATTTGCAGCTGCCATACACGGTAATCTTAAAGTTGATTTCCGCGTTTATGCACTGTTTTGATAAGACTACGTGTGTGAATACATGTGTCTCTTTTGTGGCTTTTCACGTGGATTGTTCCGCTATCTTTCTTTTCAGACATCTTTTATAATCTTCACAATAGCCATAGTTATTTTGTGAACGATAGCAGATTATGTTGCTATAGTTTCCAGTCATTTCCTGTCCTGCTTTTTACAGTGTGCTTTTTGTCGTGTTTGTTGGAATGTGCTTCTTGTTTAATGCAGCGTACTGGCATATTTCATGTTAATAGAATTATGCATGTAAAAACCTGATTCCTGATTTTAAAAAAATTACATTACATAAAAACAAATATATCCATACTTCTTATCTTATCTTATATCCTTCCCGTGCCGTTAAACGTCACATAGGGCTCGCAGAGTAGTTCGCCAATTTTTCCTGTCTTCGGCGAGTCTTTCAACCTCATCAAAGGATTTTATGCCTGTTAATTTGGCCTCTCTTAATAATGTCCTCTTCAGAGTTTCACGCGGTCTGCCTCTTTTTCTTCGGCCTGTTGTGTTCCACTTGATAGCTTATTTTGGGATTCTCTGATCGTTTCTTCTCATCACGTGACCAGCATATGTCCATCTCCTTTTCCTGATCACCCATGAGACTGGTTGTTGTTCAGTCATCTGTCTTATCTCTGCATTGTTCTTGAATTCGTTCCACTTGATGCTGAGTATTTTCCTTAGGCATTTGTTTTCAAAAGAGTCTAATTTCTTTTCTATTTCTTTAGTTCGCATGCATAAATGAGAGTGGATATTACATTTGAATTGAATAGTCTTAACTTGGTATTTGTGCTTATAAGTTTTGAATTCCATATGTTCTCAAGATTCTTAAAGATTGATGCTGCTTTTGCAATTCTGATCCTAACTTCCTTTCTAGTGTCACCATCCTGGTCTGTGTAGCTGCCAAGGTTTGCAAACTGATTGACTTCTTCAATATCTGTCCCTTCTATGTGAATTTTTCCATTTTGATTGAGGGGAATTTTCATTCTGTTTCATATTCATACTACAAGAACTTAATACTGAAGAAGGCTGGCTAGTAAAGAGGATTAAAGAGAGAAAACTGAAATATTTTTGGACACATTAGACGTCATGATAATTTAGGGAAGACCGTCTTGGAAGGGTACATAATGGGAAAAAGAAAGAGAGGAAGACCAAAGCGAAGATGGCTGCAAGACATCGTTGGTGATCTGCAAATGGATGCATCAGCACCAGGCCATCTTTCTTACAACCGAAAGGCCTACAGGAATGCTGTTAGGGAGGCAGAGTTCAGCAGCAGGCCATTTTGCTCACAACCGAAAGGCCTACAGGAGTGCTGTTAGGGAGGCAAAGTTCTGCATGGGACAAGGAAATGAATAAATGAATGCATATTCCTGATTACACTGGCTGCCCCCAGTTCAAAAACTAGATAATAAAAAAGGATGTTCTGATTATTTTGTTTTACAGCAGAAATAAAAATCATTTTTTAAAAAACAATGTAAGCTAAGCAATGTAACGTACTTAGTTATTATTTTAATCAGTAACTGCAGCACTCCTTCAAATCTTTTTTTTTCTAGGGCCAGTTTACTATTTTATTTGTTTTGTTTCGTCATTTTTTTAAAACAATGTAAGCTAAGCAATGTAACGTACTTCGTTATTATTTTAATCAATAATTGCAGCACTCCTTCAAATCTTTTTTTTTCCCTAGGGCCAGTTTACTATTTTATTTGTTTTGTTTCGTTTGCTGTAATAGGTCACATGCTTCTTAGTTTTTGACACATTGCATATTCTTTTACTGTGCGGTAGGCTTAGCGCTTGATTACCAATCACAGGCGAATTAATGGCCTATGACCTGTCATAAAAATAAGGTCTTAAATATGGAACTGGTTACTGTAAAAACTAGAACAGGGCTGCATACAGTTTTAAAACAAACTTGAACTGGTTATTATTTAAACAAAAAGATTAACTGAACTGATTTTTTAAAAGTGCAATCAGGAAGAACCATTTTTCTTTGGATTATAAGAATGACGCGCTATCTTCTGCGCTAGCGAATCCTCTGTAAGAACGCCTTGATCAGAATTCTTGTTCATGTGCTACCCTCTTTCCCCCCCCCCCCCCAATCCCGGAATTATTAATTGTTGTAATTCTTCTTGCATACAGAACACCATTAATGACATAACCTTTCTAGAATGGTTGTGAAACACCTGTGTCAGAAGATGGCTTTTTAAAAGTGTTTCTAACCAAACCTGATTATTAAATAACTGCGCATATGGTGTCTCTGCACTGTGATGAATATTGTCTGATATTGTTATTTCTTTTCACGGCTTATTGGGATGTGTTTTTTTTTGTTTTGTTTTGTTTTAATTTTCTGGGTTTTTTATTTTGAAAATATCGTGACAGTAGCATGTTTAATAACAGAATTGACATCCATCCATCCATTCATGTGACATGTCTTTTCCTGAACGCTGTCCCTCTCACAGCCTCTCTCTCTCTCTCTCTCTCTGCGTGGCGTAGGCGATAATTTCTCTCCACAATTCCCTGTCTTTAGACTTGATTATGAGATCCGCTGGTGACTTTCTTCCTAGCCACACTGACAGCCCATCCAGTAACTTCTCTCTCTGTCTTCCTCAGTTTTTCCAATTGCCATAATGTGTTCCAATTTTCCTCTTCTCGGAAAATGTTCTACAGCTCCCGCTTGTCTGCCTCTGATCTTTGTTGTAATTTGCCTTTGAACTCCAGCCTCTCTTAAGACTTCTTCGTTAGTTTTCTTAGCTGTCCATGGTGCCTTCAACATCCTTCTTATGAACCATATTTCCATGGCTTCCATTTCTTGCTGTACTCTCTTATTCATGAACCATGCTTCACATCCATAAAACTAAATTATATATATATATATATATATATATATATATATATATATATATATATATATATATATATATATATATATATAAACTTCAGTCTCAGAATCATGAGTAAATATAATTTAGCATACACCAAAAACAAGATGTCAATCAGTGTAGAAGATAGATGACAGCATGTTCAGTCACGTAATGGTTGTGTTTTTGTAAATTTCATTTATAAATAGCATTTAGTGTACTCGCGTAATTACTTTTTGAGTGTCATTGCATGGCTGTAAAACCCATTAGGATTGTCTTGGTTATCCTGTTATCTTTACCCTAGTCACCCCTTACCTCCCCCCCCCTCTTTTTTTTTTAATCATTCCATGTTTCGTGTCTCATTACTTAAGTTCTGCAAGGAATTGCTGCAATAGACTTCAAGGACAAGGTGTTAAAGCATGCCTCGGTAGTGGGTCTTGAGAAACTTGAAGAGATGGTCTATGACAGTTTACAGATATCTTGCCAGACTTGAAGTTCTTGACCATCAGTGCCGTAGTAAGAGTCTTGTAACAAGACAGAGCTCTTAACCACCGATGAAGAATTTTTTTTTTCCTTCTTAGCAAAGACATAGCTCTTGACAGCTAATCCCGTGACGATGGTCTTGTTACGAAGACGACTTGTTGGAAGGGGTTCATTCATTCTATACCGCGCTCGAATGCGTTTGCGGTCATGATTCTGCATTCGATAAAGTTGAGATTGTTTTTTTTTTCATTTAGTTCCTATTGCCTGTTTATTTCCCTACCGCTTGGTCTGTCCTAAAAGATACTGTATTTTTTTTTCTCTTTCGGCCTTCATTTCCTTCTTCTGCCTTTGAGTTTTCCAGTGACTGCCAGTCTCCCTGTCTTCTGCCTTCCCACGGCATGTTTTGAGAATGCTGGTTGTCCTTTCGTTATATGCAGGAGTAACGATAGCCCATTATGCCACTGAGGTACACAGGGGATGTGGTTATTGGTGCCCATTATTGTGGAATGGAAGATAGTGGGAACGCAGAGAGTGATGTGGTCAGCATCGCCTGGCTGTCTTTTCTTCCCTAGCTCCAGAAGAAGCCACGTATCCATTTCAGTAGCAGGCTGACTGAGGGATTCGAACCACAAACCTTCGCTATGAGAGACTAGTTCACTAACCACTTCGCCACTGATGCGCTCAGCTTTTCTTATCTCTCTCTCTGAACCTTAAGTGCCCAGGGCACATGGGGCTTCCGCAAGGGTTTTCCACAAATGCCTATCCTTCGCCTTTTTTTCTGCTCTTGCCCAGGTGAGCCCTCTATTGCTCAGCATCCTTTCTGTTGTTCTTCTCCATGTCTCTTTTGGTCTACCCTTACTTCTGTTCCCCTGTGGTGTCCATCTTAGTGCTATTTTTGATAGTGAGTTGTCAGTCATTCGGAGCACATGTCCCAACCATCGCCAGCGTCTTTCCTCAATAATTGTTGTCAGTGGTTTCATCTGCATTTCTGCCAAC
Source organism: Achatina immaculata (assembly GCA_009760885.1). Classification (NCBI taxonomy): domain Eukaryota; kingdom Metazoa; phylum Mollusca; class Gastropoda; order Stylommatophora; family Achatinidae; genus Lissachatina; species Lissachatina immaculata. The sequence continues at coordinate 38,700,623 of CM019692.1, forward strand.
AAGATGTTATTTCTTATGGTGTTTGGCCAAAATATTTTTCTAATTCTTCGTAAACATTTAGTCTGGAAAGAATTCAACTTGTTTTCTATGGTTTTGGTGATTTTCCAGCATTCACTTCCATAGAGTAGTACACTTAGAACATTACTCTTAAATATCCTGATTTTCATATTTATGCTTAGTTTTTTTTAAATTTCCATATAGTCGGCAGCATTGCAAAAGCCTGGTTTGCTCTAGTAAGTCTGCTGTTGATGTCCTCTGTGCTGTCTCCATTTTCTACTACTCTGCTGCCAAGGTATACAAATTCGTTGACCTCCTCCACTAACTTGTTATCTACTCTGAGTACATTTCTGTTGTTCACATTTTGCTTCATTAACTTTGTCTTTCCTACGTTGATCTTTAGTCCTATGTTGTTTGCATTCTGAGTTAGCTTGTTTATTTTATCTTGCATGTCTTTGTGACTGCTTGATAGTAGTCAAATGTCGTCCGCAAAGTCAAGGTCCTCCAGCACTGTGTCAAGGGTCCATTGTAATCCTCTGCGTTTGTCTGATGTTGCCTCCTTCATTAACCAGTCTAGTGCCAAGATAAATAATGTTGGTGATAGTACACATCCCTGTTTCACTCCTGTTTGTACCCTAAAGCTGCTGGTGGTATGTTCTCCACAGATCACTTTGCATTGAAAACCCTCGTATAGGGCTTTGATTACATTAACTATTTTATGGGGGAGGCCATGCCATCTTAGGATTTTCCACAGTGCATCTCTGTTGACACTGTCAAAGGCTTTCTCAAAATCTATGAATAATGCGTATGTTGTGCTATGCCACTCATTTGCCTGTTCTAATATTTGTCTAAGTACAAATATGTGGTCTATGCATGATCTTCCTTTCCTAAATCCTGTCTGCTCTTTCCGAAGTTTTTCCTCAAGTGTTGGTACAATTCTGTTGATGATTATTCTGCAAAATACTTTACTGGTGAGTGGCAGTAGGATAATGCCTCTCCAGTTCCCGCAATCTCTGAGGTCACCCTTCTTTGGTAGTTTTACTATAAGCCCAGTTTTCCACTCCTCTGGGGCTTTTTCTAGATCCCAAATTTGTTGTAATATCCGGCAAAGTTGTTTTGGTGTTTCTGTTTCTTCTGCTTTCAACATCTCAGCAGTCACTTCATCTTCACCTGGTGCCCTGTCTGATTTTAGCTTCTTTATCGCCTCCTTTACTTCATTTATTTTTATTGGTCCTGTATTGATGTTTTGTTCCGTTTTTGCTTCAGGTATGTCTATTGTTTGTGCTGCTTATGTTCTGTTTAGTAGGGTGTTAAAGTGTTCCCTCCATCTTTCAATTTTTTCTCTTTCTCCACTGACCAGTTGTCCATTTTGTGTTCTTACTGCGCTTTCACATCTTGTGTTGAAGTTACCTGTCATCTGCTTTGTGATTTTATATATGGTTTTCATGTCATTTGTATATGCTGCTTTCTCTGCTGTTTCTGCTAAGTTGTCATAATATTGACGTTTATCTTGACGGCATGATTCCTTCACTTCTTTGTCTTTTTGTGCATAATTACTTAAAACTCGTTCTTTAAGCCGTTGTGATTTGGTGTTCAGTAATTTTTTCTTGATTTCTTTTCTTTGCTCTATCTTTTCCCATGTGGTCTCTCTTATACATTCCTCTTTTCTCCTTTTCCGATATCCCAGCACCTCTTTTGCTGTTTCCTGTAGTGTTTTATTGAACTCTAATATGGACATTTCTGCTTCGTCTTGTAGGACACTGAAGCGGTTCTTAAGTAGTATTGAGAATTCATTTCTTGTTTGCTGGTCTATCAGTTTTCTTGTATCAAAATGTATCTTTCTGTGTTCTCCGATTTTGGCTTTCCTCAATTTTAGTTTTATTTTTGCTACCAGAAGGTTGTGATCACTTCCTACATCTGCTCCTTTCCTTGCTCGCACATCTTGTAGTGACCGTTTCCACTTGTTGTTTATTAGTATGTGATCGATTTGGTTTTCTGTGGTTTAGCTTTTCTTATGGTTTTAACTAATTTTGTTTATTCCAAGACTTCTCTGAGAATTAATTTTGTTTATTCCAGAACTTCTCTGAGAACTAATTTTGTTTATTCCAAGACTTCTCTGAGAACTAATTTTGTTTATTCCAAGACTTCTCTGAGAATTAATTTTGATTATTCCAAAATTTCTCTGAGAACTCAGTTGATTTTAGAGCCGCTGTGGCGTATTTCTTTATATCGTGCTGTGGATCTTTAAAAGATATCTTCCTAACAAGCTCCATACGTTGATCCTGACAATGCAAAAATATAATAACAGCAGTTTGGTAGCAGGTACTTCCGCTTGGATATAAGATAACGTTGTGACCATCAGTGGCCCACCTGATCTTGGCGCCTCTCTGTGGAAGTCATTTTCTTCCCTAAAGTCATTAAGCTGTGTCTTGCCACAATCTGCCTTTCTCTCTGAATATATCTAAATCTTAATTTAGAAACGCAGGTGCATTTTTACGAAGCTGTTTGATTTCAACAACAGCAACAACAACAACAACAACAGTAATACGAGTATTTTAAACTGTAAGAACTCCATCCAATTACAACTTATATGCCGGCTTTTCCAGTTTCTGGAACAATTGTGTTTGAAGCATTAAAGATCATTTACCCAGAGGTGCTACAGTCGACACAGATTATATGGGCTGGATTTTAAAAAATCTCCCCTCCCCCCCCCCACCAAAAAAAACCCCTTCCTGTCTTCTGTGATTGAGTCGTTGTTTCCCGGATGAGAAACTAATAAGAATAATAATAATAGTTACCGCTGAAAGGGCAAAGTACATTAATAGAAATACAATATGAGATAAACAAGCTGTTGTTTTCCACAGATCCTTTGTACCGGTATTCTAGAAACATCCTGGTAAAGATGTGATGGATCCTCGAGAAACCGGAGCCAACAGTAGGCTCATTAGAGGCCGGGGATACATGCAACAGTCCAATATTTCGGCAGAAGCCTTTTTTCAAGGACCACACATAAAAATGCTTCAGCCGAAATATTGGATTGTTTTATGCTCTTCATTTATTCGGCCTCGTCTTACTTTCTGCCATTCTTGTTTCTGCCCCAGTCTCTTCACTCTTATCTTTTTTGTAAAACTGAACCATACACTTCTGTCTGCCTTCATTACTATAAACAGTTTTATCGCAGTCATCATTTCTCTTATCTCTTACAGTAACATACTGCATTGACGCCAAGCACCGGCAGTTGAAAATATATTAACTGCCAGAAGCATGCATGACTGCCTTTATGATACCATGGAATCAGATTCGAGATTTATGCTGCTTTTTTTTTTTCAAATTACAAAGAATGAATTGTACAGACGACTTTTCTCATGGGAGTATTCACATTTTAAAACAGTAAAACGACGTATGAGCGAAATAGCAGTCTAATCAAGTGGTCCTTCTCACATCTCGTAAAGCTGTTGTCAGAGCTTGGCATTCTTGAGGATCCAATTCAGATCACTTCCTGTATCAAATGACTCTAGCGCTTTCATTTCCCCCCCCCCCCTTTTGCCTCTCATAGTCTGTTGTCTTTCTTGTTACAAGCGTTCCGGTTTTATTAACTCGTTTCCTATATAAAAAAAAAACATAAAAAAACATGGTCACGAGTTTTAGGTTTGTTTTGTTTTGTGGTAAAATGTATATTATACAGACCCATTGAAGTGGCTGATGGTAGGATTAGAGTTAATGTAGCTAGCTATTCAAAGTGACATCTGTTAACGAAGGATGCATGTATTTATTGCACGTGGATGTCCTTTTCAGTCGTTATAATTGGAATACATTTCTCAGTACTTTCATTGCCTTTTTCTGTACTGTAGCTTACCTCTTTTGTATAATACACTTACATTATGTAATGGTTCCATTGGAGCGCGAAAATGATCGGTACGTTGGCAGGAGCTCGTTCTTGCTTTCCGCTCGAAAGAGGTGGGTTGGAAGTGGGTTAAGAAACTATGGTTGAGATAAATAAAATGGCATGAAAAGATCCTTTTATCAGTGGCCGGAAGTGTGCATGAAACATTTGCACGGATCATGTGTTGCATGCAGCTGTCGGACTTGTCTCTATTTAGGCCAGTGGTTTCCCAACCTTTCCGTATCGTCGCCCCCTTGCCATACAGGCTGTATCCATAGTGCCCCCATGCATGCACATATATTCTGATGAGTTCTGATTCCCCATGTCGCTATTTTCTCTTCCCCCTCCCTCCCCCACCCCAATTTGTCTCTTCCTAGAACTTGAGAGGCGGTGCCGCACATTTTGCAAATCACTGATCTAGACAGAAACGTGTAGCTTTTTTTGGTGTCCTAGTTCATTCTTTCTCTTCTCGTCACCTCTTCCCCACCCACCCCCCCCCCCCCAACCCTAATTTTTCCCACTCTTCCTAGAACTTGGGAGGCGGTGCCGCACATTTTGCAAATCACTGATCTAGGCAGAAACGTGTAGCTTTTTTTGGTGTCCTAGTTCATTCTTTCTCTTCTCGTCACCTCCTTCCCCCCCGCACCCCTCCCCCTTTTTTTGGTCGAGTTCTTATGCATATTATTTTTATTGGGTAAGGCTGCTACTTGAAGCGTCCAAGTGTAAAGAACATTATTACATGTTTTTCTTCTTCTTCTGTCCAGATTTCTGGCATATTCTCTACACTTCCCTGGCACGTGGTTACAGAAGACCATTGACAGTTTCAGCGTTCGTTTTGGCATACCAGTACATGGTGAAGCACTGTAAATGTAAGACTGTCGATGAAGAAAAGAAAGTAGAACCGAAGCTGCTACACCAACCCAACCAGTATTTAAACACAAGGATCTTCCTAACATCTCTAAACCAATGCGGCCTCGGCTTTTGTCAGCGTGTACTTCATTCACAGCTGCCGTTTTGTCACGGTTATCTCTTCTCCCCCCCCCCCCCCCGCCACTAAATGTAGTTTAGCAGGCGGATTTGCAAATCATTTTTCTAAGAGTTAACTCATCCCGTTATCTTGCTTGTTTTCCGCGTGCTAACACAATAAACCAGGACAACTTGAACGCCAGCGGCCGTGAAATACAGCACATTTTAGTGGTGTTTAGCAGTTGCAGGACATTGTTGTGCGACTTTGAAGTGCTGGGCGATTGCATGACCCGAGAGAAACATCGAGGATGTTACCTCGAATCTGTCTTAACATTTTGTGATATGCTAGATCAGGGGTGTCAAACTGGTAGCCTGCGGGTTATATTCATGCGGCGAGGCCTTAATATGCGGTCGGCGAGGTTATTATGAAAATGTGATTTGTTTGATCAAAAGTAATAAAAAGCATGTTAAAAGCATGTACAAACATTTTTAAACGAGCTGATTAAAAACAATCATTTCACCTTTAATTCATAACCGACAGTTGTTCTCACTTTTCAGTTAACTGGAGAATAAAAAAACAAAACAGAACAAAATAAACGAGTTGATTTATGTGTGACCCGCAAATCGATTTCCGCATACAGATGTGTCCTTTAAGGTCACTAAAGTTGGGCATCCCAGTGCTGGATGAGACTACCTAGTATAATTTCTATAATTAAAAAGAAGAAGAAGAAAAACTTAAACACCCTCACCCACCCCACACCATCCCCACCCCCAAAGAACTTGAGACGAGTTGAGGTTGTAGTTGAAAGACACTAATGAGAGGGTTAAAAAATTTAAGGGAAAAGTCATATTATCTGGCGTGATTTACTGCTATTAAATGTACTATTTCAGAAAAGAAAAACAGATGTGCATTTACATAATTTGCCATTATTTCATGAACGGTTATAGAAATAAAGACGAGTATTTGCGTAATTAACCTGCATTTCAAGTTATGCATGTTTTATCCCATTAGGCAGAATACAAGAATGATAAAATATTGACGCACGAAGTACTTCACTTACTTTACTTTATCCTTCCTCTTGTACCGTGAAGTGTCGAAGGGATATGCAGTTGGTGTTTTGGTGATTGTAATGCTATAATTAGCGAGTGTTTCTCTTATACCATCTATCCATCTATTTCTGCGTCTTCCTCTTGATCTGTGCCCTGTAGTTTTTGATGTACGAAGTATAAATTAAATATTTTTCGCTGTACTGACAATAAGACTCTGTTTTTAAAAAAATGAGTAGCCTCTCAGTACAAATATGGAAATAAAGCGGAGAAATATAAAATAGGCTATTTTTTCCGGCATGATAGCAGATGACATGTGTCATAAACCCGTGTAACGGTGATATGTTCTTGCTGAAGTTGTGCAGTGATTATGCCGAGAATGTGCTGCGCAAGACACATGGAAGAAAGAAAGGGCAAGGTCGGAGATATTAGAACTGGATCTTGTTCTTTGTTGAGTAACAGAAAAGTTCTTTGTGAAGTCGCAGAAACATTGGTTCAGAATCACACAGAGAAGTTCGTTGTAGAGTCATAGAAGAGCTTTTTTTTGTGGAGTCGCAGAAGAGCATTTTTTGTGGAGTCACAGAAAACATGTTGAGGAAAAACATTTTTATATAGTATCAATGTATTCAGAAAAATAAGGAGAATTTCGTATCTTTGCTGAATTTGTTTTCTTGTATCTGCATAGATTATTAGTATTTTGTTCGTTGTGTATAAATTCCCATTCTGACATTATATATATATATATATATATATATATATATATATATATATATATAATGGTTAACTGTAGTAGGTGAATTAATGTTAGAGAAGCACTTTCTTAAGTGGAAGATTTTTGTTTATTATTGTTTTGAGAATTGAAACTGTAATCTTGAAGATAAATATAGAAACAGATTTTTATATATAAATTTGAAGCCGTGCCTTTTTTTTTTTTTTTGGCTACCAATGAGTAATGTGAATAATATTTACTTTAAGTGAGTAGTGTAAATGTTGTGTGATGTTTATGGATGGTGCCAAGTAATAGGATTTACTTTTTTCTGCATTTACGCAAAAATTCTGTAAGAGTTAATGTTTGGATTACATTATTTCACCACCCTAGAGATCGCGAGGGGTCGTTCTTTTACGAATGGGCCATTTAAAAACTGTATCCCATTAGACAGAATGCACGGGCGTCTAAGTGGCGAAGTAGTTAGTGCACTGGTCTCTCATGGCGAAGGTCGGGGTGCGAATCCAGTCACCTGGCTGTAGAAATGAGTACCTGACTTTTTTTCCTGGAGTCGAGGAAGGAAAGACGACCAAGCATGATGCTGACTTCTTTACTCTCTAGTGTGCTGACAGGTCAAGGAAAATGTTGGCTCTAAACACCTTATCCCTGTGTGCCTTTAAGTTGCGACAGGATTACCTTTACCTTTATTTAGACATAATTGCTGGAAAGAAGAATATTGATGTACAAAGGTTTACATCCACACACACGTACACACACAGATGGTCAGTGAGAGAGAGAGAGAGAGAAAGAGAGGGAGAGAGGCATTAACGATTTACCAGATACACGAGGGGTCCGCGAGTCAAGAAAAAGACCGAGAACCTGCTTTATGGCATGCATCATGTTAGCATGGCTAGATGAATGTTTCCAGAATGTTATTGTATCGGAAATCTTTGCAGTTGTAAAGGCCCACTCGGTTTCTCATTGTTTTGTAGTCGTATGACGTCGTTCTGTGCAGTGCTTCCGGCGCGGTATGGGGTCTTAGCAGTTGAGTAACGCATGAAGGAATGCTATTTTGAATCAGTAGCTGTAGTAAATTGGAGCTAACATTGAAGTGATGTTGTTGTATCTAACGTGGCAAATAAATGATGGTGTTGTATATAACGTGGTAAAGTAGGGTCTAATATTGAAATGATGTTGTTGTATCTAACGTGGCAAAGTAGGGTCTAACATTGAAGTGATGTTGTATCTAACGTGGCAAAGTAGGGTCTAACATTGAAATGATGTTGTATCTAAGGTGGCAAAGTAGGATCTAACATTGAAATGATGTTGTATCTAAGGTGGCAAAGTAGGATCTAACATTGAAATGATGTTGTATCTAAGGTGGCAAAGTAGGATCTAACATTGAAATGATGTATCTAAGGTGGCAAAGTAGGATCTAACATTGAAATTATGTTGTTGTATGTAACATGGCAAAATAGGGTCTAAAATTGAAATGATGCTGTCGTTTCTAACGTGGTTAAATGTGACCTAACACTGAAATGATGTTGTCATATCTAACGTGGTAAAGTAGGATGTAACATTTAAATGATGTTGTGGAATGTAAAATGGTAATTTTAGTGTAGAATCTTGGCTATAACACAGGCATTGGTGTCCGTCGGGAAGTCATTTTTACAGATAAAATAGCCATTTTCAAGGCTAGTTATCTTTTAGCTAGGGGAGGGGGGTGGGGTGGGGTGGGAGAGAAAAAAGATAAGAAGGTAACTGCAATACGTCCTTGATCAGAATACGCGAGAAGTGATCGAATTTCACTCACTCATTACAGACCAAAATTAATGAAGAGAGAGAGACTCATTTTACTCATTCATCACAGACCGAAATTAACGAAGAGAGAGACTCATTTCACTCACTCATCAGAGACCGAAATTAACGAAGAGAGAGATTCATTTCACTCACTCATCTCTGACCGAACTTAACGAAGAGAGACTCATTTCACTCATTCATCACAGACCGAAATTAACAAAGAGAGACTCATTTCACTTATTCATCACAGACTGAAATTAACAAAGAGAGACTGCATTTCACTCTCTCGTCACAGATTAAAATTAACAAAGAGAGACTGCATTTCACTCTCTCATCACAGACTGAAATTAACGAAGAGAGACTACATTTCACTTACTCGTCATAGACCGAAATTAACGAAAAGAGACTGCATTTCACTCACTCGCCACAGACTGAAAATTAACAAGGAGAGACTACATTTCACTCACTTGTCAAAGACTGATTTAACGAGGATAAACTGCATTTCACTCACTTGTCAGAAACTGATATTAACGAGGATAGACTTCATTTCACTCACTTTTCACAGACTGATATTAACGAGGATAGACTGCATTTCACTCATTCATCAAAGACTTAACAAGAATTGATAAAGTAAGAGAACACAGTTTTGTAGGATTAGACCTCGAAAAAATCGTAGACAGAGCACTTTAGTGAGATGTGAGAGAAAGAAAAATCACAAGAGAATTACCTGGGATTCTAACCATGGACTCCGGTAGGATGAGCAGCCGTCTAGCCTCGAGAAAACAGCGTACTAACGAACTGTGTTTTGTAAGCGTAGTCATTAGAAACTGTTCATTAGACACGGGGGATCGTGACACCCGGAAAGAAACGAGGTCATGACACAGAAATCCCATAACTTAGATTAAGTTTCTCTAGCAGGTACCAAGTTTTTTAGACAAACATACACACGGTTTCCTACCATGTCTGTTTATACTTAAACAACAACAACAACAACAACAAACGAATACTTATTACATGAAGTATGGGTTCGAATCCCAGGTAATTCTCTTGTGATTTTTCTTTCTCCCACGTTTCACTAAAGTGCTTTGTCTACGATTTTTTCGAGGTCTAATCCTACAAAACTGTGTGCTCTTACTTTACCGTACGAAAGCCTCGTTGTTTCCTATTTATAAAAATAATTCTTCCTGAAACTATACATGAAACTAACTTCCTGTAAATTCTTTCGTTTGTTGTTGTTGTTGTTGTTGTTGTTGTTCAAGTATGCACCAGGAGACTGTGTGTATATTTGTCTAAAAACGTTGGTACCTGCTGGAGAGACTGAATCTAAGCCACAGAATTTCTGTGCCATGACCTCGTTTCTTTCAGGGTGTCACGAACCCTAGTGTCTACTGAACAGCTACTAATGAGTATGCTTACAAACACTTTTTTTTTTTTGAGGTGCGAGTTTGCGACATGTGTGGTCGTTAGTACGCTGTTCTCTCGTGGCTAGACGGCTGTTCGTCCTATTGGAGTCCGTGGAATCCCAAGTGAATCGGTTCGAATCCTCTTGCGATTTTTTTTTCTCTCACGTCTACGATTTTTTCAAAGTCTAATCCTACAAAACTGTGTTCTCTTACTTTACCGTACGAAAGCCTCGTTGTTTCCTATTTATAAAAAGGTTGTAACAAGAACTGATATCATGCCACTCAAGGCTGTGTAGTGGGAGTCTAAATCTATTTTAGGTAAAGCCAGAGTCGATCGAAATATACTATTTATGAAGGAGTCAGAACTGGACCGTCGAAAAATAGGTCAGAAGCAATTTTGCAAGAGTCTGGAGTTGTTAAAATGTACCATTTACGTGGAGTGGAAGGAAAATACAGTAGTTTGAGTTGAGGGTTTCTCATTTCCGCTCCATAGAGTTAATGTCACTCACTTGCCAGAGACTATAGTTGGTGATGACAAATTAGAAAGTAAACTTGTTCTAGTATATCTGAAATATAAACAAGCGTATTTCTGTTTGTGGTATCATCATCGACATAATCGTCGCCACTGGTACATTTTTCTCTTTGGTCCGACACCATCATTTTTTTTTTTTTGCCCTTTACATGAGCGAAAACTATTGATGAGGTATCGTGTTTTAGTTTACCATTATGAATTCCAACGGGTATCATGAGCTACAAGGGAGTTATAATGTAATGTCAGTCATGAATAATTAAAGAGATAACTTTCCCACATGAAATGACTGGTTTAGTTCATGAGCTGGTTCTGTGACGCGAACTTTTCATGATGTTCTAGTGATTGCTTTGCTGTTTTGAAATTTTTATACAGTGGATGTTCTGATAGCGCTGGAGGGTATTACTGGTTGCCCTGTGCGTCAGATCCTTATGTGATGTGTTTCCCTGAGCGCACTCAACGTGTCGTCGAGAAAGTTGAATGAGAAGGTGTGGTCAGAGCGGCGGCATGTGTTGCTGACAGAGATCGTTCCTGCCTAGTTTTGTTCTTTTTATCTTTTTCTTTCGTTTTATCCTTTTCTTTCATTTTAACGCTGAATGGTTTCAGTGTACTAAAGACTTTCTTTCCTTCCTTCTTTCTTTCCTTCCTTCTTGCCCTCTTTCTTTCTAGCTTTCTATTCTTTTTCTTTTCTTTTCTTTCTTTCTTTCTTTTTTTCCCTTCAATTTTTCTTTCTTTAGTAAGGTCCACCTATAGCGCCAGTTGCTCCATTGCATATCATATAAGATTCCATCTTAGCATTAGTCCTGGTTAGCTGAGTGGTTAGCGCTCGGTTCACTAATCCGGTGGTACGGGGTTCAGTCCCAGCAGAGGCGGGTTTTTTTTTTCTTTCTGGTATACACTAAAGAGGCCCCGGGGTTGACCCAGCCTCTAAAAATGGGTACCAGAGAAATCTGGGAAGGTAATGCGGCCAGGTGTGATACTGACCATATCACACTTTCATGTACCGAAGGTGGTGGAAATACGGACCTAACACCATACCCCTTATATGCCTTAATGGCATCTGAACGAGTATTTTACCTTTTACCTTATCAGGCAAATGACAGTGAAAAGCCTGTGCATCAGTAATTTCACCCTTACACGCTGCCATTCTCTCCGATGACTTTTAACGCAAAACACAAATAACATGTTATCATTTTGTCATTTGGTAGACAAGGTTGACATTTTACCAGGACGAGTCAAAAAATAACCGCAGTTTTTAAAAAAAAAGGCAAACTGCTGAAAAATGCTGCACATGAAAAGACTTTTTTCACTCGCCCTCGAGTCATTTCGTGTATTTTTTGTTCCGTGAGTTCATTCTTTTATGTGCAGTTTTTTTTTTTACTTTCCCTTCGTATAAAGGTGCAGACAGCCGATGTCTTATACAGTTATGTACAGTTTTTCCTCCATTTTTTTGTCTTTCCGTACAGTGTCATGTTGTTAATTTGCAACATAATGTAAGGGATAGAGGAATAATGAAAGCAAATTTGAGTAGCAGGTTTCTGTATACAAAGGCTTGTTATGTAAGTGTTCACACTGGTAGATCCTTGCTTTGCAACATATGTACGTATTATAATTGTTATATTAGTTAAGCTTGTTCGGTGGTATTAGCCACTGAAAATTTAAAGTAGGAATGGAAAAAATAGAATAAATAAAATAAAATGGAGCACTTAGTTGTGACTTGTAAGAAGCTGTGTCCAGAAATGCTCATGGTGGAGTGTTGATAATGTTTAAATGTAGACTTGTGATGTGTGGTAGGTGGGTTGTACAGGGGTTGGGGGGGCGCAGAAAGGGGAGAGAGTGGTATAATGGTAATCTAGCCGGGAGATGGTGGAATAGGCGTGGTTTGAATTCGCAATTCATTTACACCTAACAATTCCCTCTCCAAGCTGCGAGTGGACGCATCAGCAGCAGGTCATCTTGCTCACAACCGAGAGGCCTACAGGAGAGTTTTAGGGAGGCAAAGTTCCGCAAGGGACATGCAAATGACTGACTTACTGATTCTGTTTCTTCCATTCCTACTTTTCACATAGCATTCATGTGAATTCATATTTTATCTTGTTTGTCTATTTCTTCGTCCTGTGTAAACGTTTTTGTATGATTAAGGTTTACACCAGAACGTAACAACTATGTGCTCGTTAATTAATAAAGCTGTTCCTATTGTTTATACAACTGGAAACATTAATCATTTTAGGCATGTCAGTCAGATCGTCATTTGCATGTCCCTTGCGGAAATTTGCCTCCCTGACAGCTATCATGTAGGCCTCTCTGTTGTAAGAAAGATGCCCTGCTGTTGATGCATCCATTTGCTGATCATCAACGATGTCTTGCAGCCACCTTTGCGTTGGTCTTCCTTTTTCCCATTATTACCCTTCCAAGATTGTCTTCTCTAAATTATCATGACGTTTGATATGTCCAAATTATTTAAGTTATGTCAGTTTAATCTTCCTTACTAGCCAACCTTCTTCAATATTAAATTCTTGTACTGTGGATATGTTTGTTCTTTTTTGTGTGTCCATGATATATGAAGGACTCTTCTGTAGCATTTATGTATTTCTCAGATGTTTTGTTAAGTGTCCAGGTCATACACGCGTATGTTGCGATGGGAAAGGTGCATGCCCTTAAAAATCTTATTTTTGTATTTCTGACTGTTCCTCTCCACAGCTTCTTTAGTTGCTTTACTTTTTGAAGAGCGATAGATATCCTCCTTTTAATTTCCCTTATTGTATCTCCATTATTAGCTAGGAATGATCCGAGGTATTCAAAACTCTCCACCTCGTCCAATTTGGACATGAGATAAAGAAAAAAAAGACAAGACAAGGCGTAACAAAATGCAATCTCGTTTGTATCTATAGGGTAGTCATTTTTGTTTCTGTAAAGGCCGTCCAGGAATCATTTCTGCCCAAAAGAACCTGAGCAAGATGGTTCAGCATTACCAGCATAAACATCGGTTGTCAGTTTGGTATACTAATACTGGGGGCACCGAGACTGCTGTGTAAGTGACACGATCATGAGATGGCACGATCATCGGAGAAAGACCAACATTTATATAACAGTCTGACCGAGTGAGCTGCGATCGAAACAGGAAGGCAGCCTCTTTGCTTAAAAATAAGCCAGGCCGATGTCGGATATGTCGAACTGAAAGACAGCACTGTATACTGCACTAAAGAAAAAAAACAGCACTGTATACTGTACTAAAGAAAAGACAGCACTGTATACTGCACTAAATAAAAAAACAGCACTGTATACTATACTAAAGAAAAGACAACAGTGTATACTATACTAAAGAAAAGACAGCACTGTGTACTGTACTAAAGAAAAGACAGCATTGTATACTGTACTAAAGAAAAGACAGCACTGTATACTGTACTAAAGAAAAGACAGCACCGTATACTGTACTAAAGAAAAGACAGCACTGTATACTGTACTAAAGAAAAGACAGCAGTGTATACTATACTAAAGAAAAGACAGGACCGTATACTGTACTTAAGAGAAGACAGATTGCGTTATATGTTTAGCACTGCTCTGTTTCAAGACGTCTTCAGAAAATAAATGATTGTGGCACGTTATGTGCCGGCTGGTCTGGCACCTACGGCTTCAGAAAGCCTTTCGTCACATGGGACCTCCTGCAAGGGCAGCTGGATCTTTGTTGGCCCGTGGTGTTAATTGGATATTCCTGGCACACCTCTGCAGCGGCGAGAGATCTCTCACCATCTGATGCCAGGTAGAGACGCTTCTGGAAGAAAGGCAGGTTCCTCCCAAGTGAATTTCAGGATGGAATAAGAAAATCCCTTGAGAATGAAACCTGGATAGATGAACCGCTTAATGAGCTGGAGAGCGAGGGGAATGGTAAGGGAACTTGAGACATGGAAATTTGAGGTATCGAGCGGTGCTCACGGAAAGCTGCAACACGTCTGACAGAAATGATAGAGGATAAGCAAGATAATAGAAAAAAATGCATCATTGAAAACATATCATTTAATCATAAAATATAAACCTCGTTTATCTCTATTGGGAAAAAAAAACGAATTGCATAGAGATTGGAAAAGGACAATAACTGCGTAAAAGAAGCAAACTAAGAATCAGCAAATGCCTGGTTAATCATCTACATCCTTCGTAGAGTTTCTTTATTATTTCAGTTGTTAAAACAATGAGGGGACTTGGCTTGACTTAGTTTACACAAGGGACCGAAACAAACAATGATAAAGAGAAATTGGATGAAACAGACCGTTGTTGATTTGATCTTTGGGAATTAATTCGCCTCCCCTTCTGGGACTTGGTAATGTCCGTCTGTTCTTACACTCGCTTCATTTCCCTAACTAGTTCGCCCTATTTGGAAGGAGCGACCATGTTCATTCTGTAGATTAGAGCTTGCCAAAGCTGCAGAAGTTCGGGGAATATTTTCCTTGAAAGCAGCTGTGAAGTCTTGACAAATGCTTTCTTGCATTGTTCATGTCATTGTTGGCAGTTTCTCACACTATTTATCTAATTACGTAATAAGTGAGTATTACCGCCATACATTTTTAAAGCATGGTTTAGTCTGATAAATGCTTTCTTGCATTGCTCATGTCATTGATGGGATTTTTTTCCACAGGGTTTTTTTATGCAGTACGTAACATAAATGACTTCGGTGACTGGGCTTTGACTTGTCTGTGCAAACGGATATCTGCTTTTGGGAGGCTAAGCATACAAGAGGGTACTTTGTACATTGGGGTGCATGGACAAGTCAGGCTGGTGTATGAGGGACGCTTATAACTGGCAGGATCAGAAAACAAAACATTTTTGTGTCCTGGAAGAGATGATGATATAAGTCAGACTTACCCGTTTCTTTTATATACCACTTTTCGTCACAGTCACATTATATCCATTTCTTCTCCGTCTTCTTCGTCATTTTGTTGTTCTTGTTCTTTCTTTTTTTCTTCCTCTTTCTTTCTTCTTCTTCACACACTAAGATCGTTGTCTTCTTCTTCTTATTATTCTTTCTTTATTTCTGTCTTCCTTCTCAGATATAAAATAAACTACTACCTCAGATATAAAAAGTCACCGTTCCCTCAGATCTCTCTCATATATATATATATATAATGTAATTTGTATACTTACATCAAATCAAAACACCTGAGAAACACATAAATGCCTTTGAATGTAAATACTACAGAAGAGTTCTTCAAATACCATGGACACAGAAAAGAACAAATATATCCATACTACAGGAACTTAATATTGAAGAAGGATGCCTAGTAAAGAGGATTAAACAGAGAAGACTTAAATATTTTGGACACATTACACGTCATGATAATTTAGAAAAGACAGTCTTGGAAGGATACATAATGGGAAAAAGAAAGAGAGGAAGACCAAAGCAAAGATGTCTGCAAGGCATAATCTGCAAATGGATGCATCAGCAGCAGGGAAAATTGCTTACAACCGCGAGGCCTACAGGAGAGCCGTTAGGAAGAAAAATTCCGCAAGGGACATGCAAATGACTGACATCAAATCAAGTGTATGGGAAGAATGAAAGATGGAGTGTTAAACGGCAGAATGTAAGACGGGCCTGCGCGTCCAATTCTTCACCCTTTTAAAATAAAGATCACTCATTCTCTCTTTCTTTCTTTCTCTCTCTGTCTCTGTCTCTCTCTCTCTCTCGCTCTCTCTCCTCCTTCAGTGCCCAAGACACATGGGACTTCAGGTAGCAAGAGATTTCCACTTTTGCCGGTTTTTCGCTATCTTCTTGGCTGTCTCCCGTGTCAGTCTTTTGTTTACCAGCTTTTTCTCTGCTGCCTGCACGTCTCTTTCGAGTCGCCTCATGCCTCATTTACACTGTGGAATCCACATCAGAGCTGTTCGTGGTAAGGATCCGTCTGTCATTCTCATAATATGGCCAGTCTGTTGGCATCTTCTCGTTTAAATCACTGTTGACAATGGGGTGTCATGTCTGTCTCTCATAACAGTAGGTCATTATTTTGGTACTTGACCAGGACACTTGATCTTATTTAGACACTTGGTTAATCTCTCGATATGAGAGAAGCCACTCTCTGAGATATAAAAGAAGCAATCATCTCAGATATAAAAGAACCACTACCTCAGATACTAACTATAAGTTTTTGTCTACCGGGGTCTTCTTTTTTAGAGAATAATTTAGTCCTGTGCTGTCTTCATGTATCATTATCAAAAGCCTTGAGAATCTCACAGTATTACAGTACAGAAAAAAAAACTATATATATATATATATATAAAGACTGCAGGACATGTTCACTAAAATATACGGTTTGAGTGAAATAAATGCCTTTACGCACTGAAACAAAAACAAACAAAAATCCACTCAAGGGAGCAGCAATTATTTCTAAGCTGCACTTATTATCCTAAATGGTTGTGACTTACTGGCAAGTCCGGGAAGGATATGTATGCGCGTGTCACCTTCCGGCGGTTAAATTTGGCCGTGGTGGGAAACGCTGATTTCCCCGAGGATTTAGGGAACGCGGGATTTTTTGTTTATGGGGGCTGAAGTTGAAACACCGTGTCGTGGTGACCTCGCTGGGCTGCGCTGTTTTTCTTGGGTTGTCAAAGCCCATCATGCAGTGTACGAATGTCCTAGGAAGGCTGCCTAAACCCGTTGAGCATCGGCCATCTGTTTAAAATGTAAATAAAATCGACGCTAATGGGGATGTAATTCATCTTTTGGGCCTTTTTATTGTGCGTTCCACATTGGGTATATAAATTAACTCTTGGGGGGCCATTACATTGTGCAGTCAATTAGAGGTCTGAAGACAGCAAAAGTTTAGACGGAGCTGTATAGTGCAGTTTTACAACATCAGAGAGAGGCCGGAAAGGAAGAGAGTTAAATATAAGAAATAAGAAGGGTGAAATGGTTATGAAAAATAACATTAACAACAAAGCAATATTTCGACAAATTTGCCTTTATGACGGATTACAAAAAAAAAAAGGCAAGACAAACATATAAATGCAGGCCAAACCATCTGCTGTTTGCGGAAGCTGAACACAAGACTGCCGCCATAGGCAGAGGCAGAATAGTGAGGAATAAGATAAGCAGCGAAGCTTGGGGTACTTTTGGTAAGAAACTAGAGCAGCAAAGAGGGGGGGGGGGAGGAAGCATTGAACAGGGGAAAAGGCTGTAAAGTAGAACATCTTCTTCTTTGAGCAGCAGCTGTTGAATTCAGCAACTTTCCCAGCCATTAAGGCTCACTGCAGCAGACAAGACACATCTCCGCTCCTTTCTGTTCTTGATCTTTTTATTGCCAGTTGTCTTTTCCAAGAGTGCGTAGATCTTTTTTCTAGGTTGTCTTGCTGTACCTCTTGGTCTGTTCCATTTCATCACTTCTGTATAGACTATCTTCTTTTGTCTATCCTTCTCCATTCTCTCTAAGTGCTCAAGCCATCTCAGTCTTTTGTGTTTTCTTATGCTGTTATAAGCGAAAAATTAAACAGTGTGCAGATTTCTTTGAAGAATAGAACAGAAGAATAGAAGAGAAAATTATACAAAGAAAGTTGAAATGAAAGTTACAACCAGCTGGGTTCAGGCATTCGTCCAAGAGAGTATTATTAACTCTTGCCAACCTAAGGAACAAAGGAAAGAAGTTTATTAAAGCAAGTTGGAAAAGACGTGGGAAATGAAAAGGAATAAGGATATAGAAAAGTTCTAATCAAACAAAGGAAAGAACTATTCACAGAAAGCTGAACTAAGAACTCAACCGACTAGTTTCAACAACAAAGGCTACGTTTCTCAAATCCATATTCATACATTCCTGCCGACCAAATAGGTAGTAGCATCCGGCTTGCGTGTACAAAAAAGCTGCCGACCACATATGTAGTAGCTTCCGACGTGTGTGTAGAAAAGAGTTGCCGACCGAGTCACTCCTACCAACGAAGCAATAGTTATCTCCTTTTTTTGTTTTCATGGGCTTTTCAACAGGAAGGTTGGTAACCTCTCTTCTAGTATATCACTGGAATACACGAAACTGAAATTAACTGAAGAATATGACTGGCCCAGTGTACATTCAACAAAAGTAAACAAAATTTTATACGTCTAAACAGATGAGAATTATCAAATACAATGCATATTCCGCACGGCTACGTGGTACAGAAAAATGGACATTGAATAAGAAAATGGAAAAGAAAATCGAGGCACTTGAAATAGAGATATATAGAAGAATATGACGAATTTAAAGGACAGAAAAGAAAACAAAGAAGTACTAAATCAACTGAACTGAAAAGAGAAATAATGAGAAACGTTAGAACCGGTCATATCCACAGGCACGGTACAGTAATGAAAACCCATGTTTGCAGGAGGAAGTAGGAAGAGGAGCAAGACGTCAGCAACGATATACATTAGATGAGGACATTAAAAGAATGAACTGGACTGAGCTTGGCTGGGTACAGGGTGAAAACGAAGGACACAGCAAGCTGGAGGACCATTGCACCTAACCTTCCATAGAAAGATTGATTGATTGATTGAACTTTATTTCAAAAGGGTTAAGAATTGGGCACGCAGGCCCGTCTGACATTTTGCCCTTTATCATACATCTTTCACTCTATTCCAGACATTCTACAAATATGCTGTTCATGTAACAAACATAATTAACGTTGAAGCTGAGAGACATAAAATAAAATATAACATTTACGTTTCGCTCTTAAACATTTACTCAGTACAGAAGTAATTACATACATTATAAATGACTATCTACTAAACAAAATTTTCAGGACTATTCAGAAAACAATTAATTGTATTCGGTGTCTGTAAGACCAGTTTAAGATAACTAAAGAGGGCACATGATGATGATGATGATGGTGATGGTGATGATGATGATGATGATGATGAAAACATCTTAACTAGACAAAGAGATGTTTTAGAATTGACCGTCAAGAGAGCAAAGTTCTGTAACGGATATGCCATATAAATGAATGAGTCTAGTACCCGAAAGATGTTGAAATTACTTAGAAGGAAACATTTTAAACACCATCTGCAGAAATAAAGAGCCGTTTATTTTCTGTCTTTTTGAGCTTTAACGTTACTTTTATGGCGATGTCGTCTTCGTCCATGAGTTCTAAACTGCTGCGGTGGACTTGTGAAGTGTGAAGGCTGGGAGGAGAAGATAGTAGTGAGGCGCAGTAAGGCTTTTTTGTTGTTGTTGTTGGTGGTGGTGGTGGTGGTGGTGGTGGATCAGCGCCCCAGCGTGTGCCCAGATACGTAATATCCAGCACTTTTCAGCGCCCTGAATGAAAAAAGATGACGTTTGGAGGAATGAAAGGCATGTCTTCTCCAACCGGGATGCATCCCTTTCATCCCAAACAACAATTCTTTCCTCAGTTGTATTACGACACGCCTATCAGAAACTGCAGCAGTGGCCATAAAGACAGTGATCTAATAACCAGCCGTCCTGGTAATAAAATCTAGGCCAGTGGTTCTAAATCTGGGGTCCATTTAAGGATTTTTAGCGGTCCGCGGATCAGCACATAGATTAATTCGATTTTAAAAAAATCTTTACAGTGTGTAGATTCTGTTTATCGCTTTAGTTTTAGCGAGGGGCCCACATGCCGGAAAGGGGGCCCCATAGCTGTTATCAGGTCAGAAAGGGGATCCACAGCCAAAAAAGATTAGGAACCGTTGATCCAGGCCAATATCGACCTTCTTAAATTCAGTTGGAGAGTCACGCTCAGGGCGGTCGATTCCCCACCAACGTCCACAGCCCAACCTCAGAATCACATATATCAGAGCAAACCAAGCTGTCCTGTTGAACAACAAAAAAAGAAAAGAGAAGCAAATATGACAGTATCCTTGATGTGACTCACTACTAATATTACCTGTAATCAAATATTTCCCCTGCCTTCACACCGTCTAAGTGACTCATCAGCCGCACACGTGCACGTACATACGATTTACTGCTTATTGATCTATCAGAGCAGGTAGCTCTCAAATGAAACTCGTATGTTCATTTGTGCGTGTGTGTATGTGTGTGTGTGTGTGTGTGTTTCGAATTTCTGTGGACACGAAGACGATGTCCGTTTTGACAGACAGCGACGACCCCATAGCCGGCGTGCTAGCGTCAGGGTTGGCGAGCCATAGATGACCAAGACCCTGTTCCACATTTCCGTCGGTACTCCGTGTAACAGACCTACTCTGGCTAACAGGGCTGGGTCACCATAGTCCCCGTGGTGGTAGAGCCTGCTATAGAAGTACTGCACACCCTCCCTTGTTTTTTTAGCTCCATGCAGGGACTGAAAAAAATAGCCGTCATGACCCCCTCCCTAACCGACATGACCCCCTCCCTAACCGACATGACGCTGTTCTTCAACATCTTCACCACATCGGCTGCAAAGAACACCAGCTCACAGTTGCAGAGAAGAAGAAGAAGAAGAAGAATTAGGGCGTTCAGTTATAATTCTACCCTATAAACCGTCTTGACATTAGCCATGAAGTAGATAATGGGGTTTAATACATTCTCGACGTTTCATTACCGAAGTCAGGAGATAGTTTAGGGAGGTTCTGTCGCTTTTTAACCTAAACAAAATAATCTAGTTTTTGTTGGGGTTTTTTTTTTCATAACCTCCTTCAGAGACAGCGGTTTCCAAAGTTGGCCTGTCGCCCCACCCTGCCTCACAATAAGATCCAAGGAGACGGTGAGGGGAAGGGAAACTACAGGTGATATCAAGGCCAATTTAGCCATTTTTTCTTAAATAGCGGGAACAACACAAGGGAAGGCAGGAGAGAACCAAGTTGAAAAAAAAAAACCCACATGACTAAGAAGACGGCGTGAAACAAGCAGATGTTAAATGTTTTCCATCCATCCATCCATCCATCTATCCATCCATCCATCCATCCATCCATCCATCCATCCATCCATCCATCTCATCTATCCCATCCATCCCATCCATCCATCTCATCTATCCCATCCATCCCATCTATCCATCCATCCATCCCATCCATCCATCCCATCTATCCATCCATCCATCCCATCCATCCATCTCATCTATCCCATCTATCCATCCATCCATCCCATCAATCCATCCATATATCCATCCATTCATCCATCCATCCATCCATAAAACACAACAGGTTGTTAAGTATTTTGATTGACGCCACTGCGCATTTTCTTCCCAGCATATACATAAACGAATTATAGAGAATGATTTTAATAAAGGACCGCTTGTTTACAGCCCCAAAAAAACCCCACTCTAATGTATAACTTCCGCAAAATAAATACATCTTACAGTTTACTGCAAAAAGAACACATCTTACAGGATTTGTGTAAAAAAAAAAACTTCTTTGTCGTAAATGTGAATGCATTGTTGTTCATCTTCCCGTATTCAGAGAAGAGATTAATTACATTGCTCATTCTTTATCGCTTTCTTGATTTCTAAAATTGTACGTAAATGCCGAGACTCGCATCCTGAATCATTTGGAATCTCCATTTCAATGAGTGTTTTCCGCAAAGCAGTCTAACGGGAGAATAAACGTTGTTTTTAGACATCAAAAAATTACTGTAATACCGAATCTCTTTGCTTACGGCTATGTTTAAATATATACGCGTTTTTTTTTTCAAATAGGAAACAACCGAGGAATTTCGCACAGTAAACTGATACAGCACATTGTTGTATGGTTAGACTTCGAAAAATCGTAGACTCAAAACTTTAGACTAGAGGAAGAAAGGTGACAAAATAATTACCTTTCGTGCGGTAAGGTAAGAGAACACAGTTTTGTAGGATTAGACCTCGAAAAAATCGTAGACAAAGCACTTTAGTGAGATGTGAAAGAAAAAATATTGACAAAGAATTACCTGGGATTCGAACCACGGACTCCCGTAGGACGAGCAGCCGTCTAGCCAGGAGATAACAGCGTACTAACGAAGTGAGCTAACTCGCACCTCCCAAAAAAAGGTGTTTGTAAGCATAGTCATTAGTAACTGTTCAGTAGACACGAGAGATCGTGACGCCCGGAAAGAAATGAGGTCCCTTGGCTAGACGGCTGATCGTCCTACCAGAGTCCGTGGTTTGAATCCCAGGTAATGTACTTGTTGATTTCTATTTATAAAAAAAATTGCTCCTGAAACTAACTTCCTGTAATAAGTATTCGTCAGATTGCTTTTGTTTTTGTTTTTCAAGTATACACCAGACATGACAGGAGACCATGTGTATGTTTGTCTAAAAGTTGGAACCTGCTAGAGAGACTGAATCTAATCTACGGAATTTCCGTGTCATGACCTCGTTTCTTTCTGGGTGTCACGATCCCTCGTGTCTACTGAACAGTTACTAATGACTGTACTTACAAACACCTTTTTTTTGGAGGTGCGAGTTAGCGCAATTCGTTAGTAGCTGTTCTCTCGTGGCTAGACGGGTGTTCGTCCTACCGGAGTCTGTGGTTCGAATCCCAGGCAATTCCCTTTTGATTTTTCTTTCTCTCACGTCACACTAAAGTGCTTTGTCTACGATTTTTTCGAGGTATAATCCTACAAAACTGTGTTCTCTTACTTTACTAAAAGAATTACATGTGACGTCATGGTTTTCCTCTCACGTTGAAAATGTTTTATCTGAGATTTCCCGAAGTCTTAGCTGTGCACCACTGTGTTATATCACTTTTATGTTTGTATGTGTAGTAGTGTATTCCGGGGCGAAACAGGATTAACGGTGAATCGGCTGATAGGATGTGTGTAGAACCATGATAAGGCTGTTGATATGTGTGATATACTGAACATACTGGGCATTGATCCAAACAAAATTGTATCAGATGTTGAATTCAACATAGTGAAGAAATCTTAATGGGAACTTAAAATGTCGTGACACATCAAGAGGCAGAATGGTTTGGAGAAGCTGATAGCAGAAGGCATAGCACCCGGCAAAAGAGAAAAAGGGAGACCTCGCCGTAGGTGGAATCAGGACATCACAGAAAGTCTGGATATGTCATTGTGAGATGTTGGTCAGCTTGCTTAAGACCACATTGCATTCAGGGATGCAGAGAGAAGGACAGCGTTCTGAAAAAGGACACGTCACATGATGATGATGGTGATTAATGGCTCGGAAGACACAGTTGTGAGCGTTAGCTAACCATGCCTGGCCAGGATCTTGTCCCGACACTTTGTTAGTGCTTCCAGTAACAGGCGTAGTCTGTCCATCGAAGCATGGATATCTGTGGTCTTCATGGCGATGGATTCAGTCGAGAATCGTTGCGCTTTTTCGTGCAGTTTAGCTTTACTATGGGTCTGCACGCTTGGCAGCCGTAACGCATACCCAGTTCTACACGGTGAGTGTGCTACGGTATCCTCACGGCATCCGCCGCGTAGAACATACTGCTTGCAATTGTAGGGAGACAGAACAAGAACATGACGAAAGTTCTCACTTCTTATTGACATAGTTCTTTTGCAAAATGAGATCTAGAACAAGAACATGACGAAAGTTCTCACTTCTTATTGACATAGTTCTTTTGCAAAATGAGATCTTAGAAACAAATAGAAGAATAAGAAACAAATGTGACACATGAATTAAGTCGAGAGTTAACCCCCCCCCCCCGGTAAAGGTAATAGTAACCCTATTAGAATTGTGCCATGGAGACACCTAAGGGATATAGTGCTAGTGCCCATATTTTGCTTGACCTGACGGCACACCAGAGGGCTATGTGTTTACCATGTAGCTTGGCCACCCTTCCTTCCCCCAACTCCAGAAGAAGCTAGGTACCTGTTTCTGTAACTGGGTGACAGAAGCGCCTCCAGCCGGATTCGAACCACCGACTTTCGCCATGAAACACTAGTCCACTAACCACTGTGCCACTCAGGCGCACTATCTCATTGCTGTCTTTAAAAAAAAAACGTCGCTGGAACGTTCTTTAACGGGTAGATTTATGCCATCATCAACGGGTGTTGTGGCGGCAGTCGTTGACGGCCATGTTTCTTCATAGGTCTCGATCCTTGAGATGAACTCATCCGGTAACTTTCTACTGCGCCATCACTTTAGACTGTCTCATCCGGTAACTTTCTACTACGCCATCACGTTAGACTGTCTCATCCGGTAACTTTCTACTGCTCGATCACGTTAGACTGTCTTCATTCGGTAATTTTCTACTGCGCCATCACGTTAGTCTGTCTTCATCCTGTAACTTTCTACTGCGCCATCACGTTAGACTGTCTCATCCGGTAACTTTCTGCTGCTCGATCACGTTAGACTGTCTCATCCGTTAACTTTCTACTACTGGATCACGTTAGACTGTCTTCATTCGGTAATTTTCTACTGCGCCATCATGTTAGTCTGTCTTCATCCTGTAACTTTCTACTGCGCCATCACGTTAGACTGTCTTCATCCGGTAACTTTCTACTGCGTCATCACGTTAGACTGTCTTCATCCGGTAACTTTCTACTGCTCGATCACGTTAGACTGCCTTGTGATTGTTTTCTCTTACAATTTATGTCCGGTTTCATTTTTTAATCGTTTCTTTAACCCCGGTGTTTTTTTTAACCTTCCATGTAATATGGTTGCCACGTGAAGTTTATAAACAATAGTTTTAAAACGACCTGTCATTCAGCCTGAATGAATTGCGTTTTGGTGCATATAATTAAGTAATAAATTTGTATTTCGAAATGAATAGAATGTTTAAGACAAGTTTGGCACAAGATTTGAACGTCAATACCGATTTGTCAAAGAAAAAAAAATCCTTGAGAAGGGATTTTAAATAATTTGAAGTCAAGGCAGATCAAGGGGATTTTTTTAAAAAAAAAATTTTTTTTGTTCTTAAATCCGAGATTTGATACCAGTTATGGAAGAAATGTGAGGGAAGAAAATAAACTTCTGAATTTTAATGTCATTGTTGTTACTTGTCACTTCTCCACCCCAGGTGGCCCCCAAGACCTACGGTTAAAACTGTAGCACGATTTGCTATAATGAGCTGAAAAGATTTGTGTTCATTGACCGTAGCAGTTGTTTTTGCAGTACTTGAGAATCTTGCTTTTGTTTTTATTAGCTCCCCAATGTCCCTAAATCTCTTTTCAACATCATCATGTTCATAGATGACCAGATTTTAGGTTATTTCTGTATACAGTTCAGGCAAGACAAATGTTTACATACTACATTCATACCTGAAATACTGGTATCTACGAAATGTCAACATATCATTACTTCATTGTCACATCTGATAGAAAAAAGCAGGTGTACCCGAATCATCGTCGATGCTGTTTCTTGGACTGATGGTAGTGGATTCAGACCCCACCCAGGCCGTTCCTATTCTGAGTGTTTGTTCTGTTCTACGAAGTGCATTCTGAGATAACTTCTTCCCACGAGGATACCGGAGCAATTGTGGACGTCTGTTAAAAATAAGGAGAGTCTTCTTCTGGTCTTCATCTACAGTTCTGTCTTTGGATAAGTCGGACTGTATTTTGTAGTTCCTGTATAGAGATGTAGAACTTAGTCTCTTGGGTGATTTCTTTGGGCTAGTAGATGGCGTCTCAGTTATTCATGGTTGGTGCAGTTTTAGAGGGTCAGTTATTCATGGTTGGTGCAGTTTTGGAAGGTCAGTTATTCATGGTTGGTGCAGTTTTGGAAGGTCAGTTATTCATGGTTGGTGCAGTTTTGGAGGGTCAGTTATTCATGGTTGGTGCAGTTTTGAGGGATAAGTTATTCATGGTTGAAGTTTTAGAGGGTCAGTTATTCATGGTTGGTGCAGTTTTGGGGCATAAGTTATTCATGGTTGAAGTTTTGGAGGATGTTTTCTTCAGATTGAGATGCCTGGACACACACACAAGAGGAGAATCGCCAACATTAAACTTTTTTTGGTATAAATATGACTTTGGAGTTGATCTTTTCTGAGCTGTAAAACAATGACCTGCCCATTTCTGTTTAGCATACGACAGTCATATAAACAATGAAGAAAAAATCTGTATCAGATGGAGAGAATATTTTGAAAAACTACTAAACTGTGAACAGTCTATAAGCACATTACCATGCGAAGAAATACAGACTTGTGAACCTGAAATACACGTACAGGACATAGAAGAAGTCATCTACAGTATCATCCTTCTGCGAAACAACAAAGCAACGGGTTCAGATGGAATTGCAGAACTGATTAAGGAAGGAGGTCTAAATCTACATGAACAGATATGTGCGCTAATACAGCAAATATGGAGAGAAGAAAAACTCCCAAGTGAATGGAGAGAATCGTTATTGATTCCAATATTTAAAAAATGCGACAAGAGCAAGTGTGAAAACTACAGAGGAATATCCTTACTACAAACAAGCTACAAAGTACTATCTGTTATACTTCTGAATAGATTAAAACCATGCAGCAAGAATATACTGGGATACTATCAAGCAGGTTTTAGGAAGAATAGATTAACCATAGACCAAATATTTTGTATACGTCAACGAGCAGAAAAGGACTAGGAATATGGAAAAGAAGTACATAATATCTTCATTTACTTCAAGAAGGTTTATGACAGCATGAGTAGCTTATGGAAAATTATGAAAGAATTTGAGATACCTAACAAATGAATCAATTTGACCAAAATATGCATGGAGGATGCATAAAATATAGTAATATATAAAGGAAGAAAGTCAGAACCCTTTTATATAAGAACTGGTTTAAAACAAGGTAATACATTATCCCCATTACTATTCATCATAGTACTAGAAAAGCTAATAAGAAAGGTGAAAGAAGAATGCAATGCAAAAGAACAAGCCAAAATACTAGGATACGCTGATAACATCAACCTAGTGGGGCAAACTATGCAAGAAGTCATCAATACATGGATTCACCTGAGAGATGTGGCATTAAAAGTGGCCTTGACCATTAACTATGATAAGAAATAGTATATGAAGATTCTTGAAAAAAAAATGAATGACCTAGAATGATCCAGAAGATATACATTTTGGAGATATGATTATTAGGAAAGCAGAAACATACAAATATCTGGGCACAAACCAGCGGAAGCATCATAGTACTGGAGAAAATTAAAAGCAGAGTACAGATAGGGAGTAAAATATACTTAGCCTTGCAGCACCTGTTAGAATCTAAAATCCTGTCCCCAAACACCAAAATAACAATCTACAAAATTTTAATAAGACCAGCCATCATGTATGGATCAGAAACGCGGAGTACAACAAAGAAAGATGAACAATTGCAGATCTTTGAGAACAAGATCCTAAGAAAAATCACAAAGGATACCAACAGTGGAGAATGGAGAGCTAGAAGAAAACTTAACTGAACAGCTTATTTAAATCCCAACGAATTATAAATGTCTTGAAAATGAACAGACTACGCTGGCTGGGCCATATAGAAAGAATGGAAGAGAATAGACAAATGAAAATGGTGTATGCACAGGAGATACACAAGACCAAGAAGTAGACCAAGACAGAGATGGAAAGACAACATAGAACAGGATAAAAAAAAAATTGGTGTTACCAACTGGAGAGAGAAATTAGGAATATAGAGAAATGGAGGCGAACTTTCTCTGCAGCAGTGAGCTTTAATGGCTTGGAAAGCTGAAGAAGAAGAAGATATGACAGTCATCATGTGGTGGTGTTTGTGGCTAAATGTAGCTCATTGTCGTGTTTTCTTAGATAGGTTATAAGTGACAAAAGAAGTCTGCTGTGTCTGCGTGAAAGATGATATTAAAAGGGAAAGGAATATAAGCAGCAATAATAGACAGAGTAAAATGTCTCTGTTATGTTTTCTAGCGATGAGAGAGTGAGGATAACTTCTAAAATAACGGCGCGTTTTTCAGGGCCGGCAAAAGAGAACTAGCTGAAACTTTGACCCACTTCTCTGTTTTCCTGGATAACGGGACAAGGCTTGCATTGGTCCACGTGGCAGTGGAGTCTACTGCCTAGCGCGTTTTCGGGTCATCTTCTTCTTCGTGCGCACACTGACGATGATGCATGGTACCCTGATTTTTGCAATGCGCCTTTTGGCTGGGTACTTCCGACTTCAGCACCTTTCCTTGCTAGGGCAGACTGTGGTCTTGCTTGGACGACCATGAAGACAGTGGTGTAGGCTGGCCTGGCCAAAACTGTGTTTTCCAGCCTCTGGTGGCTGTACTTAAGTCCCTTCTCCAAGTCAGATCTAGTATGCAACATTGGCTGGCCAGACGGCTTTGAGGCAGTTCCACAGAGACACTCCGACTTTGGGATGAGGAATCTGGTGAGTACCTCAACGATATCCATTCCCTACCACCTATATTCTGCTGGCTCTGTTTTGTTTACATCATTCTGATAGCCATTTTTGTAAAGACCCATAGGGTTGTCATGTCCTGGATTCATTGGTTTCACACCAGATTTTCCTCATCCCTGCCGGCAATCTCCATATCCCCATCCGTCCACCAACCTGACATTACGTTTTACAAAAGTAACAATTACAATTAGTGTTGATTGCTACAGGGCTACAGAAGTGGATCAGAGTTTTTAAGCAATCAGATCTATGTTCCCTGTCTCACAAAGACTATGTTAAGATAAGTGTGTTCTTAGCACAGTTGTTCCCAGCGGAGTTTTCAGGTCAAATCCAGGTCTTCAAGCTACCTGTTGTAGCCCATTCTCAGTCCAGCATGATGCCTGTGTGCCAACATCTTCACTACATCGACTGCTAAGGGCATCGTTGCTCCCAGTTTCAGGGAGACCAAACATCAAGAGCAGCCTCCAGGCGACCGATGTCCCTGGTAATAGATTGTTGTAGTACTTTATTCCTTGTATTATTATTTACCCTGAATGAAGTAGGTCGAAGATATCAAAGAACTTCCTTCCATGTGTCTGCTACTGCAAGTGGAGCCGTCCAAACTCTTCTCTTTCTTCTACACAAGGCCTTGCATTGAACGTTCGTCTCACACAACATTCTCCCCAAGAAAGCTTCCATAAAAATAAATAGCGTAATATTTCTGACTTGGTTTCAGTACGAGAGAAAGAGAGAGAGAAAGGAGCTTACAAAAATAGATAAGTTTTTTCTGCAGCGTAATCTCTTGTCTGGGCGTACATGCTGTAAATAGCTGGCGTAAATCAAACTAGGATTAAAATGTATATAGGAGAAAGCGGCGTTTTATTGAGTTCACTTCTTTCTTGAAACCGCTGTGTAAAGTGCAGCGCGGTAAAAGCTTCCACAGAAAGTAGGGGGAAAATAGATGAAGGGAGAGAGAACTTTTATCCGAATGCATGAAAAGAGCACAAATGGAAAAATTGTGGAACGCGCATTGATGGACTCCTGCTGATGATGGTATTTTTGGAGAGAGATAGCCCATTTCCTTGACTAGGTGGCTGTGCATATGAAAGTTAAATCAGAAGAAGAATGTGATGCTGTCCTTCTCGTCTGAAATTTTATATCTTAAATATAAATGTCCTCCTCCACTTGTTCTATACTAATATTCATACTCTCTCTTTCTCTCTCTCTCTTCTCTCTCTCTCTCTCTCTCGCTCACACACACACACACACGCACACACTGTCACATGCTAAATCGGTAAATCATTCTAGAGGGAACAGTTCCCATATATTGATCTTCTCGCCCGAGGGGCCCCACCGAGGAATTTTCTTTTATTATTCAGCAACTTGCGCATCTTTGGCTCGCACCAAATAGAGCACTTATCTAACACAAAACTGCACCAAACTGGAGAGGTTTTTTTCCCTTGTATACGAGTATTGTCCCTTGATCTTCTTAATGGTTACCCCAACCACAGTCGCTGTTTGCAGTAATGGTACTCGTGGTTTGCGAACGAAGAAGATTCTCGTAGTTTAAAGAAAAAAATGTTACGTGGCATTGCTTGCCGCATGGAGAATAAAGTATTAGTGCAGTGTTTCCCAGGCTTGTTTGGGCTGCCGCCTCCTTTTCTTCCAGGCCACACCCTCAACACACCCCTCCCTCTCTTCTCCTCCCCCCGTTTATGTGCTATTCGTACAACGGCCTACTAGACTAGAATGTGCGTTACGTAGCAAAAAAAAAAAAAAAACACTTTCCGCAAGCAAATCGATTTAACAGTATAAAGAAGTCCATTTATAACTCACCTGCTGCATTATTTTCTCAACTTTTAATGTGATGGATGAGTTTCATGTAGGGGACACAAGTTTCTTAATATCAGGTTGAAAAGTGCTAAGAAGAGAGGTCTTATTGCTCCTGACCGCTGCTTGGTTTTCCTTCAACGTTCCCCCCCCCCCCTTTTTTTTCCTTCTACTGCCCCATACTGGCCTGTTTTTGTTTTTTTTTGTTCTTCACCGCCAACTCCCCAATCCCCCCCCCCGGTCCTTTCCAACGCCCATAGGGAGACGTTAACGCCCACTTTAGAAAATTACTGTGTTAGTGCCTTCACTTTTCTAGGCCACTACAACATCTGATGTAGGGATGCTAGCACTTGTCCTAGCTGCCTTTGTTTTCCTTGGGAATCCGCAGGTACCCGTTTTTGTGGAAGCCAGGTTGACTCCGGTGCCGGTCGGTCCCAGAAAGTGTCGGTCGAGTACGAAACCGAACTAGGGACCTTCTGGTCGGTAGGCGAATGCACTAACCACTACATCACGCCAGCACCAGGCGAGTCGGTCTGGGCAAAGAGCCAGGTGTGGCTTTTCTTCTAGATTCAATAAAATCAACGCTGAAAATATAATATAATGCAAAATTACATAGTCCGTTAATCATCTAATGATTGAAGTCTTACATCCTTTTTCGTGCCCTGGCTGGCGATATCCATCCTTTAACATTCATTTTATCCAGTTTTATCCCGCCAATTTTACCTGGGCAGTTGTGTTATGCGAGTTCTGTGTTATCTCTTTACACTTTGCAGCCAGCCAAAATGTCGACAACGATAGATGACAGTGATAACAAACTGTTTTGGCTTTCTTCATGTCTCGAAGCCATGGAGTTTTAAACCTTACCACCTTAATTCAGTACATGGATTTTCAACAGCCGTCGCCCTGAATAGGGCAGAACCGTACCCCGCTGGCGAAGATTTGAACAGAATTAGATATGGTAAGACTCGAAAATGCTTTGACTTAATGGTTCATTGTCCTCTCATAGCCAGCCATTGCTCGTCCTACTGTCGTCTGGGCTTCGATTCACATTTATTTTTATTGCTATTTTTTTTAAAAATTCTCTCCCATAGAAAACGCTCTGCCCAGGCATTTTTCTAAGCTAATCAGAGCTGATTCTTTTCAAACACTTTGCTTATTATATCTGTCTGTGTGAATATTGTATAATATACCTCACTGGCGAGATTTTTATGATACAGAAAACTGCTACAGTACAATAGATAGTTGGCCTAGCCTGGTCATCCTCACATGTTTTAATCCAGAAAACTGACAGCCGGACTGCACATGTAACACAATCTCATTTATCTGCACACTGCTCTTATGCCCGGCAATTCCCGCAGAAAGATACAAGGGAAAAAAAAAAAAGAAGTGGTATAACAGAAACGCTACAGTAATTGCTTTGTCCGGGTTCTCGCAACTCGAGGGCTAGAGACACAGGTCCGTCCCTAAGTGAGTTTCAATTTGTTTTAACCAAAACTCTTTAGCAGTTATCTCTGAAGTGCTTAATGAGATTTGAGGGAGGATGTAGGAATTGGGGGGGGGGGGGGGAAGAATAATAGGAATTGGGGTGGGTGGTGGGGAATACCAGTAGTAAGTGTGATGTTAGTAAGAAACTCGTGTGTCGAGTGCGGTGATTTCAAAACTGGGAGGCCATGGATTCAGGGTTATTCCCTGAAGGGCATTGTTGGGATCCTCCTGGTATGTGTAATTTATACAGAGCACTAACAATATGTGAAGGTTTTTTTTAAAATTTCGCTAAGCTGTGTAGGTGACGGAGAGGGAGAGGCCGAGATTTATCATTGGCTTCAGAAGTTTGTAGTCCGAGAAAGATTTAAGAACCTTTGGCCTGTGTGCTAACGCAGCGTTGGCAGGTGATTGTATATGAGGTCCAGACAGCTAGATGTAGCGGGCTGATAGAAGCGGAAAGTAGAGATGGTATGTAGACTTCGAACGTGAAATGAAGTCTTCGATTTCAAGAACTGAAATGTCTTTTTTTTCTGAAATATGTCTCTGCTGATCTGACGGCTTGTGTGGTTCTATCTTTGTTTTAGATGTTCTAGCCTGTTTGGAATAGTGTTGTTTGGGGGTTGTGGTCGGTAGGGTCGTTTCTTTTCTTACCCCCCCCCCCCCACTACCCCCACCCACAGCTTGGTTTTGATTTGCTGTAGACTGTGCAAATGGCGGAGGCGACACAAATAGTATTTAAAAAACTGATGTGATATATTTTTAAATATTTTTAAATAAAAATTATTTTTTTAATTAAAATTTTTTTTACTGACGTGATATATTTTTTAATTAAAAAAAATATTTTACTCAAAAACTTTGGCGGCACACCTCTAGCTCTGTCGCGGCACATCGCTTGAAAAGCTATGCCCTACACTAATGAAATAATATCAGGGTTGCCAACTCTTGTGGGCAGCAGCTAGATCAAGCAGCTCATAGACGTGAAGAATAAAATGCAGCAAACTTTTAAAAGGATTTTACAAGAGATCCCCCCCCCCTTTCCCCCATTTTACAAGTTTACAGCTGTGACTCATTTTATTCGCCACTTCAAGGACAAATAGTGTCGCATGAAAGGATTAAATGCACATTGAGACCTGTTGAGAGGTAAGCTTCCTCATTCAGTTATCAGAACAAAATCCTTTGTGGATCATAAAAACAGTACTTGAGCCAAACAAGTATAGCCTTTATTTGAGTATAAATATTCAACTGTTTAATTTTTTTTTAACCAATAATGAGTATCTTTGCAACTTTGCTGTCACTGTATATTTAGTTCAATTTCCGTGAGGTATCTGCTAATAATAACAGTTACTGTACTGCACTTCACCAAACGATTATACGTAGCGCAACTATTATGAACAGATATGATTGTGTTAGACAGAATTCGCTACTGTAATGGCTGTCAAACTAAATTAATGACAACTGAGAAAACAAATAAGGCAGCTGAAAAAAAAAAAAAAAAAAATATATATATATATATATATATATATATATATATATATATATATATATATATGTATATATATCATTGAGGAAAAACTGGAAGAGGTGGAAAGTTTTGAAATCTTGGATCACTACTAACTTATAATGGAGATACAATGAGGGATATTAAAAGGAAGACATCTATCCCTCTTCAAAAAATAAAACATCTAAAGAAGCTGTAGAGAGGAACAGACAGAACTACAAAAATAAGATTTTTAAGGGCATGCGTCTTTCCCATCACAACATATGCCTTCGAGACCTGAACACTTAATAGAACACCCGAAAAACACATAAATGCTACAGAAGAGTCCTTCAGATACCATGGACACACAAAAAAGAAGAAATATGTCCATACTGCAAGAACTTAATATTGAAGAAGGTTGGCTAGTAAGGAAGGTTAAACAGACAAAACTTAAATATGTTGGACATATCAATCGTCATGATAATATAGAGAAGACAGTCTTGGAAGGGTACATAATGGGAAAAAGAGAGGAAGACCAAGGTGAAGATGGCTACAAAACACCGTTGATGACATGCGAATGGACGTATCAGCAGCAGGCCATCTTGCTCACAACCCAGAGGCCTACAGGAGAGTTGTTATGGAGGCAAAGTTCCGCAAGGGACATGCAAATGACCGACTGAATGGCTATCAAAGACTTTATCTTTCCTATCCATGTTGAATCTTCTTCTTTGAGCACCCGCTAAATTCAGCAGCTTTACCAAGCCAGTGAGGCTCCTTGCTGCAGACAAAACATGTCTCCATTTCTCTCTGTTCTTGATCTTTTCTTGTTAATTGGCGATTCCAAGAGCATGTATATCTTCTCCTAGGTTGTCCCGCCAGTGTTGTCTAGGTCTACCTCCTTTTTGTCTGTCCTCTCTAATCTCTTCTGTATAGTCCATCCTTTTTGTGTGTGTGTGTACCATCCTCCATTCTCTCTAAATGCCGGAGCCAGAATTTCTCAGAATAATTTCTCAGAATCTGTTGTTTTTCATAGTTGTAAAGCAGAGTTATAAGCAGAGTTAAACAGTGTATACATTTCTTTGTTACTTATTATCTTCCATTGTTGTGTTATAGACTCTATGTTGAATCTGTTCAACAGAAATAAAGTAATGTACTTTATTAAATAGCTTTAAAAGAGATGGTCTTACTATCTTCATCATGTGCCATAAAAACTGGACACTGTACACTGAAAAGCCCCCTAAATAACAAATTCAAAATAGGAAGCAGTCGTGTCTTTCCCTGCAGTGAATCAGAAATGAATTTGCAACATATGCTAAAAGACCACAGACTGTATCAAGAGCTGGGGAAACAGCTGTGGCCCTCGGCCATTCATGTGAAAGAAAAGTTAATTGGAAGACATCGTATCTAAGGAAACAACATCGAGCTTATATTTGAGGTGAGAATCGTCTGAGAAAGAACGAAGCAGATATTCCTCCACTATAGTTGGATGCATTTTTCGTCAGATCAGGCGATTCATTTCACATTTTGTGAAATAAAATCCACAGTCTTGCAATTTTATTTAGACTCGGCGTGAATCTTAAAGGATAACTATTAATGTGTATCATAACTCTCTTTTTTCATAACTTCTCTTCTCTGTTCTCTTCTCTTCTCGTCTCTTCTCAGAATCTTCTCTTCTCAGAATCTCTTCTCTTCTCTCTTCTCATTTCTCTTCTCTTCTTTTTTTCTCTTCTCTTCTTCTCTGTTCTGTTCTCTTTTCTTTTCTCTTCTCTGTTCTGTTCTGTTCTCTTATTTTATTTTCTCTTCTCTTCTTTTATTGTGTCTTCTCTTTTCTTATGCAGAGTCCCTCACACATCACTGGGTGATCACTATCCAGTCTGTTGCACATGGACACGACATGGCTTGAAAATTCTCAAAAATAAACATACCAGTATTAAATTTAGAAGTTTTAGCAAATTCAGATTAGAATCATTTCTGAAGAGTTACAAGCAGCACCTCTAGATCATGTGTACCAACTAACTGACCCTGATAAGGCCCTGGAATACTGGATAAAAACATTCAGGGATATATTTGACAAGCATATTCCTATTAAAGAGGTGAGAGTTAAACATCAAGTGAAGTCCCCCTGGATAACACCTGAGATATTGCAAGTCATGAGGGAAAGGGATCAGGCCCACAAAATTAAGGAATTTACTAGCTATTGATTACTTAGAAATAAAGTTCAGTATTTAATTAGGCAAGAAAAGAGAAATTACAGAAATTAACAAATTCACCAACAACAGCACTACAGCTCCATGCTGGAACATCACAGATAGAGAATGTTAGTGAACATAAAACTCTAGGTCGCATGAATGACCCCCACCTCAGCTGGAATCATCATGTAGACAATCTAACCAAACTCACTGCACAAAAAGTTTACCAGTTTACTCAGATTAAATATTTTCTTGACATAGACACCAGAAAAATATACTACATATCACAGATACAAACACACTTGGACTGCTGTTCCACAGTCTGGGGTGGTTGTTCCATGTCAAATATGAAAAGACTTTACTCACTTCAAAAACGAGCAGTAAACCTTATAGATGACAAACATGCAGTACGTATTACAAATAAGGACAAACATCTTGATATTCTACCCCTCAAGAAGAGATGTTTTTTCTAACAAGGCCAAGTTAATTCATAAAATTCTATCGCTCAGTGCTCCACCCTATCTGTGGTCGTTGTTCAAATCCAACCCAAAACACAGTCAACGCTTAAGCAATTGTATTCTCCCAAAAACCAAGGCTTGACATGTTTAAAAAAAAAGCTTCTCTCACTCAGCTGCCCACCTTTGGAATGCCCTACCAATTCACGTAAAACTTATAAGTAATATTCGTTCTCATAACTTTAAACTTTGTCAACATCTGATTGATATGGACTGTATGCCTCCTTAAGCATAGTTTAAAGTAGTTTAAAGTATGGCTTGAGTGTTGTAATTTTTTATACTGCTTTTCTATAAGTTTGTTAGTTTTGAATGAATGTAAGAATGTAAGTTTATTTCATGTTGTTGCATAAATCAGATTGCAGAATGTTAGATGGGCCTGCGTGCCCAATCCTTTGAAAATAAAGTATGTTCATTTGTTCGTTCGTTCTTTTCTCTTCTCTTCTCTTCTTTTCTCTTCTCTTTTCTCTTCTCTTCTATTCTTTCTCTCTCTTTCCCACAAAAAAAGAAAATATTCAGGTGTGAAGTTTCAAAAGACTTCTAAAATTTACATAAGTGTAATTGTCTTTGTTGAATGCTCATACTATTAGTGATCAAAGATTTTGAGGGCTCCAGCGTAAAAGTTCCTTCTGTCTAAAAAGTTTGGGAACATCTGGCTAAGCTATGACTTACACGGTATTTGTGTGAAGAAAGAAAACGGCGAGCAAAGAGTACTGGACAGCTGTATATTTAGATGAACTAGGGCTGCTCAGGACACTGTCCTAGCTGTTTTGTAAGAGGTCCAGGTATCAGGCTTATGTACATCACAGTTTTGTTTATGGTGTAGAGCTCGCCGTTGAAGAATGTGGCAGTGAAGGCAGCCAAGAAGTTCGTTCATTGGACCCCTCCCTCTCCGAATCTGCAAGCAAACAGCCACTGTCTTCTCCCCGTTAGACGCAATCCTTCTGCTCACTATCAGCATGCGGCCGGCAACAGAGAACAAGAGAGTTCAGCTTGCGTGAAATAAGAACAAAACTAAATAACATCGTTACTGTTACGGTCTCATTATCAGCGGCTTATCTTAACCTTTTTTTTTTTTACGA
Source organism: Achatina immaculata (assembly GCA_009760885.1). Classification (NCBI taxonomy): domain Eukaryota; kingdom Metazoa; phylum Mollusca; class Gastropoda; order Stylommatophora; family Achatinidae; genus Lissachatina; species Lissachatina immaculata. The sequence continues at coordinate 38,737,695 of CM019692.1, forward strand.
TTAATGATCTCCAGTGGATTTGCCCAGTATATTCCAATGCTCCCTTTTCGTTCAGAATGTTGAAAGTATCATCACTAGCCCTGTTAGCTACCAGGAACAATATTTTTATGAATAGGAAACAATGATACTTTCATACGGTAAGGTAAGAAAAAAGTCCCTTTTTTTACGGTTATATTTGGGAACATAACAGCTGAAAAAAAATCATAATCAAGTTTTTTTTGTTTTTTTTTTCAGAAATCGAATCCCATAACACCCATTATTTGGTTCCCAAACTTCCAGTTTTCTTTTCTTTCAGAGATCGAATCCTATACCACCTGTCATTTAGTTCGCAAACTCCCAGTTTCTTTTCTTTTTTTTTTCAGAGACGGAGTCTCACACCCCATCATTTGGTCTCCAGACTCCCAATTTTTTTTTCCAGAAACAGACCCACATACACCCGTCATTTGCTTCGCAGACTTCCAATTTTTTTTTTCCAGAGACGGAATCCCGTACCCCCGTCATCTGATTCCCAAACTCCCAATTTTTTTTTCCAGAAACAGACCCACATACCCTCGTCATTTGGTTCCCAAACTCCCAATTTTTTTTTTCCAGAAACAGAATCACGTACCCCCGTCATTTGGTTCCCAAATTTCCAATTTTATCTGATACCCTCGATCAAGATCGATGAAAGCAGACTGAATACTAATGAAAGTAGTTTATTGAAATATGATGTACTGGCTATTATAGTGAAATGCTTCAGTGTAATCATACTACGTTGTCGGGAATCAGATTTATTTTCCTCGGAAATTGGTTTTTTTTCCCCCTCATACTGTTATCATTGATCATTTGCTTTTGATCTATGTTTTATAAGTTCTGAATGGCCCTCGCAGTATATTGGCAATAACAAGCCTCAATTCCAGTCCGTTATTTCAACCATATCCGTAGCGTTGCCTTCCTTTTACGGTATTTAGTGACAGGAAAAAAAAATAGGTGTGACAGCAGTTCAAACAGTGGAATTATTCAAAATGGAGAATACTGGTTCAGAAGGGAAACAGTGCTGATAAGAAATAGAAAATACTAGTTAAGGAGGGAAACAGTGCAGATAAACAATAGAAAATACTAGGTAAGGAGAGAAACAGTCCCGATAAACAATAGAAAATACTGGTTAAGGAGAGAAACAGTGCCCATAAACAATAGAAAATACTAGTTAAGGAGAGAAACAGTGCCGATAAACAATAGAAAATACTAGTTAAGGAGAGAAACAGTGCCGATAAACAATAGAAAATACTAGTTAAGGAAAGAAACAGTGCCGATAAACAATAGAAAATACTAGTTAAGGAGAGAAACAGTGCCGATAAACAATATAAAATACTGGTTCAGGAGGGAAACAGTGCTGATAAGCAATAGAAAATACTAGTTAAGGAGAGAAACAGTGCCGATAAACAATAGAAAATACTAGTTAAAGAGTGAGACAGCGCTGATAAGCAATAGAAAATACTTGCTCAGGAAAGAAACAGTGCTGATAAACAATAGAAAATACGTGTTAAGGAGAGAAACAGTACTGATAAACAGTGCTGATAAGCAAAAGAAAATACTTGTTTAGGAAAGAAAATAATGCTGATAAACAATAGAAGATATTTGTCGGAAAATAAAACAATTCTAATAAGCAAAGGAAAATATTGGTTGAGGTGCGAAAACACTGCTGATAAACAACAGACATTATAATAGTTAAAGAGATGAAACAGTTCTAATAAGCAAAGGAAAGTACTGGTTCAAGACAGAAAACAGTGCTGATTAAATAACAGACAGTACAAAATTTCTGAAGACTGCCATGTCTTTCCTTGCCTTGTCTTGTCCTCTTTCTCACATACCTTACAGTGTTGATAGACCTTATGATAGGGCTTGCTGATTTGCTGTATACAAATTTAAGGTGTTCTGTAATTTCCTTCTTCCAGCACTTTCGTGAGTGGCCTCTCCCTCTGTTTTCTGCAGTTCTTAGCGAGAATGTTTTCTGTGCTGTACTGTCTGACGATAATCGTGTGACATTGGCCAAACTATTTGACTTGTTGTTTCTGGATGTAGTGTAGTAATGGTGTTTAACCTCAGCCTTGCTCTGATAATGTAATTTTTTTTATTTGGTCGTTTCTTTGTGCATTTATTATTCTCCTCAAACGTCACATTTCTGTCTTGATTTCTTTTTCCTTTTATTTGTTGTTATTATCCATGTTTGACACTGATAGTACAGAGTTGGGAGGGTCTAGTTCTGTAGTAAATACATATTTCAATTGTGATGTATTTGTTTTTTAGTAAAGGTATCATTTGTCCTTGGCATTGTGTGTTCCCTACACAATGGGAACACACAATGCCATTTATGCCTTACGAACACTAACAGAAAGAGCTCTAGAAGTACAGAAAGATCTCTGCTTATGCTTCATTCATTACACCAAGGCATTCGACAAGGCGAAACATAATGAAATTATTAAAATGCTTGAAGGCATCAATATAGACGGCAAAGACCTGAGGATTGTAAAACATCTATACAGGCAGCAAGAAGCAGCAATTCCAGTTGAAAACAGAACTGGAGAATATAAACCTATAAAACAAGGGGTGCGACAAGGATGTGTACTATCTCCAGACCTTTTTTCTCTGTACAGCGAGAATATTCTGAGAACGATCATCACAGAACCAGGCATAAAAATTGGAGGATACAATATTAACAACATTCGGTATGCTGACGACACAGTACTGATAGCTGAGAACCAACAAGACCTGCAAAATCTCTTGGATAAAGTCGCCAAAGAAAGTGAACAGAAAGGTCTTACTTTGAACATCAAAAAAGACAGAGACTATGGTTATATCTAAGAAACAGAATCCACCAACATGCAGTATTAAATTAAACGGAACTATTCTAAAGCAGGTGCAGAAATTCAAATACCTTGGAGCAGTAATAAGTTCAGATGGGAAATGCAGAACAGAAATTAGGAACAGAATAGGCCAAGCAAGCACTGCATTTCAGAGAATGAGAAACACATTATCCAACACATCCGTATCAATGAATGTTAGAAAACGAGTCCTAAAATGCTATATTGAACCTATCTTGTTATATGGAAGTGAATCATAGACAGTAGGCATGTCTGCACAAAAATCATTGGAAGCAGCAGAAATGTGATTTATTAGAAGAATGTTGCGAATCCTCTGGACAGCAAAAATAACTAATGAAGAATGTATGAGAAGAGCTGGAGAGACAAAAAATCTTGTCACAAAATATAAGAGAGAGACAATGTACTTTCATAGGACATGCAATGAGAAGAGGGGGCATTGAAAATATTATAACAACAGGAAAATTAGAAGGAAGAAGATCAAGAGGAAGACCAAGAGAAATGATACTGGACAGTCTGATGAGATGGTGTGAGAGGAGATCACCAACTGAACTGATGGCCTGCATGAAGGATCATGTACTCTGGAGAAGCATAATAGTCAACGCCAGTAGGCACGACACCTGATGATGATGATGATCATTTGTCCTAAGTCCTCGTTACATTTGTTCTCACTTTCAGCATCGACCTTCCCAGAAGGTGATATTCTACTCCCTGTATTTGAAATGCTTCATTTGTTTCAACAGCTAATTAGCCAGGAAGATCTCTCTTGGGATTTCTTCTGCGGCAGAGGTCATGACATCCTTATTTTCTGCACGGATTTTCATGTTGTGGTTTTTGCATAAACAGGTTATCTATGTTTTGCAGTAGGTCTTTCTCTGATATGGATATAAGTGATTGGTTGCCAGCAAAAATGAGTTCATTTATGGTTGTATATGCTTTCTGAAGGGTATTGTGAGTTTGTTGCCATTATTCCTGGAGATGAGCTATCGGGCAGTTCTGTTGTGGAATTTTTACTGTTAAAGATAGTCTTTGCAGATGTTTTCAGTGTATGTTATGATTATAGCACACAGTTATGCATCACTTCAGATTTTATGATGAACGGTTCGGAGTGCCCCACATTTGTTCAAACTGTACACTGACTGTTTTCATAAAGTGCACAAGATGAATCAGATATGCACAAACTCCATAATGTTTGTATCTATCTGCTCCGTCGATTGCTCTTTTCTTGATCTACATAGCGTGTTTTCAGTATCTGATTGTGTTCGACTGTTTTTTTTTTCTGTTACTTGTCTTAGGGAGAAGATGGCATCTGTACAGCTTCTGCTTTTCCTAAATCCCACCTGAGTTTCATTTACCCATAGTTCCATCATTGGTCACAAATAAATCTAAAATCTTCCACAGTGTTTTACAGTGTGGCTTAACGGTGAGATAAGTTATATTGGTTTCAAACCCTTTTACTGCGTTTTTTTCAAAACTGGAGATAATTTAACTTTTTTTCCCACACCTGCTGTGTTTCCAGCATTTTTCACATACCAGGTTACAGAGTCTGTATTTAAGCCATAGACATTTTTTACTGTGTACTGTTTTGATGGCAACAACATCCTCAATTTAGAGCATTGTTTTTTTTTTGGTTTTTTTTTTTTTGTTCTGAAATATACTCTTTCCAGCTAGATATATTTAGAAACGCTTTTTGTGATGTAAACACATTTGCCTACTTGTTTTCTCTCATTGTAGCAATGTAATTCCCATTGAATGCCACTTTATAACAAATTTTAAGATTACTATATATAATCTATATTTCAAATTTTACTTCTTACATGTTCATCATCATCATCTTTTCTCTTGACGCACAAATCCAGAAGAAAATGAGCCAAAGTTTTTTTCCCCCGTAATCCCGGGTGTTGAGCATCATATTTGCCGTTAAATTATATTGGCATCTTTCGTCAAAGTAGCTGGTCTTGAAGCAAGCAGATACCAACTGTTGTGGGTCTTGCCAAGAGTCATCTTACAGAACAGCTCCTCTCGTGGCTGACTCTAACAATGTTGGATTTGTATAACCCGCCACAGTAATAGCAAGCATTATGTGCGTTCCAAGGTCCTTCTGGTTTCAGGTTTGGTCCTCATTTCTTCCTCAAATGACGCTGCGCCCCTGCGCGCTCTCCACATGGCTCGGTCTTTCACACGTTCTTCCCAAAAACCTCGTGGCTGGTAGAAGAATCGCGCATTGATGAATTCTGGTATCTTTATATTTGGATATCTTTATATTTCAGTTTAGATCTGACAAATGACCTCCCTCCCACCGTTAGTTCGTTCAGATCTACCACGTGACCATTTTCCTACTGTTAGTTCGTTCAGATCTACCATGTGGCCACCGTCCCACTGTTAGTTCGTTCAGATCTACCACGTGACTACCTTCCCACCCTTAGTTCCTTCAGATCTACCATGTGGCCACCGTCCCACCCTTAGTTCCTTCAGATCTACCATGTGGCCAGCTTCCCACCGTTAGTTCGTTCAGATCTGCCATGTGGCCACCGTCCCACCGTTAGTTCGTTCAGATCTACCACGTGGCCACCGTCCCACCCGTTAGTTCGTTCAGATTTACCATGTGGCCACCGTCCCACCCGTTAGTTCGTTCAGATTTACCACGTGGCCACCGTGCCACCGTTATTTCGCCATGCAGAAACCTGCTTGGGATACATTCATGTTACATACCCCAGCGATCTCATCCTTCGTCTGCTTATTGTTGCCATCGTTGATGGAAGCTTAGCTTGCTCTCTGTCACAGTTTGTTATTACTTGATGTTCAATATTCTGTAATGACAGGGAAGATGGAGATTACTAAGTTGTTTTTTTTTTTCATCTCATGGCTTGCGCGTGACGTCCACGATGATTAAATTGAGTATTCTGTTTTATTAATTTATAACTCATTCCATTTTCTCCCCTGCTGCGATTACATTAAGCGTTTTATTTACATTAATTTAAGTGATATCCCATTCTTTTCTCCTCATCTTCCCATCAAATTATGTATGCAGTTTAAATTATTTTAGAGGATATCCCTTCCCCTCTTCTCCACACCCCTCACCCCCCAGGAAGAGATTACTATGAGACAGGACATCGCGACCATCAGTTGTAATTGTAATCCACTTTTAATGTGTGGCAAGAGGTGAACATGACACCAGGTGCTAGACTGTCTGTCCGAATCTCATTCCCGCCCCTCTTCTATAAATAAGTAACTAGCGCAGTCAGCACTGACAAAGCAGCCAGTTTTACCAGAGCTGTTGAAGTTTTACCAGAGCTGTCGAAACAATGAAGATTACGTCCCGGCTTCCATACATTGCTACCGGCGAAAACATAATATGCCACCTGGGTTTGTTTGTTTGGGGTTTTTTTTTTATGGTCACCAGGGCACGATTATCAACACGTTCCTAGCGGCTGGTAGAGTTTCTGGGCAGCGGTTTGTTAGATATGTCCTGGAAGTTTGCTAGAACACCTTACTTCTCTAACGGTTTGATATATTTATTACAATGTTGCAATGAAAAGGAAAAAAAAAAACAAACAAAGCGGAGCCCTTGAAATTTGAGCATAGAAAAAGAAGTCGAAATCCACTGACAGAAAATAAAATTTAAAAAAAAGGTACTATAGTCAGATTGAAAAAAACAAAAGATAAATAATATAAAAGATAAATAATATAAATAATATATAAATAATATAAGACTTATGAGTCAGGCAGATAAAATATTGATTCGTATCAAGAAACATAATACAAGTACAATAATGAAAACCATGCTAGAGGGGACAGTGAGTGGAGAAAACAGACGACATTTGCGGACAACATTACAAACAAAAAAAAAAAAAGGATTCAGTTCGGATTCGTGCTTTGTGAAAACAAAGGACTTAGCATATCGGAGAACCTTACCTGAGAATTGAGCACAGAATGATGATGATGATGATGATGATGATGATGATTTTACGTTACCTGTTTAGTGAGTTACCTGTCGGGAACATCTAGTATCGTGTAACAACGGGCCTTCGAGGACGGTCTTCAGTGTTTTTTGCGCTGGGAGCAAGTCTCCGTGCACAGAGATCAGGCTCTTGACACTGTTAGGCAGCTGTTCATGGCGGCGACTGTTGTAAGCCGAAATATTTCAGCATGTGCGTAACATCCCAGCGGTCATCGCAGGAATTATATTCTTAAAAATCTAAGAAAATTTTCAAGAAGACTTGGAGGGAGACGTGCCAATACATTACGTCCCAGTGTTTCGACCAAAGATTTGTAAGAATAAATGCGTTTTTTTTTTTTTGCTTCTTTTTTAAGTTTTTAAGGGCGACGGCAAGCGGGAATGGTGTTCACTTGTCCGAGTAGTTGCGTCACTGTTAATTCGGACACTACCATCTGTCATTTCAGAGAACGCAAGGTTTTCAGTATCTGGACATAGTTCAAGGGAAAAAATACCAGCTTGTACGTTTAGTAAACAGCGACTAAAACAAAATCATACGAACAACATGACTGGTGAGAAGTGTTGAAAACTCTGTCTTGACTTGTCTTCTTCATGTACCTTTCATTGTTGAAAGGGCAAGCAGATTTCTTGTTAAGGATCGACGATTTGCTTCATATACAAGAGTATTTAGGATTTATGCTATTTCCTCCATCCATCTCCTGCATGGGCGGGCTCTTCCTCTATTTCCTACCATTCTTATCACGAGTATTTTATATGGTACACCGTCAGACTGATCAAAGGAGAAAACAGCTGACAGATGGGATTGCAACCTTAGATCTCAACTCCTGCTGACAGTGGGATTATTGTAACCCGTCTCTTGTGTGGAGACTGCAGGGCATATTAAAGTGAAAAGATCCGAGTTCGTTTGCCAGAAGTGGGAAAAATAAGTCTCCTGCAATCACATTGTTTGTTTTGGTTGTGATTCAAAACTAATTATTCGTGTACTTTTTGCCAGACGTTCCGTTTAGGTAGAAGAACCACGGCTCACACTAGATCACTGCCTTTTATATCCTTCCCGTGCCGTCAGGCGTCACATAGGGCTTGCAGTATGTCTCGTCATGAGTCTCTTTTCTCGGCCAGTTTGTCTGTCTCATCAAGGGATTTTATGCCAGTCTTCTTAGCCTCTCTTGTCAGTGGTCTCTTTAGGTTCTCTCGAGGTCGGCCTCTTTTTTCAGATATCTCCCATTTTGTGACTTTCTTTGTGATTCTCGGATTGTTTATTCTCATCACGTGACCCACATATCCCCACCTTCTTTTATTTATCACTGCTGAGACTATTTGCTGCATGCTCATTTCTCTGCTTTAGTTTAGATTTCGTTCCTTTGTATACAGCGGTTTCTTTTTAGACATTTGTTCTCGAATGCATCGAGTTTGCTCTCTGTTTCGTTGGTTGTTTTCCAGCTTTCGCATGTATACGTAAGGATGACTATTACATTTGAGTTGAGTATCCTAAGCTTTGTTCTTGTGCTTAGAAGTTTTGATTTCCATATTTTCACAAGATTCTAAAAGACCAGTGCTGGCTTTGCCATTCTTCTAACTTCTTTTCTCATGTCTCCTTCCTGATCCGACAATTACAAAATGGTCTACATCTTCTAATTCTGTTCCTTTGAGATATACTTTTTCCCCTCTTGCACGACTAGGTTCTTCATTACTTTTTGCCTTTTCCTTATTGACCTCAAGTCGTATTTTGCTAGCCATTGAGTGCAAGAAAAAGAAAGAGATGAAGACCAAGGCGAAGGTGGCTGCAAGACATCGTTGATGATCTGCGAATTGATGCATCAGCAGCAGGGCACCTTACAAACGAGAGGCTTACAGGGAAGCTGTTAGGGAGGCAAAGTTCTGCAAGCGACATGCAAATGACTGACTGACTTGAGTGCAGGGCATCTGTTTTTTTTTTCTGCATCGTTTCTGTGTAATAAGCGCTACATCATCCGCAAAATCAAGGTCTAATATCTGAGTTCCCAGTACCTATTCAATGCCCGTGTTACCAGTACATTTTTTTTTCATTAATGGCCACTCCAAATAGCAAGGGAGATAAGATACATCCTTGTTTCATGCCCGTTTCAGTGTGGAACCATTCGCTCAATCCCTCGTCTGTGTTAAGTGCGCAAACATAGCCATCGTATATATCTCTTATGATGGTGATGATTTGTGTCGGGGTTCTATACTGTCTCAGAATGTTCCACAGTGAGTCTCTGTGTATACTATTTAATCTCTTTTCAAAGGCCATAAAGTTCAAGATGAACGGTTTTTGCTTTTCAGAGTGAAAATTTGATCAGTACAGCCTTTTGTAAACCCTGCTTGTTCTTCTGGCACTACAGTAGTAGATCGATACATGGTAGGCAGGTAAAGGTGACCCTGTTATGTCTTTGAAGCACATAGGTGATACGGTGTTAGTGCCATTTTCCTTGACCTGTCGGCACACTAGAGCGTGATGTGGTCAGCATCATGCATGACCGCCTTTCCTTCCTCTACTCCAGAAGAAGTCGAGTATCCATTCTACAGCTGGATGACTGGGGTCGTCTCCGGCCGAATTCGAACCACCCGACCTTTGCCATGAGAGACCAGTGCACTAACAATTTCACCATAACACTAATTATTAGCTTGGTTATGCCAACGAAAGGAACTTACTTGATTTACTTTATCCTTCCTCTTATACCCTGAAGTGACGAGGGGAGATGCAGTTGGTGTTTTTGAGGCAAATTTGTGGCCTCAGTGATGGTAATGCCATAATTAGCGGGTGTTTCTCTGATACCATCTGTCCATCTCTTTCTGGGTCTTCCACTTGAAGCCTGTAGTTTTTGGTTGAAGGCTGTCGCGGCTAACGGAAGGAAACTGACACAAAAGCCATATTGGAAGTAGCAAAGCTTTCGTCACTTCTCTTAATTTTCTTTTCGCTCATCAAAAGCGATCTGCCTTCAATACCCCATGATATCTGCACACACACACGCACACAGTAGTCATTAACCCGCCTGTTAATCACTTGCATAGAGACCTGCCTGGCCCGACATAAAGCTTCGTTCACAATCATCCGCAAACAAACACACTTAGCATTACTCAAGGGATATGTATAGAACGCGTGGTGTGTGATGGACCGTCACTTGGGAGCAGAATGACATTATGTTAACAACAAAAACCCGAGAGTTAGAATGTCGACACAGACATTTTCCCGGGGCCATCTGATAAGAGTTGATGGTTTGTTTCATTTGAGAACAATAGCCGAATGATAAAACTACCATCAAGTTCATGCCCTTTGTTTTGTATGTGAATTGTTGTACATAATGTTATGGAAATTCAGTACCTTCACTTTATAACTGGGGTGTCCAACTTTTGTTGGCCTAAAAGGCCGCAACTTTCTGTGGAAATCGAGTGGCGGGCTGCATATAAATCAGTTCGTTTTTGCCAGCTTGCATGAAATAAAAGTGGGAGAAAGTGATAGTTATCAAGTAAAGGTGAATATATATATATATAGCATAATTAGCTTTTCAGATCTTTTAAAATATTCTTTTACATTTTTTTAAAGAGAAGAAATGTTAATTTTAATCAAATAAATTACATTTTCATACTAACCCTGCGTGCCGTATACAAAGCCTGGCGGGCCGCCAGTTGGACACCCCGTGACTTTTACAAGTCGAATCATGATCATAGTCCGTGCCCCGTGGAATTTGCATGCCTTATGGATGTGAAGTGTTGATACATTCACATTTCTAGACCACTACAGCTTTTGAGGCAGGGATGCCAGTACCTGCCTTCACTGCCTTTGTGTCGCTGCCTTTGTTTTCCCAGGGGAAACCCCGGGTACCCATTCTTTGAGACTGGGGTAAACTCCGTGCCGGTCGGTAAAAAAAAATTACACCCATGTGTGAAATCGATTTAGAGACCTGATCTGCAGACGAATGCACTGGCCACTAGAACGCAGCGTTTCCTTACAGTGGCATTTCGTGAAAACTTGTTTTTTTAATGTGTAGCAGAATGATTTGCTTTACAGGCTGGTTCTAGGTCGTTATTATAACTGTCATATTGCTTTTTCTTGATAAAGTGATGATATTTGGAGAATTGAGAAAGGCTATTTTAAGATAGTTTTTTTTTGGGGGGAGGAGGGGAGTGGGGAGGAGGAACGGTCGAATCAATGTCAGCGCAACTTCTTGGGCTGGAAGTGAGTGGGTTCTGACTCGACCAATGCTGCCGCTGTAGTTCGTCAATGTTCTAGGACAAAATAGCGCCAGTATAGATTCCTAGCAGAGTTTCCTGTTATGTCTTTGAAGCACATAGGTGATACGGTGTTAGTGCCATTTTCCTTGACCTGTCGGCACACTAGAGCATGATGTGGTCAGCATCATGCATGACCGCCTTTCCTTCCTCTACTCCAGAAGAAGTCGAGTATCCATTCTACAGCTGGGTGACTGGGGTCGTCTCCGGCCGAATTCGAACCACCCGACCTTTGCCGTGAGAGACCAGTGCACTAACAATTTCACCATAACACTAATTATTAGCTTGGTTATGCCAACGAAAGGAACTTAACTTACTTGATTTACTTTATCCTTCCTCTTATACCCTGAAGTGACGAGGGGAGATGCAGTTGGCGTTTTTGAGGCAAATTTGTGGCCTCAGTGATGGTAATGCCATAATTAGCGGGTGTTTCTCTGATACCATCTGTCCATCTCTTTCTGGGTCTTCCACTTGAAGCCTGTAGTTTTTGGTTGAAGGCTGTCGCGGCCAACGGAAGGAAACTGACACAAAAGCCATATTGGAAGTAGCAAAGCTTTCGTCACTTCTCTTAATTTTCTTTTCGCTCATCAAAAGCGATCTGCCTTCAATACCCCATGATATCTGCACACACACACACGCACACAGTAGTCATTAACCCGCCTGTTAATCACTTGCATAGAGACCTGCCTGGCCCGACATAAAGCTTCGTTCACAATCATCCGCAAACAAACACAGTTAGCATTACTCAAGGGATATGTATAGAACGCTTGGTGTGTGATGGACCGTCACTTGGGAGCAGAATGACATTATGTTAACAACAAAAACCCGAGAGTTAGAACGTCGACACAGACATTTTCCCGGGGCCATCTGATAAGAGTTGATGGTTTGTTTCATTTGAGAACAATAGCTGAATGATAAAACTACCATCAAGTTCATGCCTTTTGTTTTGTATGTGAATTGTTGTACGTAATGTTATGGAAATTCAGTTCCAAAGTACCTTCACTTTATAACTGGGGTGTCCAACTTTTGTTGGCCTAAAAGGCCGCAACTTTCTGTGGAAATCGAGTGGCGGGCTGCATATAAATCAGTTCGTTTTTGCCAGCTTGCATGAAATAAAAGTGGGAGAAAGTGATAGTTATCAAGTAAAGGTGAATATATATATATATAGCATAATTAGCTTTTCAGATCTTTTAAAATATTCTTTTACATTTTTTTAAAGAGAAGAAATGTTAATTTTAATCAAATAAATTACATTTTCATACTAACCCTGCGTGCCGTATACAAGGCCTGGCGGGCCGCCAGTTGGACACCCCGTGACTTTTATAAGTCGAATTATGATCATAGTCCGTGCCCCGTGGAATTTGCATGCCTTATGGATGTGAAGTGTTGATACATTCACATTTCTAGACCACTACAGCTTTTGAGGCAGGGATGCCAGTACCTGCCTTCACTGCCTTTGTGTCGCTGCCTTTGTTTTCCCAGGGGAAACCCCGGGTACCCATTCTTTGAGACTGGGGTAAACTCCGTGCCGGTCGGTAAAAAAAAATTACACCCATGTGTGAAATCGATTTAGAGACCTGATCTGCAGACGAATGCACTGGCCACTAGAACCCAGCGTTTCCTTACAGTGGCATTTCCTGAAAACTGTTTTTTTAATGTGTAGCAGAATGATTTGCTTTTGAGGCTGGTTCGAGGTCGTTATTATAACTGTCATATTGCTTTTTCTTAATAAAGTGATGATATTTGGAGAATTGAGAACGGCTATTTTAAGATAGTTTTTTTTTGGGGGGGAGGGGGGGAAGTGGGGAGGAGGAACGGTCGAATCAATGTCAGCGCAACTTCTCGGGCTGGAAGTGAGTGGGTTCTGACTCGACCAGTGCCGCCGCTGTAGTTCGTCAATGTTCTAGGACAAAATAGCGCCAGTATAGATTCCTAGCAGAGTTTCCTGTTCTGGGTCACATGTGTTTGATGCATGTGTCATGGTGGAGCAAATTGAGAAGCCAGGCTCTGACTTGACGTTTGCTAGACGGGGACTTTGTACGTCTTGAAACACACAGGGGAAAAAAAAAGAATTCTGCTATCCCATGCTGTCACTGACATCTGTCGTTGTCGTTATCAACATTGGGGGTAGAAGAGCAAGTAACTTGATCATGCTATCATCAATGGGGTAGAAGAGCAAGTAACTTGATCATTGCTATCATCATTGCGGTAGAAGAGCAAGTAACTTGATCATGCTATCATCATTGCGGTAGAAGAGCAAGTAACTTGATCATGCTATCATCATTGGGGTAGAAGAGCAAGTAACTTGATCATGTTATCATCATTGGGGTAGAAGAGCAAGTAACTTGATCATGTTATCATCATTGGGGTAGAAGAACAAGTAACTTGATCATGCTAGCATCATTGGGGTAGAAGAACAAGTAACTTGATCATGCTAGCATCATTGGCGTAGAAGAACAAGTAACTTGATCATGCTATCATCATTGGGGTAGAAGAGAAAGTAACTTGATCATGCTATCATCATTGGGGTAGAAGAGAAAGTAACTTGATCATGCTATCATCATTGGGGTAGAAGAGAAAGTAACTTGATCATGCTATCATCATTGGGGTAGAAGAGAAAGTAACTTGATCATGCTATCATCATTGGCGTAGAAGAGCAAGTAACTTGATCATGCTATCATCATTGGGGTAGAAGAGAAAGTAACTTGATCATGCTATCATCATTGGCGTAGAAGAGCAAGTAACTTGATCATGCTATCATCATTGGGGTAGAAGAGCAAGTAACTTGATCATGTTATCATCATTGGGGTAGAAGGGCAAGTAACGTGATCGCATATTGTCGAAAACACGTTGTGATTTTTTCTTCTTTAAATGTGATTTGTATTTTGTCGTCCAGTTGTTTGTCACCTCGCTAGCTTTGCCTTTCAAATAACTTCAGCGAACTCCATATGATATCCGGCATATCATTGTAGGTGTAATGTTTGTCTGTCTGTGTTTGTGTGTATATATATATAGTTTTTGCTTGCAAAATCCAAAAGAAAAAAACACACTTTACTATTGCAGTGTTTGCTTCACAAATCTCTTCATTCAGAGTTGAGAGTGGGTACTAGAATTTTAGACAGAAAACGTGAGCGCCAAGTATGGAAGAAAATAATGCGCGCGAATCTGATACTCATAAAATGCAGAGAACGTTCTGCAGTTCGATAAATTGTTAGCGGCCACTCGGTGGTTATCTCTCTTTAGTCAAGAGAGGTTTGGTTACACGCGTGGACACATGAGCAAAGAATATTATTTAGATATTGATCCCGAGGCGGCAAGGAGTGAAGTGGGGGGGGGGGGGTGGGTGGGGGTCAGCAGCTGATTGCGATAGATATGTTTCGCAGTTGTGCTTTTTCGCGTACGGCCCGATAGGGCGAAGCCATTTTAAAGTGACAGCTGTTTCTTTCGCGTGTCTGTAAGTAAATGAATACTATACATTGCTTAGCTGAAACGCCAGTACACACGTAAAGTATCACTCATTTGGTGGCCGGTTATGTTACCTTTCAGAGTTATAACACCATAAGTAAGGGGTTGTATGTAATCATATGAGAGCACGTATGCGAAATCACTGAGGTCTGAGCGAGTTGTCTGACTACATTCAGGAGTGGGGAAAACAGGAACATGAAACTCATTTTATTTATTGTCCCCAGAGATGCGAGTATAAGCAGCCGGTACATTTGTCTGATTTCGTGGACCTGTCCTCCGAAGCTGGAGAAACAACAAAAAAAAAAAAAAGAGTAATTTACACGTGACACGCTTTGTTCACGTGTTGTAGGGTCGGAATATATGTTAATGTTCTAAATTGTGGGGGTCAGGATATTATGTTGTGTATAGTATATGAGAAGCGGGCTTGTAATCCATGGTTAATTTTTGCAGCCACAATTATAACTGTGTGCGTTATGGAGGCGGGGTATATTCTTTGGGTGCCTCATTATAAGTGCAGCAGAGCCATTTTTTATGGTTTAAGGCGGGGAATATCCATTTCTGATTGATTATGTTTTGCATAACACGGGGTGCCATGTTATTAAAATTTGCCATCGGCACCATATATCCTAGGTACAGCACTGATGGTCTTCCTGCCCTAGTTTCCGAAAAGACAGACAGGACAGATAGGCAGATTAGACAGATAGATAGACTTCATCGACGAGGTCTTCACATAGAGTTCTTTGCGTGTGGAGGTGCACTTCAAATGTAACGGGATGGTGGAGATAGCCAAGTATAGGATTAAGGTTCTTGGGAAAACATATTCTTCACTTGATGCTTTGCCATTAGAGTGGGAAATATATTCTGAAGTTGATGCTGTATCGTTAGAATGAGAGACGTTTGCTAAAGTTGATGTTGTGTCGTTTGAATGAAATACATATTCTAAAGTTGATCGTGTATCGTTTGAATGGAAAACATATTCTGAACTTGATCATGCTATCATCATTGGGGTAGAAGAGCAAGTAACTTGATCATGCTATCATCATTGGGGTAGAAGAGCAAGTAACTTGATCATGTTATCATCATTGGGGTGGAAGGGCAAGTAACTTGATCACATATTATCGAAAACACGTTGTGATATTTTCTTGTTTAAATGTGATTTATATTTTGTCGTCCAGTTGTTTGTCGCCTCGCTAGCTTAGCCTTTCAAATAACTTCAGCGAACTCCATATGATATCCGGCATATCATTGTAGGTGTAATGTTTGTCTGTCTGCGTTTGTGTGTATTATATATATATATATATATATATATATATATATATATATATATAGTTTTTGCTTGCAAAATCCAAAAGAAAAAACAAACGTACACACTTTACTATTGCAGTGTTTGCTTCACAAATCTCTTCATTCAGAGTTGAGAGTGGGTACTAGAATTTTAGACAGAAAACGTGAGCGCCAAGTATGGAAGAAAATAGTGCGCGCGAATCTAATACTCATAAAATGCAGAGAACGTTCTGCAGTTCGATAAATTGTTAGCGGCCACTCGGTGGTTATCTCTCTTTAGTCAAGAGAGGTTTGGTTACACGCGTGGACACATGAGCAAAGAATATTATTTAGATATTGATCCCGAGGCGGCAAGGAGTGAAGTGGGGGGGGGGGGGTGGGTGGGGGTCAGCAGCTGATTGCGATAGATATGTTTCGCAGTTGTGCTTTTTCGCGTACGGCCCGATAGGGCGAAGCCATTTTAAAGTGACAGCTGTTTCTTTCGCGTGTCTGTAAGTAAATGATACTATACATTGCTTAGCTGAAACGCCAGTACACACGTAAAGTATCACTCATTTGGTGGCCGGTTATGTTACCTTTCAGAGTTATAACACCATAAGTAGGGGTTGTATGTAATCATATGAGAGCACGTATGCGAAATCACTGAGGTCTGACTACATTCAGGAGTGGGGAAAACAGGAACATGAAACTCATTTTATTTATTGTCCCCAGAGATGCGAGTATAAGCAGCCGGTACATTTGTCTGATTTCGTGGACCTGTCCTCCGAAGCTGGAGAAACAAAAAAAAAAAAGAGTAATTTACACGTGACACGCTTTGTTCACGTGTTGTAGGGTCGGAATATATGTTAATGTTCTAAATTGTGGGGGTCAGGATATTATGTTGTGTATAGTATATGAGAAGCGGGCTTGTAATCCATGGTTAATTTTTGCAGCCACAATTATAACTGTGTGCGTTATGGAGGCGGGGTATATTCTTTGGGTGCCTCATTATAAGTGCAGCAGAGCCATTTTTTATGGTTTAAGGCGGGGAATATCCATTTCTGATTGATTATGTTTTGCATAACACGGGGTGCCATGTTATTAAAATTTTGCCATCGGCACCATATATCCTAGGTACAGCACTGATGGTCTTCCTGCCCTAGTTTCCGAAAAGACAGACAGGACAGATAGGCAGATTAGACAGATAGATAGACTTCATCGACGAGGTCTTCACATAGAGTTCTTTGCGTGTGGAGGTGCACTTCAAATGTAACGGGATGGTGGAGATAGCCAAGTATAGGATTAAGGTTCTTGGGAAAACATATTCTTCACTTGATGCTTTGCCATTAGAGTGGGAAATATATTCTGAAGTTGATGCTGTATCGTTAGAATGAGAGACGTTTGCTAAAGTTGATGTTGTGTCGTTTGAATGAAATACATATTCTAAAGTTGATCGTGTATCGTTTGAATGGAAAACATATTCTGAAATTGATGTTGTGTCGTTTGAATAGAACGCATATTCTGAAGTTGAATGTGTATCGTTTGTATGGAAAACAAAGACATAGTGAAAATCTGGATCAGGATGAGATGTACATGTAGGGAACAGAGCTGCAAACTTTTTTTTTCCTCCAAAAAATATCTAGGATTGCCCCCAGAATGTGTCTAGAATTATCTTTATATTTAAAACATTTATGTAAAAAAAAAATTATCTAGGAAATATTTGATTGTTTAAAAAATAATGCATAAGTATAATTATTTGGTAGTTGTAGTTAAAAAGTATTAATACGGGATTAATGGTAATAATTAATTGACCATGTCACATAAAAGTTGAACATCATCAGCATCATATCAGTAGTTGAAGAACTTGATGATAAATTGATCCGGAGGCTTCGTCTCTTACAGACTTCTTAAATGTGCAGCCACTGTCTTCACATTTTTTTGTAATAACTTTGAGGGGAAACCTATAAGAGCAGCATTTTCCCATGTTTTCATAAGCCGAATCTGACCAATAAAACAGCATGAAGAAGCTCTAGGTTAATTTTATTTCTGGGTTTAGGTCTGACAAGATTCTTCCTGCAAAACAGAAACTCTTGGCTTCGGCGTTTGAACGTGGTAGTATTCTTACAATCTTACAAGGTTCCCGAGCCGTTAAACGTCACATAGGGCTGGCATGGTAGTTTGTCAAGATGTTCCTGTTTTGTGGTGGTAGCATTAGCGCTAAGATAAAACACGTGCACGGAGTTCTTAACATGGATTACGTCCCCTGACATCTCTGTATTGTTCTACTTCACTACAGGAGACTTTTGTTTCTTGTTATTCCAGTCAACTATTTTGTGTCTTGTTATTCCAGTAAATTATTTTGAATCTTGTTATTTCAGTCAACTCTTTTGAATCTTGTTATTCGAGTCAACTGTTTTGTTTCTTGTTATTCCAGTCAACTATTTTGAATCTTGTTATTCCGGTCAACTCTTGTTATTCCAGTCAGCTATTTTGTATCTTGTTATTCCAGTCAACTGTTTTGAATCGTGTTATTCCAGTCAACTATCTTGTATCTTGTTAATCAGTCAGCTATTTTGAATCTTGTTATTCAGTCAACTATTTTGAATCTTGTTATTCCAGTGAACTATTATGAATCTAGTTATTCCATTCAGCTCAACTATTTTGAATCTTGTTATTCCAGTCAACTATTTTGAATCTTGTTATTCCAGTCAACTATTTGAATCTTGTTATTTCAGTCAACTATTTTGAATCGTGTTATTTCAGTAAACTATTTTGAATATTGTTATTCTAGTCAGCTATTTTGAATCTTGTTATTCCAATCAACTATTTTTGAATATTGTTAACTAGTATTCTGGTTCAGTTACTGTGTTTTCAGATGCACTTAAATATTTAGTTACTTTGTAGATTGTCTTTCGTTGGTTGCAGAACATTATTTACAGAGAAGAGAGATATATTCTTCAGTTTTGCCACATTCTCAGGAAGATTCCGTCCATGCTGTTTAAATGACACAAGACACTATCAATTCTTACCTCTTCCTCCCATTTGTTATGTATGAGCTACTTAAATTTGTAATTTTTCGATTTTTGACCCAGATTAGCACACATTTTGGTGTATTTGATGTACACTGTGTGTTCATAGAAACTCAAGACTTCTTGGGAGACACTCAGAAGAAGATGTAAAGTTGGCAGCTGCAAAGAATGGCACATACATGTCATTAAAGTTTCACATTTACCCAGTTAATGAAGCCAACCATTTCTGTGTGCACTATCTATAAGTGTGCCTAATCCAGTTTAATCTCAGTCAATAGATTTGTTAAGTTCCCACACAGTGCGTTCCATCATCACATTTGTCCAGTTCTACAAGTTACAGATAATAAGTAATGACGCATGCGCAAAGGTCATTAGCTTGAAGTGAATGAGTCCCGAATTCGACAAGGACAGGTCTGTGCCAGTGTTGCCAATTTGCAGTAAGTTAATGAGCTGAAACATTTAATTATTCACTGAGAGAGGATTAATTAAGGTAAATTTGAACTGAAACATTTATTATTCACTGAGAGAGGGTTAATTAAGATAGATTTACTCAAATTTCGTTCTTTTTTTTCCTTTTTTTTTAATAGACTGTAATTGCGAACGAAGAAGAAGAAAGAATGGACTGTAATAAAATTATAGAGATTTATCTATGTTCATTTAAAAGCTATCTCGATTTATAGCTAACATCTAGATGGCCATTGTCATTGTCTAGATGAGACAAAAATTATATATATATATATATACACACACACACATATGGCAACCCTGTCAGGAAGAGAGTAGGAAAGATCAAAACAGAATGAGTTAGTCAGTGAATAGACAACAGAGGTTCTCAGATTTTGTTAGTTTGTGAATAGAGAATAGATATTCTCAGAATGAGTTCTCTGTGAACAGAAGTTCTCAGAGTGAGTTAGTCTTTGAATAGCGAGTAGAGGTTGTCAGAATGAGTTGTCTGTGAATAGAGGTTCTCAGAATGGGTTAATTTGTGAAAAGGGAATAGAGACTTTCATAATGAGTTATTCTGTGAATACAGATTCATAAAATGAGTTTCTCTGTGAACAGGAAATTACAGGTTCTCATAAATCTGTGAATAAAGGTTCTCAGAATGAGTTGTCTGTGATTAGAGGTTCTCAGAATAACTGTGAATAGGGAATTGGGAGTCTCACCCTAGTTATCAAGCAGTAATTGATAAGCAGAAACATTACACGACAGTTAAGCACGGACCAAAAGGTCTTCAACCTGGGCACGCATAACCCATCAGATTCATACCATTCATTCCTCGACGTTGACTCCATCACAGACATTCAGCACCAGGCTCTTGAGACTATATACTGACCATGGATAAAACTTAAAATGACACGCTTTTTACATTCAATTCGTATCTACACAAAAAAGTAATAAAACGCAAGCAGTGAAGTTATTTTCACATTCTTGTGCATTAATTACAGATTGCTTAACAAATTCTTCCGTATTCTACAGAACTACTGCAGCTATTTTGTAGGCATATACTGACTGCTAGAGAAATATGAAGTTATAAGTAACGCAGCTGCGCCAAAACGGAAGGCTTCTAATCCATGGTAGGCGGACTGTGCTAAATGAGAAGACTAATCCAGTGAGAATCGTCGATAAATAGACAAGGACGACAAAGCTATACATTGTGTAAAAATCCTCAAGACACAAAGAGGTTTGGAAAAAACTAGAGATTTGGGTAAAATATGATAAAACTTTAGACTCCATGAGACTTGAAGTCCCGCTTTGCTGGAACGTGGCACACAAACTATCTGGGAATACGAATCGCTCACACAGACCAGTTTTCTCTTTCCCTTACTTATTTTTTAATGTTCTACTATATCAAACAAAGTTGTAGGTTGGGAGAAAAATGGGAAATCAGATGGAAAGAGAAGGGAGCTGTGATGAGAGGAGAGAACACTCGTACAACAGCTCAAGGCTATATTTCTTTTTTTTTAGCCAGCTTTGAATTCCACCAAAAATGTGGATGCATGCTTGAAAATAAGATTAGGAGAGTAGAAAAAAAACGAAAAAGAGATAATCTCTGCTACAAATAAAAAAAGAGAAGAGAAAGCAGATAGTGGAAGAAACTGTACGAACTCATATATACCGATCCCAGCACAAAATTTTCAACATCCACTTAAGAAAGAAAAAAAAAACCCACTTTGGTCTTGCGTGTGGCAACAGGGTATTTTTGTTTTCCTTGATCTATCAGAGAAAACAAAACAGAGAAAACTTAAATATTTTGGACATTAAACGTCATGATAATTTAGAGAAAACTGTCTTGGAAGGGTACATAATGGGAAAAAGAAAGAGAGGAAGACCAAGGCGAAGATGGCTGCAAGACATCGTTGATGATCTGCAAATGGATGCATCAGCAGCAGGCAATCTTGCTCACAACCGAGAGGCCTACAGAAGTGCTGTTAGGGAGGCAGAGTTTCGCAAGGGACATGCAAATGAATGAATGAATGAATGATTGTTCTATCAGTAGATTAATAGTTTGTTTTTTTTTTTTAAGAAAAGAAAGTAAATGAAGAATTTGACAGTTGTGACATGCAAAGTTCTACTTAACTATTGAAATATCCCCACCAAATTTACGAGCAGTCAAAGTCATAAAACCACTGACGCAGAAACATTGCTGGAGAATAGAGTCCGTATAAAGCTTCAGCGAAAGAGTTCAAGAGTAGAAAATAAAAATTAAAAAAACCCAGCAAAATATAACAACAATACAAAGATCCATTGATATAAATTGATTGACTGGTTGTTTGATGTAACAGCAAACCCGAGGTTCTTGCAGCTGATGCAGTGATAAAGATTCTGAAAACACAGGCGACTAATCAGATGGCGAGCTTGCTATTATGTGTTTCTTTGATTCTCGCCTCGAATCAAAGGCGCTCCACACATCAGTAGATTCTGTCACTTTGGGTAGACTGCCATAGTCCTGTATCTCATTGGTCATCTTGTAGTAACCCAGTGGATGCGCCGCTGTGGCATTAGATAACCTACAGCCAAATATAGAAGCTGGGTCTTCTATAAAATATACGTTCTTTTCAAACTGCACGAGATAGTTTTTTGTAAAAGATACAATCCTGGCCACCTGTGGAAGATAGGGTCTTCTGTAAAAGACACGTTCTTAGTCAGCTGTGAAAGATAGGGTCTTTTGTAAAAGACACGTTCTTAGTCAGCTGTGGAAGATAGGGTCTTGACAAGTTCTTAGTCAATGAAAAAAGGGTCTTCTGTAAAAGACGCGTTCTTAGTCAGCTGAGGAAGATAGGATCTTCAGTAAAAGACACGTTCTTAGTCAGCTGTGGAAGATAGGGTTTTCTGTAAAAGACACATTCTTAGTCTGCTATAAGATAGAGCCAGATATAAAAGATAGGTCTTATCCAGTTGTGTAGAATAGTATCAAGCCGTAGAAGAAACTCATATCCATCTGTAAAATAAAAAAGAAAAAAAACCCGAGGTCCTAGACATCTATGGAAAAAAGAATCTTAACCGTGGAAGAAAATAGGTCATTAACTAGTTCTTTAGCACGGGGTTTTAGCTAGCTTTAGTTCGATAGCCTTGGTGACTGGTGCTAGCTTTCCAGCACATTAATCTTCGCTTCCGGTAGTAATCGATAGATTATTCTATTTTTTCTTAAAGATGAAAAAAACCTGCGTTTTAAGATGGAAATGAAGAAGGAAGGCAGACGTGAAAGCAGTTTGAAAACAATAACTTTGAGTTACAAGAGATAACTAATGCAATAAATGAAACGCGAAATGTAGCGCGCAAATGTTAATGGAAAAGGCCAGGAACCAGCATCGTTAGGATTTTGTGGCAGGCAATATAAAACACAGCATTCCTTGAGGTTAGAAAAGTTTGTTTTCTTAAATAGACATAATATGAACTCATTATTCTCCTTCAAGACTTATCAGTCGTTAGCATTCCTTAATCATGTGCCTGGCAGGGCAGTTTATTTCCTCTCCACTGATCATAATGGCGTATCGTTTGCTTTTTTATGTCTCAGACAGATCCAATCCTTCTATTTCTTTTGCAAATCCAACTCCTTATTCTGTTTCCTTTATACATCCGTCTCTCCTCTATCTGTCTATCTTACAAATTCGTCTATTCGGCTCGGCTTCCCTGACAGGTCCATCTCTGTAGTCTGTTTCATACATGTGTGTCTTTTCGTGTGAAATCTTACAGATGCATTTCCCATCTCTCGTACAGATCGTTTCATCGGTCTGTTTTTTACAGATCTGTCTATCTTTGCAGTCTGTTTTCTTTACTGACGCACCTCCTCGGCCTATCCCCATTACAGATCCATCTCCTCTCTTTATCTGTCTTACGAATTCATCTCCCGTGTCTGTCTCTCCAACAGATCCATGCCTTCAGTCTGTTGCGTGCAAAGCCACCTATTTACAGATCCTCTAGGTCTGTCTGTCTGTCTTACGGATCCATCTTCTCGATCAAATCCTTTTAGTGATCTGTCTGCTTGGTCTGTCTCTTGGAAATCTTATTTCCATGATATACCTCACTTATTGATTCAACTCCTTGGCCAGTCTCCTGGAAATCTGTCTCCGTGATGTACTTCTTTTATTGATCTATCTCCGTGATCTGTCTTTTGGAAATCTTTCTCCTTGCTGTGCTTCTATTATTGTTCCGTCTCCTTGGTCTATCTCTGGGAAATCTTATCTCCTTCGTATGCCTGTATTATTGATCCATCTCCTTGATCTGTCTTTTACCCGATCCATCTTCTCTGTTAAAAAAGAAGTTAGAATTAGAATTGCAAAGCAGCATCGATCGTCAAGAATCTTGAAAACATATGACATTCAAAAGTTATAAGCACAAAAACCAAGTTAAGACTATTCAGTTCAAATGTAATATCCACCCTCATTTATGCATGTGAAAGCTGGAAAACAACTAAAGAAATAGAAAAGAAATTAGACTCTTTTGAAAACAAATGCCTAAGGACTCGGCATCAAGTGGAGCGAATTCAAGAACGATGCAGAGATAAGACAGATGACTGGACAACAACCAGTCTCATGGGTGATCAGGAAAAGGAGATGGACATATGTTGGTCACGTGATGAGAAGAAACGATCAGAGAATCCCAAAACAAGCTATCAAGTGGAACACAACAGGCCAAAGAAGAAGAGGTAGACCGCGTGAAACTCTAAAGAGGACATTGTTAAAAGAGACCAAATTAATAGGCATAAAATCCCTTGATGATGTTGAAAGGCTCGCCGAGGACAGGAAAAATTGGCGAACTACCTTGCGACCCCTATGTAACGTTTAACGGCACGGGAAGGATATAGGATAAGATAAGATAAGATCTTCTCAGTCTGTCTCTGTTACATACTTTTCTTTGCTCTGTCTTTCCCATAGATCCATTTCCTCGATTTGCCTCTCACAACCCCGCTCATTCATTTGCCTGTATTTTAGAAAAGTTAGGGGAAGTATGGAAGACCGACCATGAACAACAGTAATCATAA
This sequence comes from Achatina immaculata, assembly GCA_009760885.1. Lineage (NCBI taxonomy): Eukaryota > Metazoa > Mollusca > Gastropoda > Stylommatophora > Achatinidae > Lissachatina > Lissachatina immaculata. The sequence goes on from CM019692.1 coordinate 38,762,001, forward strand.
AACTAGCCACAGAGCGCATGCCTAAGCCAAAAGAGGACAAGCTGAAAGTCTTGCTACATTGTTACGTGTTGTAAAACTGTGGTGGGTTTGTAAAGACGCAAACTCTGCTGTGAAAATATTCACAGAAACTAACAGATTGCTGCTCACAAGTCAACTGGTAATAGTCTTCTGCTTCTTCTCTCTGTCTCATATACCCGGACATCTAGACAAGGAGACAGATCGCCTTCACGAATCCCAACGTCACAGAATGACAATATAAAATAAAAGTCGATAAGAAATAAAGGTAGCAATAAATGTTTAAGAAATAAACATAGTAAAAGAGGAAATTAAAATTTTAGGACAGATAGGGAATAAATATGCTTTGTCTTGCAGCATCTGTTAAAATTCAAAGTCCTGTCTCAAAGCACCAAGATAACAATCTACACAACTATAATAACACCACCCGCCATATGTAAAACGTCTCAAAGCACCAAGATACCAATCTACACAACTATAATGAGACCAGCCGCTATGTGTAACCTGTCTCAAAGCACCAAGATAACAATCCACACAACTATTAATAAGACCAGCCGCCATGTGTGGGTCAGAAACATGGAGTATAACAAAGATGAGCAACAGTTGCAGGTTCTTGAGATCTTGATCAGAAAGGACCACACGAGATCCACGAGAGGACCGCAAGAGGTTCAGAGTATCGCAGGGCTTGAGCCTGTATTCTTGATGGGTATCTGAAGCGGGATTGCGTGACACCATGGTTTTCGTTGCACCAGTTTAATCTAGAGTTGGACTTTCTCACCAGAAAACCTCGACGTGTTTTGGATATCAGTATATCCCCGCTGGGTGAGAGATGGTTGCCCATCCAGCTTAGAGTTGGACGTTCTCACTGGAAAACCTCGACGTGTTTTGGGATACCCGTGTATCCCCGCCTGGTGAGAGGTGGTTGCCCATCCAGCCCAGCGTTGCACTTTCTCACCGGAAAACCTCAGCGTGATCAGAATACGCATACATCCCCGCCGGGTGAGAAGTGGTTGCCTATCTAGACTGCCCTGGTCCAGTGTCTCCGACTTCAGCATTTTGTGGTTGTGGCCGCTCCCCTTCCTAGTTGTGACCAGGATGGAGCTTTTTGTCCAGGAGGATGAATCCTCGACACTAGTAAGTTTCACCCCTGGTTTAAGCCGGTTTAGGCATATTTCACAGGTAATGGTGTATATCGGACGTGGCCGGCCTCTAGAGCAGAGGTGCCGTGGTATGAGTAGCTCTCGCCGCAAGACCACTGGACATACTGACTAAGCTTCACTTTATCCTTTCCATCACCTTTTCACATCGGCGCCGCACGGCAACCCTAATTTCTTTTTTCGCATTTTCTTCATTGGCGGGGAGGAGTTTCATTCCACGCGCGGAAAACGAAGAATCTCGCCAGCAGTGTCTTAACTTTTGGGTTTAGCCGGTTCCAGCAATTCACCCGATATGAGTGCACATAGGACGTGGCCGACCTCCAGACCGGAGGTGCCGTGATTTGAGCAGCCATGACCTCGAGACTACTGTTTACTTCACTTAATCCTTTCTTCACCTTTTCCACAGTGGCGCCGCGCGGCAACTCCACTTGCACCTTTCTTCACTGGCCGGGAGGAGCCCCACTCCACGCACGGCAGCTGAAGAATCTCGCCAGTAGCGGTAGATGAGCTACCAAACATGACTGTCATCTACCGGAAGCGTCTGGTTTTCAGGAGCCAGATATTCGCCTTCGCTCCTTCTCCTTCTCACCCAAAAGTTTGAACATTTCTGTCACGAAAAGGCCAGGAGCTGGACTTGACTGTCAGAGGCTATTTGAAACGCACGCCTTGGAAACATTTATTTGGAGTGGAGAGCTTATCCCTCACCCCACCTCCAGCTATAACAGTCCTTAGAACCACTTATATTGGTGAAACTGGTCTCAGATTAGGTGATCCCATACAGAAACATATGTATACTTCGAAACCAGTCCCTAATCATTTAAATGGCCCCATCCACAGAGGCAAATCTTATTTTCTGGTAGCAACCATCAAACAATGATACACCGATGACAGAAATTGCCTATCGCTTGAAAACCGCTACATTTAGGAATATGGGACAAGAAACCACATGTTTTGAACTCGCAGTTCAGCTACACCTAACATTCCCCTCTCCTACAATCAAGTTCCACTCTTTTCTCACTTGCAATACATATTTCACAACCTCTTCATGGCATCAGATTACAACCCCTCTACCCCAACTGCAATCGCCTATCCCACCTTCTCCCTGCTAGATTACATTATATCACTGTCTCCCCTTTCTGCGGTGCCTCCACCTACCCCTTTTCCCACCCCTGTGCGACCCAACTATCACACATTACAAATCTCCATTTTAAAATTCTCAGCACTCTACCATGCGCATTTCTGGACACAGCCTCTTACAAGTCACAGCTAAGTGCTCCATTTATGTTATTTTATTCTATTTCTTCCATTCTTACGTACTTTTTACATAACATTCATGTGAATTTATATTTTAATCTTCTTTCTCTATTTCTTAGTTAACTTCTTTATTTGTTTGTACGTATCTCTTGTGTTTCCATGATGGTGTGTCTCTATTTCATTACATTTCTTATTTAGCCACTCTTCTTTAGCTTTATTGCATTTTGTGTTATTATAATTAATATAATAATTATAATAAAGGAGTTAACAGTAAAAAGGCATACCACAAGACTGGTTGCCTGAAGTCAAAGGAGGGGCATACAATAATGGACAGAGATGAAATAATGGCACGATGGTGCGAATACATTAGAGAACTCTATGAGGACAATAGATGCGAAATAATAATGAAGGGCCTCCCATATTAAAAGCAGAAGTGGAAGAAGCCATCAAACACGTGAAGAACAACAAAGCACCAGGACCAGATAAAATCACCATGGAAGAATTGGAAGCATTAGGAGAGCTTGGCATATAATTAATTACCAGTATGCTGAATGACAACTATAACAGTAACTATGTCCCATCAGACCTTTTACAATGAGTTTTCATTGCCCTACCAAAGAAACAAGGTGCAGTTGAATGTGAAGACCATCTAACCATTAATCTTATGAGGCATGTTGCCAAAATTTTGCTTCATATTGTCATGAGAAAAGTCAGTTCCAAAATAAAACCGGAAATCGCTGAAGTTCAGTGTGGCTTTGTCGAAGGAAAAAGAATAAGTAATGCCATATAAATATATATATATATATATATATATATATATATATATATATATATATATATATATATATATATATATATATATTTTAGAACATTGATGGAAAGATCAATAGAAGTAATGACGGGCCTATACTTATGCGTCATAGACTACTGTAAAGCATTCGATAAAGTGAGACACACAGAAATTATAAGAATGCCGGAAGACATCAACGTAGATAGGAAAGATCTGAAACTCATCAAAAACATATACTGGCAGCAACCAGCAACAGTGAAGGTTGAGAACCAAATAGAAGCATTCCAAGACATAAAATTGGGAGTGAGACACCCCCTGGGAACAACTGTGTTAAGAGCACACTTATCTTAACATAGTGTTTGTGAGACAGGGAACATAGATCTGTTTGCTTAAAAACTCTGACCTACTTCTGTAGCCCAGAAACTTGTAGCAATCAACACTAATTGTAATTGTTATTTTTGTAAAATGTAATGTCAGGTTGGTGGACGGATGGGGACATGGAGATCTCTGGCTGGGATGAGGGAAGTCTGGTGTGAAAGCAATGAATCCAGGACGTGACAAGCCTGTAGGTCTTTACAACAATGGCTATCAGAATGATGTAAACAAAACAGAGCCAGCAGACTATAGATGGCGGGGAATGGATATCGTTGAAGCACTCATCAGATTCCTCATCTCATAGTCAGAGTGTCTTTGTGGAACTGTCTCAAAACCATCTGACATGGAGAAGGGACTTACATACAGCCACCAGAGGCTGGAAAACAAAGTTTTGGCCAGGCCAGCCACACTGTCTTCATGGCAGTCCGAGCAAGACCACAGTCTGCCCTAGCAAGGAAAGGTGCTGAAGTCGGAGTTACCCAGCCAAAAGGCGCATCGCAAAAATCAGGGTAACACGCAGTATCGCTAATGAAAGAAGATAAGCTCTACGGTTCCATACATGAATTACAAAAAACAGTGAAATTTATCCACGAGACAGGACTGCAGGTATAGACAGACAATGCGAACGAAGAAGAAGAAGAAGAAGGGAGTGAGACAAGGATGTGTTATATCTCCTGACCTCTTCTCCTTGTACAGCGAAAACATAATGAGAAATATAGAGAGCGTGCCAGGAATATCAATTGGCGGGTACAACCTTAACTTTAGATATGCAGACGACACAGTTCTGATTGCTGAAAGTGAAGGGGAGCTACAGGCTCTTCTGGATGTCGTGGTTCGTGAACGTAAAAATAAAGGTCTCAGATTCTGAGTACTTAAATGTTAAATCGATACAATTTTGTTTTATGGATGTGAAGCATGGTCCATGAATAAGAGAGTACAGTGAGAAATGGAGGCCATGGAAATGTGGTTCATAAGAAGGATGTTGAAGGTACCAAGGACGGCTAAGAAAACCAACGAAGAAGTCTTACGAGAGGCTGGAGTTAAAAGGCAAACTACAGCAAAGATCAGAGGCAGACAAGTGAGATTTGTAGGACATTTTCCGAGAAGAGGAAAATTGAAACACATTATGGCAACTGGAAAAATTGAGAGAAGAAGAGACAGAGGAAGACAGAGAGAGAAGTTACTGGATGGACTGTCAGTATGGCTAGGAGAAAGTCACCGGCGGAGCTCATCATCAAGTCTAAAGACAGGGAATTGTGGAGAGAAATGATCGCCTACAGCACGCGGCACGGCGCTGTTTCTTCGTCCTGTGTGTTTTCGTATAATTAAGGCTCACGCCGAAACGTCACAACTGTGTGCTTGTTAACTAATAAAGCTGATCCTACTTTTCCCCCTAGTTTATACATTTAGAAAGGAGCTGAAAGTCTTTGGGTATTTTATTGGTTTTAATTGCGAGAGCATATTCAGTGTACATTTTTCTGCTTATTAGATCAAATCCAGGTTTTCTCATATACCACTGATAATGCTTTCACGCTTCCTCTTTCTTGAAGGTTTCTGAGGTTTGCCTTTGTCGTCCCTATTAGCGGGGGGTTTTTTTCCCCCCGAAACATAACAAAAAAGGGCGTGTCAGAAGATCGATACTGCAATGTGGTTACCGTACTGTGTGGCCTAAAGTGAGAGCATCATGAAGTGTATTTTTTTTCCTCTCCTGATTTCTTTTTGTTACGTTTGCAATGCTATTGAAATTAATCACACAGTGCTTTTACAGACGGGAAACTAACTGGACACAGTACAAACGAACTTTTCAAATGGCTCAGTAATTGAACACGAGGGCTTGTTTGAAATTATTCAGTGTTTCTAGTCCTGCGCTATTTGGTCTTTCACAGCAGATATACCGCAAGTTTACTCTGCCGAACATAACAAAATTAAACTGGCGAGTGTTTTGCGCTGCGTTCTCCATCCTCGTATCAACATATTCAGCAGTGTTAAATAAACAAATAACAGACAGGATAATGAAAATAGTAATAACGATAAAGATAATCATCATCAGGTGACGTGCCGACTGGCGTTGGCCATTATGCTTCTTCAGATTATCCGATCCTTCATGCAGACCGTTAACTCTCCTCTCACACCATCTCGTCAGACTGTCCTGTATCATTTCTCTCGGTCTTCCCCTAGCTCTTATTCTATCTGTTTTCCCCCGTTGTTGTTACTATATTCTCAATGCCCCCCCCCCTTCCTCTCATTGCATGTCCTATGAAAGTACAATAAAGATAATAATAGCAATTTTTAAAAATTCAGAATAACACATACAGTATATTCTTAAAGATTATTTTGAAGTCATTTGGTGTTTTTTTTTTTTTTGAATTTCTGGAGCATCTTTGTACTGTGAGCTTCTCTCGTGGCATTTCCGCAGACAATTTGGCAGTCTCTGCTGAATACAGAAGAGCATAGAGTAGAATGTAGTGATAACAAGAGCGAACTTTAAGTAACAGACACATGCAGAGTCAAAATCAGCACCGAACAATTGTCAGCATGTCAGCACAGTGATTAAGGAATTTGTAGCACATGTGGCTTCGTCTGGAACCTGTGGCTTCGTCTGGAACCTGTGGCATTGTCTGGAACCTGTGGCTTTGTCTGGAACCTGTGGCTTTGTCTGGAACCTGTGGCTTTGTCTGGAACCTGTGGCATTGTCTGGAACCTGTGGCATTATCTGGAACCTGTGGCTTTGTCTGGAACCTGTGGCTTTGTCTGCAACCTGTGGCTTTGTCTGGAACCTGTGGCATTGTCTGGAACCTGTGGCATTGTCTGGAACGCAAGGATCAAGATACTAACCACATCAGACCTGACCTAAAAAATTTTTAAAAACCCAAGTATTACATCCACTTAAGTGATTCTAAATATGCTGTTGCAGCATCTTCAGACACTAGGTAGCTTCAGTGCTGTTAAGGTGATCAGTTGCCTTGATGTACAGAACATGGATCTCAGAGCCCACAACCATTGCAACAGGGCTGCATCAGGGTGGTCTCCCTTGTCTCCCGTGCTGTTCAACATAGATTCCACTGGCACTGCGCTGTTATTTGGGAACGGCGTGGGAGTGAACGCTGCCCTACGCTGATGATATATTAACAAATGAGCATGGGAGCTATGGAGAGGGATTAGCTTCAAGGTTACAGAACAGGCTGGACCAGATAACAGGCTGGTGTGAGGATAACAATGCGGTGATAAATCCTGAAAAACCAGCATCCTGTGGTGTTCATTGAACAACAGAATTGTAAGATCTGAATTGTCCGAGTATGAAGTGTCGGGGACAAGATGTTAAGAGAATATATTTCATGTGATATCAGGATATCACATCTGATCGACCCTTCTCTTTTACACGTGGACAGTGTAATACAAAAAGCCCGTAAAGCATTAGGACCAGTTAGGTTAATGGCTGCAGCAAACTTTCCACAGCCCAGTCTATTCCTGCTGATGCAGACACTGGTGATGTTCCTACTTGATTGGAGTATGGTCTGGGCCTACCCACCCTGACAAATGCACCGCTGAACAGACTAGAGAGTGTACAGAACAAGACAGTGAGAGTGGTCTTGGGTTGCGCCAGGGATACTTCAGTGGCGGCCATGCGCTTTCTGCTTGAGATGCTGAGTGTGAGGTCACAACACAAGTATGCTCGGGTAAAGGCATACGTCAGGGTTGCTGAATTAATCTCTGTTGGGTTGATAAAAGGAAGACGCATCAGACGAGGTAGATCCTGGATGTCTGAGGCTGAGGATACAATAATGTCAGTGTGTGATCTAGATGAGGTGCCTAAAGATGATGATTGGCTACGGGTACAGGACCAACCTCAGATAATCAAGGTTACTATACAGAAGGGCCGCGAATGTAGAGACTGAGCACAGGGTTCAAGACCTCATCCAGCATCACTGTGGGTCTTCCCACACGATAACATATAGAAATGGCTCAGTGTCTCGGAACAGCAGAAGTAGTTGGGGTTTTGTTGTCTACCGTAATGGAAGAGTAGTGGCACAGAATTCGAGAACCTTTGAAGTCACCAATTCAAGCATGCGAATGGAAATTGATTCTGTATCGGCGGCAGTGGAATGACTATTTGCCCATGATGCAGTTTATGGCATTGTGACGAATTCACGGAGTATACTTCTTACGATTGAGAAAAAAATTGCTTCGAAAAGAATGGGTTCATCTGTTAAGCTCTTCAACTGCTGAGCCTAACGTGGCTTTATTGTCCAAGGCATGCGGTAGTACCTGACAATGAAGTGGCAGACAGGGTTGCGTCACTTTAAAATAAATAGCAAGCTGAGAATGGACAAGAATGACATTGCTAAGGCCGTATTGGAAAGACTAGATCGGGAATGGAAGAACAATGTACTTGTGAAGAGATTGCTGGAGCTAGGACAAATTAAGGGTGCTGGTAGGAAATCTGAACTGTGTGGCAGAAAACGCATCGTAAAGAACCAACACATAATGGGAACTGTTAGCAAACATACTCTTGGATGCTGCGGCATGCGGCGGGGCATATACGTGGCTGCCCTGAATGCAGTGACGCCAAAGTCTTATTTTGAAACTTTGTAACTGCCCAGGTCTGTCGAGAATTTCATTTGTCCCCCACAACATTCACAGGTAAACGAGGAGGGAGACAAGACAAGACAAGGCTGATAGCCGTTTTTTTTAAATACACTACAAGGGTAGATAGATGTACCACCTCACGATGGTGTGGGTTTCGAGAGTAAAAACGGAAGGACCATCTTGTTGATCATGGTGCCTTTGCGTGCCAGGTAAAGTTTATGCTTTGCATTCTGGTGTGCCTAGTCATTCTGAAATCGAAGGATACATGACAACACAGCACACACTTTCCATGGTGTAATGCTTTAAAAATTCATTTCCCTTATTTATCACTCTTTTGTTTCCCTGCAGCTGTTACATGCACTATGTCAGACATCAAACATCACCGACTAAATGTTATATTTAGACAGCTCTGCTCTGTATATTATTGCGTTTTCTTTTTAAACCTGTGTGATATTGCTAGGTTACGGTCCGGTCAGCCATCGACGAGAGTTGTCGCTCGTGATGGAAAACTGAAAAGCAGTTAAACAAACAGCCAACCTAGCAGCTCAAGTTAACGTTACTAAAAGCTCTCTTCTGTGTTTTCTTCCCTCTTTTGGCTGGTTGTTTGGAGGGTTTATTTTGTTTGTTTTTTCTCGTTTGTATACACTGAATTGATTATAAATTTAAACCTAATTGATCTTTGCAGCTAGGGTTGTTATGTAAATGTTATTTGTAGTGTGGAAGAGCTCTCAAATGCACGTGACCTTCAATAACGTATTTGTGTTCACGAACATAATGTAGGTACAAACCGCACATGCGAACTTGGAAAGCACAGTGACACAGCTGGGTTTATTTTTCTTTTCTTTCGCATACAGTGCAGACTATTGTGTCTCAGTGGTTCTTAAAACTTTTATGGGTCACGAACCTTTGAAGTCTGTGATAATTCGCACCATCTTCTTTTTCTCCTTCTTTTCTCTCTCCCTCCCTCTGTCCGTCCGGTCCCCTTCCCCTCCTCTCCTCCCCCCCCCCCAACACATACATACACACTAATGTCAGCACTTGGGTGATATATTAAATATATTCATACATTTCTAGACCCCAGCATGACTATTTGCGAGCCCCAGTTTTAGAACCATTGTTGTGGTAGATATTGCCTTCCACAATCGTATCTTTGACAGTATTTATCTGATCGTATCTTTGACAGTATTTATCTGATCGTATCTTTGACAGTATTTATCTGATCGTATCTTTGACAGTATTTATCTGTCCGTACTGTTGACACTGTTGTTCCGGGATGTCCACATTTCTAGCGCTCTGACTGAGTTCCAAGCAGTTTTGCCCATGCTCTTCTCGCCGTCCAACCTGCCGCCAGATTTGTGTGCTCTTTATTTTTTTATTTTCACAGTAACCTTCCTTCGGTGTGTCTTTTTTCTGACTTCTTAGCCTTCTGAAGTTTTAGATTATAAAATGGTCTTCAGAGGAGCTGTATGATTTCTTTCTTCTTTTCTTTCTGTATCAGTGTTAGAATGTATTTCTTTGTGTACCAGTGTTAGAATGTATTTCTTTGTGTACCAGTGTTAGAATGTATTTGTATTTCTTTGTGTACCAGTGTTAGAATGTATTTCTTTGTGTACCAGTGTTAGAATGTATTTCTTTGTGTACCAGTGTTAGAATGTATTTCTTTGTGTTTTCACTTTGATTTTTCAGACTCTCCAGGTTTGTCATTATCACAGATCTCGGTCGTGATGAACGGCCGGACTGTATCGTGCAAATGGGCTGTTCTTGTTCTTAATAGTAGACGGATACGGACCGTCTCCTCAAACTTTTCCTCCACATCAGGCTCGTGACGTGGTCTGCACTGTCTTATCACACTTTTCCTTGACAGTCAGGCTCGTGACGCGGTCTGGACTGTCTTATCACACTTTTCTTTGACAGTCAGGCTCGTGACGTGGTCTGGACTGTCTTATCACACTTTTCGTTGACAGTCAGTCTCGTGACGTGATCTGGGCTATCTTATCACACTTTTCTTTGACAGTCAGGCTCGTGACGTGGTCTGGACTGTCTTATCACATTTTTCCGTGACAGTCAGTCTCGTGACGTGATCAGGGCTATCATATCACACTTTTCTTTGACAGTCAGTCTCGTGACGTGATCTGGACTGTCTTATCACATTTTTTCTTTGACAGTCAGTCTCGTGACGTGGTCTGGACTGTCTTATCACATTTTTTCTTGACAGTCAGTCTCGTGACGTGAACTGGGCTATCATATCACACTTTTCTTTGACAGTCAGTCTCGTGACGTGATCTGGACTGTCTTATCACACTTTTCTTTGACAGTCAATCTCGTGACGTGATCTGGACTATCTTATCACACTTTTTTCCTTGACAGTCAGTCTCGTGACGTGATCTAGACTGTCTTATCACACTTTTCCTTGACAGTCAGGCTCGTGACTTGGTCTGGACTGTCTTATCACACTTTTCCTTGACAGTCAGGCTCGTGACGTGGTCTGGACTGTCTTATCACACTTTTCCTTGACAGTCAGTCTCGTGACGTGATCTGGGCTATCTTATCACACTTTTCTTTGACAGTCAGTCTCGTGACGTAATCTGGACTATCTTATCACACTTTTCTTTGACAGTCAGTCTCGTGACGTGGTCTGGACTATCTTATCACACTTTTCTTTGACAGTCAGTCTCGTGACGTGATCTGGACTATCTTATCACACTTTTTTCCTTGACAGTCAGTCTCGTGACGTGATCTAGACTGTCTTATCACACTTTTCCTTGACAGTCAGTCTCGTGACGTGATCTGGACTATCTTATCACACTTTTCTTTGACAGTCAGGCTCATGACGTGATCTGGACTATCTTATCACACTTTTCTTTGACAGTCAGGCTCGTGACATGTTCTGGACTATCTTATCACACTTTTCTTTGACAGTCAGTCTCGTGACATGATCTGGACTGTCTTATCACACTTTTTCTTCTGACTGTCTTATCACATTTTTCCTTAACAGTCTGATTCATGGTGAAATAAACCAGTCAATACTCAGACTGTTATAGAGCAACAGAGACCAAGTTTAATGGCTCGCAGTTGCTTTTTAATGTACCTTTTAAAGGAATGGATCAGTCATACACAGCATAATCCTACTAGGATTCACCATACTTAATCCAACACGTTATATATACTCAGCTAACCTCCCAAAAATTCCATCTATTCTGCTAAGCGAGGAGAGGTTGCCACCCTCCTAATTAGTCACCCAATTTTTTTTCCTTACCTCCCCTTCCTTTTCTTTCCCGTGACACAATTTTTAAAAAAATGTACCGAACCTCACTCTCCTCAGACCTGACCAGTCACGTGGGATTGAGCAGACCTTGTAAGGTTTGAAGGCCGTGGTACTGAAACATTAGTTCCACATCAATGGCCGAATGGATTGCACCCAGTTAAATTATAAAGGACACACATGTGTAATATACACTGATTATTGCTCTCTGAGTAGATAACAAGTTAGTGGAGGAGGTCAACGAATTTGTATACCTTGGCAGCAGAGTAGTAGAAAATGGAGACAGCACAGAGGACATCAACAGCAGACCTACTAGAAAAAACCAGGCTTTTGCAATGCTGCAGACTATATGGACATAAAAAAAACTAAGCATAAATATGAAAATCAGGATATTTAAGAGTAATGATCTAAGTGTACTACTCTATGGAAGTGAATGCTGGAAAATCACCAAAACCATAGAAAACAAGTTGAATTCTTTCCAAACTAAATGTTTACGAAGAATTAGAAAAATATTTTGGCCAAACACCATAAGAAATAACATCTTATTAGCAGAAATGCAGATGAAACCACTGACAACAATTATTGAGGAAAGACGCTGGCGATGGTTGGGACATGTGCTCCGAATGACTGACAACTCACTACCAAAAATAGCACTAAGATGGACACCACAGGGGAGCAGAAGTAAGGGATGACCAAAAGAGACATGGAGAAGAACAACAGAAAGGATGTTGAGCAATAGAGAGCTCACCTGGGCAAGAGCAGAAAAAAAGGCGAATGACAGGCATTTGTGGAAAACCCTTGCGGAAGCCCCATGTGCCCTGGACACTTAAGGTTCAGAGAGAGAGAGAGAGATTGCTCTCTTCTCATTTCGCTGTTTTAATCCCTTTTCCATGTTAATATTGTAGCATAGATCTGTCCTGTCTCTCTACTTTGAGTTCCGGTATAATAAATGAAGGCATAGAACAAAGCTTTTATTGGTGTAAAAAGAGAGTGTCTAACATAGAGGATATGCAAACAACTTGCCACAAAGGACAGCAGCATGAAGCAGAGATGGATGACAGAAGATATATTAAGTCGCATGAGAGAATGAAAAGAAGCTTAAACTCACCGAAATATGAAGAGATTAACCAAGAAATAGGTCATATGTGCAGATAGGCCAAAGAAAAATGGGTAGAGGAGAAATATATAGCCATAAAAGAAGTGAATCATACTTACAACACAACAGGAGTGCGAGAAGAAATAGTAATCATTACCAAAAGAAAGCTTTTGACAAATAGCAGGGGAGGTATCGGAAACACAGAAGGTCAGATGATAATAATAGAAGTTGATGAAACAACTAAAAGATGGACAGAATATATAAGCCTCTTAAATGACGATAACATATTAAAAAAGCCAGTTAAAGAAGCACAGATGATCCACCTATAATAAAAGTGCAGGCTGAAAGAACCATAGGCAGGATGAAAGGAGTTAAAGCGGCCGGATCAGATGGCATTCCCATAGAAATTATAAAAGCACTAAATGAATTTGGAGTTGACAAGATAGCAGAAATATACAGTAAATATATGGACTGGGATATAAACCTGAAGAAGTGAAACACTCAGAGTTTGTGGCACTACCCAAGAAAGTAAAAGCCACAGACTGCACAGATTTGAAAGTCTAACGTGTACTGTTACCAAAATTTATCCTCAGAGTCACCCTTGAAAGAACAAACAAAAAAAAAAAACACAGAATTGATAAAGAAGTCAATGAAGAAGAATTTTATTTCCGGCAGAATAGTGGAACAAGAGAGACGATGTTTTGCATAAGAAAGCTGATGGAGAAGTACTTGGAAGTTCATATATATATATATATATATATATATATATATATATTATATATATATATATAATATATATATATATATCCTTTTTAAAGATTATACTAAAGCATTTGACAGAGTGAATCATGACAAACTAATAAAATGTCTAGAGGAAATCAATTTTGATGAGAAAGACATCCAAGTTATACCAGATCTCTGCTGGGATCAGGGAACATCGGTAAGAAAGGTACTGTAACATCAGCAACCGTAACCGTAAAGAAAGAAGTCAGGAGAGGATGTGTTCTTTCTCCAGAGCTAATCAACCTGCACATAGATATCATCGTCAGACAGCTCATATGAACTACCAGGACTGAGCATGAGGGAATTCATTTATTGTATGCAGATAATACATTTCTCTTTGGAGAACCAGGTATAAAAGTAAGAGGATGCAATTTTAACAACATTCGGTATGCTGACAACACAGTACTGATAACTAAGAACCAATAAGACCTGCAAAATCTCTTGGATAAAGTCGCCAAAGAAAGTGAACAGAAAGGCCTTACTTTGAACATCAAAAAGTTAGAGACTATGGTTATATCTAACAAACAGAATCCACCAAAATGCAGTATAAAATTAAATGGAACTATTCTAAAGCAGGTGAAGAAATTCAAATACCGTGGAGCAGTAATAAATTCAGATGGAAAATGTAAAACATAAATTAAGAATAGAATAGGCCAAGCAAAGACTGGATTTCAGAGAATGAGAAACATATGCAACACATCCTTATCAATGAATGTTAGAAAACGAATCCTAAACTGCTATATTGAACCTCTTGTTATATGGAAGTGAATCATGGACAAAAGGCAGGTCTGCACAAAAGTCGTTGGAAGCAGCAGAAATGTGGTTTATTAGAAGAAAGTTGCGAATTCCCTGGAAAGCAAAATCGTAACTAATGGAGAATGTTTGAGATAGAAAAAAATGTTGTAAAAAAAATAAGAGAGAAACAATGTACGTTCATAGGACATGCAGTGAGAAGAGGGGGCATTGAAAATATTATAACAACAGGAAAAACAGAGGGAAGAAGAGCCAAGGGAGGACCAAGAAAAAAGATACTGGACAATCCGACGAGATGGTGTGAGAAGAGATCACCAAATGAGCTGATGGCCTGCATGAAGGATCGTGTACTCTAATAGCCAACGCCAATCGGCGGCACGGCACATGATGATGATGATGATGAGAATCCACAGAACCTACAGAAATTAATGAGTAAGATAAACAAAACAAGCCAAGAATGGGGACTAGAGATCAGTATGAAGAAGACCAAAGTAATAGCGTTCAGCAGGAAGTACCAAAAGCCACAGATGGATATAACTGTAAAGAAAGAGAATCTGGAACAGGTGACAGACTACAGCTACCTAGGGCATATGCTAACTGCGGATGGGAGATGTGAGATGAAGACAAAGAAAAGAATAGGAATGCCAGAACATACACTTAACACCATGTAGACCGTGCTGCTATCCAAGAAACTGCCTATTTAAAAATGTAATTTGTAAAATGCTATATCTATTCTGTGTTACTGTTCGGAGCAGAAACATGGACTTTATGCAGAAAGTTGAAGAGAAGGATTAATGCGCTAGAAATGTGGTTCTGCAGAAATTTTGGTCACAACGAAAGCGAAAAAACAATTATACAAGTTTCAGAATAGCTACAAGTGCAATGTGAGTTTCTCAAAGAAATAAGGATGAAGGAAATAAAATACTTTGGTCGTATCAAAAGACATAACAGTATACTGAAGGCCATACTAGAAAGAAAAGCGGAAGAAAAAAAAGTGCGAGATTGATTAATTGATTGATTGATTGATTGATCTTTATTTCCAAAGTGTTAAGAACTGGGCACGCATACCCATCTGTCGTTCTGCTCTTTATCATACAACTTTCACTCTGTTCCAGACATTCTACAAATATGCTGCTCATATAACCAACATTGCCAACATTGTAAAGCTAAGAGACATAAGATCAAATAAAATATAACATTTATGTTTAGCTCTTATTCATGCACTGAGTACAGAAAGTAACTAAAAAAGGTAGATAGAGGTGTATGGTGCAGTTTTACAAAGTGAGGGAGGGAGTGAGTAAAGTGAGAAAAAACGAATAGAAAGTATGAGAATGTATAAATGAAAAATATACAACATCCGATATTTCGGCGTGAGCCTTTTTCGAGGATTACATGCACAACGAGACACAAAAAAAAAACAAGAACTTATCTTAATGTGGCCTCCTCCAGAAGTAGAAAACAGAGAAATGTGTGTATTAGAAGGAAGGATCACGTGGACCACAACAAAGGATACCCGATAGAGCCAATCGTAAAGAAGAGGTGGAGAGAGAGAGGAGGAAAACAAGTGGTAGAAAGGGGTGGGGAGAAAGGCAATAGAAACATGATAGCCGCTAGAGGAGGTGTTCGGGGGGGGGGGGAGGGAAAAGGGGACGCGGACAGATAATGAATGAAGAACATAAACACCTGCAGGGAGAAAATGTGAAACTGGTGAATAGGACAAGACCCTATAAACACCAGTATGTTGCCAGAGAAGAAAAGAGGGTGGTGGTAGGGAGGGGTAGCATAGAGAAAGAAAGTAGAGGCACTGTAGTCGCCATCCCTTTTATCTGTCAGAAAGTAACTACATACATACGTATATAAACGAAACCGAAAATGAGAGGTGGGCAGAGGTGTAGATTGGAAGATAACATATGAGAGTGGGCAGGACACAGTCTAAGATGGGAAGATAACATATGAGTGTGGGCAGGACACAGTCTAAGATGGGAAGAAAACATATGAGAGTGGGCAGGACACAGCCTGACTGAGTGCACCATCAAGGCGAGTGAGCGAGCAAACTGAAGATTCATTACCGCCAGCCTTCGTTTCGAAGATGCACATGATGATGATGTTCCAAGGGTCGTATTATCTGACGTACTGTGACTAATATCTTTAGAATGTTACATGCGAAGGTCTCTCTCTCTCTCTATATATATATCTGTCTGTCTCTCTCCCTCTCCCTCTCTGTGTGCGTGTGTAACTGACTTACATACTCTAATGAGACCAATGGCACAGCTGTTACAAGCTGATTATTTTATATAGCTGATTTATTTACTTAGGTGTTTTCTATCTGTTTCGTATGTTATGCTTAAGTTCCCCTACTTTCTATGTTCTATGTTCCCCGTCGACCGATATCAGTAAATCTTGTTGTCCCATTCAATAAAGACATAATACTTAAATTGGCTGTAATTCGTTTTTATTACCAGAACTAATTGTTAAATTTCGTCTGTTTATAACTAAAGGCCATTTATTAAATATCCCTTGTTTATAACCGAAGTCTTTTTATAACCGAGAACCATTTGTTAAATTTCGTCTGTTTATGGCCGAAAGACACGTCGCCTTGGTTTTAGGAACCTTTGACGCCATTTTACAACGTGAACGTCAACGAATTTTTCCAAATACTGTGACACTACTAATATGTCCATGAAAGAGCGACTGAAAATTTTCCGCCTAAGATTTCTCACTGAGGGCTGCTCTGTACAAGGGGCGAAGAGTCTTCTGGGAAGTGGGAGGCAGGAGATGCAAGACCAAAGAGACTTGACCATGTTACTCCAGTTATGGAAGTCGGCCACGAGAGAAGGGACTCATGAGAATAACGCTCGGCAGCGTCCAGGAGTAGATGATCTCCGTCTGCTTCAACATCGTCATCTTAAAGGAAGTGCCTCAAATTGTAACGGCTGTAAAGATATCTTTGGACTGTTTTGATTTGGAGACAAAGGGCCACATGTGGAGGCCGCAACTTCCGCCAGAAGAGACAGTATGAAGATGCTGAGAGCCAGAGACGAGCTTCCGCATATGTGAGACAGACTGGCATCGATGTCTGGGCGAACGACGACGAAAAAGAAGATTCAGAGAGAAAAACCAGTGATAGAGAGGGAGGGAGGTTTTCAAACTCTAAATACCGCACACAGTTTAGAAATAGCATTCCCTTTTTCTTATCGTCGACGGCACATATTATTATTATTATTATTATTATTAGTCCCTGAACATCTGAATGTACGAAACCAACAGGCGAGCCATTGGGAGACAACTGCACTTCACCTTTAAACCTAGCAGTAAATGAAGAAGGACAAGACAAGACAAGATGGTGAGATGATGATGATGATGATGATGATGATGGCGTGCTCTTGAACTTTGTGATAGGTGGTGACCGTGCTGATGGTACTCTGATTTATCTAACAATATGCACGGATTTTAGCATTGTGGAAGTTGTTTTCACGAAATAATTCATGTAGCCCCCACAACAGTGAGAACTCATGAATAATAAATAGATGAAAAATAGTGTTACATCCATCGCTTGGTATTACTGTTTTTAACGTCCAGAAGCTGCCGGTTCCAAAATTGAAAGCATACATCAGAAAAAAAAAGGCTATAACAGTAATACTAATGATAATCGTCGTTGAAGAAAAAAAAATATTCACAAACCAATCAGAAACTTTGGAAAAGATGACACATCAGTGTGGAGAATTATCTGAAGCAGTTTTGACGAAGCACTAGCCAGATATTTCGCCGTCAGAAAGCAGGAGAGTCGTTCTCTGAAAGAATAATCTTAATTAAGAATCCCCCCGTAGGGCAGGCATGGCAGTGAGGCAAAAACAATGGATTTGGGGTGGGGGGAGGGGGGAGAAGAGACCGACGCAGGTTATGTACTTCCGCTTCCGCTTGTCTTGCTTTCACGTGGGCTTCATTCACAAGAGTAACTGTTTCAAGACAGAATGAAACAGACTCAATTCTCAAGTCAAATTTTACAGACAGAATGAGCAGATCCAGTTGTCAAGTCATATTTTACAGACAGAATGAGCAGATCCAGTTCTCAAGTCATATTTTACAGACAGAATGAGCAGATGCAATTCTCAAGTCATATATTTTACAGACAGAATGAGCAGATCCAGTTCTCAAGTCATATTTTACAGACAGAATGAGCAGATCCAGTTCTCAAGTCATATTTTACAGACAGAATGAGCGGATGCAATTCTCAAGTCATATATTTTACAGACAGAATGAGCAGATGCAGTTCTCAAGTCATATTTTACAGACAGAATAAAACACATTCATTTCGCAATTCAGATTTTACAGATAGAATAAAGCAAACTCATTTCGTAAATCGCATTTTACAGACAGAAGGAACCAAACTTAATTTGCAAATCATATTTAATGACAGAATGAAACACACTCATTTAGCAAATCACGTATATGACAAAATGGTACAACCACTGCTGTCACTGAAGTCGAGGGAACAGAGATGACTGTTTACAGAGGCAGAACAGGTTTCGGGTCTAGCAAGTCAGAGCTAACCTTGTTGTTACTGAGCTCCCAGTAACAAGCCAGATACTCTCATCATCATCATCATCACCACCACCACCATCATAGCTCTGTAGTACCAATGGAGCATAAGTCATTGACAAAGCTTCTCCAGCCGATCCTGTCTTAAGTAAGACAGTATACTTCAAACTGTGTCTTTCCCACTTCCTTTGGTTCTTCCTATGTTATGCGTCTCCATGTCCCCAATGGCTTGCCCCTCTTTTTTCCCTCTTGAGACTGCAAAGATTAAGAGCTTCGCGGGAACCCTTGGAGGAGAAGAAGAGTAAGAAAATATGTGGGCGTGATGAAAGTCTGTATCTTCTGTGGCTGAATGCTATGTCTAGGAATATGGCCAAGCTGCAGTCAGCATTCTTCTCACGAGCGCAATGATTTTGAACACTTGTCGTTAACTTCTGTATTCCTGGCTCCTAAACTAGATTTTTTTTTGGTGTTTTGTTAAGGGAACATTCATTTCACACAGTGTAGTCCTTTGACGAAAATTCTCAGAATACACTAGGAAGAACGCGTGACAGAAAATAACTAAACGAACCCGCACTGAGGACACTACTAAAGAGGCCAAAAGCCGATGATGGAAATGGCTGGGCCACATACTATGGGGGGGGGGGAGACCAAGACACGCAGATACCGCCTAGATTTAGACAGAGGAAAAGGAGGAAGGGCAGGCCATTAGGAATATGGTGATGTACAACACAGGAAGAACTAGGGTAAGCGAGAAACGTGGTTTGAGGTATCCCAACTTGCTCAAGACAGATTTGACTATGAAATCTTTGCTGATACGTTGTGCTCCATTGGGAATGCAGGGGAGTGGTAATTCTTTTGACGTAAAGCGCTATGACGTTTTTTTTTTAAATTGACACACAAGAAGGATAACTGTAATTCCTTAAGTAAAATTAAGTAATTGTCTTTTTTGTAATAAAAAGTAGTTGTCTATTTTTTAAAAATATAATTGTTGCTTTCATCTGGAGCAGATCAGGGCATTGGTTTTGTATGACTGGAATGTCTTTAGGCAGTTGATGTTCTTTTGCCAGTAAGATATAGGGATAGTGAAAGCTAACTTCCTTGCTTTCTTTATGCCTTTGATAATACACATTAAGAGATGACTTTACAGTCCCTTCCCCACCATCATCAAGTGGATTACAACACCTGGCTTCCCTGTAATCTCCAAAGTCGTCAGCAGCCGTGTTAAATTTCGCAAGAATTGCGATTTTTTTCCGTCAGATAATAGTACAGAGTATGTTTTGCATTATGTGCTTACCTTGCTTTCTTAGCATTCATCTTTGATTATTTCCATAACATTAGCAATCAGTTGTTTTTTGTAATATTTGCAAGCAGTTGCTTGTGTAACATTTCAGATCGATTGTTTTCATAACATTTCCAATCACTTGGTTTCGTAACCTCCAAATTTTACATTTGTAATTTTTCTTCTTTCATTTCTTTTTTTTTTTTTTAATGAAAGATGGCAGAGATAGAAATGACAGCAAAATGGTCGGTGAAGACTTCTGAACACCATCCAAGTAGCTAGTCAAACACCCAGTCTCTATCTTTCCAGTGCGCTCATGTAAGGTCACTGGTTTTGCTTTCATCATTCATGTCATGGGTTGGCGATCGACGTGTTCACACGTCACAGTAGACTTGCTCATAAACCAGTTTCGTCGGTCCTGTTTGAGAGTTCAAGAAAGCTAACGTAGCCAGCTGCTAACCCGGCATGTTACTACTTACACGACGGACATCATTTGTCAAGAGATAAAGTCCACCGTTACATAGATTCCACCATCCAACCAGCACAGCATCATCTTCTCCTTCTTCTTCTTTCAGCAGATGCTGAATTCAACAACTTCCCACCCACTGAGGCTCATTCGTACAGACAGGTCATGTATCTGCTCTTAATCGTTTCTTGCCAAGTGTCGATTCCAAGAGTGCCCATATCTGCTTGTAGGTTGTCTCGCCATTGTTGTCTAACTCTATTTCTTGGTCTATCCCCTTTCATCACTTTTGTATAGACCATCTTTGTCTGTCCTCCTCCATTCTCTCTAAATGCTGGAGACACATCAGTCTGTTGCTTTTCATAATGGCTGTTATAAGCAGTTTTACACTGCAGAGGGAGTGAGGAAAGAACAAATAGCAGAAAGTATGAGAGTAAGGTGAGAATGATTAAATGAAAAACATACAACATACAATATTTCGGCGTGAACCTTTCTCAGTTATTACTTATACAAACACAACACACCATATAACTAAAAGAACATGAAAATGAAAAATTTAGCCTTGTGGCATCCTCTTGGAAAGAAGACACTCGAATGCGTCCTAGAGGCAATGAAAAGTTTCCACTGATGAAAGCGGATACAACCAATCGATATCAGAGGATGGGAAAGGGGGAGATCCGGAAGGAGGGGGGCGCAGGGACGAGACCAGGAGGAACAACAAACACCTGTAGGCCGCGATAGAAGCAGATGGTGGGGAGGGGAGCTGGGAGATAACGTGAAACTGATGAATGAAGAAATCAGACCAGGAGGGGCCATAAACACCTGTAGGTCGCTAGAGAAGCTGATCAAGCTCGCATAATGTTAGATTTCTTCCGCCAACGCAGCTGTTCAGAACATTGTCTCTAGTCGTCTTGGAACTGCATTAGCCACATATTATGGCAACAAGCCCTCACTCCTAAACCGCCCTGTAGCTCGGACAGAGTTAAACTGGTATTCACGCACCACCCCCATAGTTTGGCAGTTAAGAATATACTGTTTCACCAACTCAGTCTCCTCCAGACCGAGCCTGATACACGTGAAATCTTTGGGGAACCCCCATTGGTGGTCTACAGCGGGATAAAAACCTCAGGGACCTTTTAGTTATGAGTCGCCTTAAAACAGATGACACTTTTTATGGTACCAGACTATGCGGACGTCGTAGATGCAACACTTGCCCGTTCGTTGTAGATGCTAGCCAGGTTTCCTTCCCTAAGTCCACGTTATCAGTTCAGGAGGGTGTAACCTGCACTTCACGCAGTTCTATTTATGCCATTATGTGCAAACATTGTGATATGAAGTATATAGGGGAGACCGGATTACGCTTAGGCGATCGTTTTCGTCAACATCTTAACGACATTTCTAAGAGGGTGTGGACCCCCGTAGCAAAGCACTATTACCAAAGCGACCACAGGGAAAAACAGGACATTTCTGTTATTGCGATCTGCTTTTGTTCTTCTGATTTACGATCTCGGAGAGCCCTAGAACAGCGACTTATTTTCCAAGCTGGCTGTCTCCACCAGCTGGAATTAACAATGTTTTCAGCTTCCTTTAACTTCTTTAGATTTCCACTTATTTTCTGTGATTCATACTTTACTTTCTTCTGCAGTTCTTCATTCTTCAGTTTCACATTTATTTCCCAGCTTCCCCCTCCCCACCACCATCTGCATATCTAGCGACCTACAGGTGTTTATTACCCATCCTGGTCTCGTCCCTGCCCCCCCCCCCTCGATCTCTCACTTTCCCCGCCTCTGATATCGATTGATTGTATCCGCTTTCCTTTTCCTCGCCTCAAAGACGCATTCGAGTGTTTTCTTTCTAGACGGATGCTACAAAGCTAACTTTTTCATTTTCAGTTTCTTTTAGTTATATGTTGTGTTGTGTTTGTGTATGTAATCCTTGAGAAAAGCTCACTTCGAAATACTGGATGTTTATATATTTTTCATTTAATCATTTCAACTTACTCTCATAATTTCTGCTATTTGTTTTTTTACTCACTCCCTCTGTCGCCGTGTAACACTGTACCATACACCTCTATTTACTTTTATTACTAAACCAATTTTACTGCAGTCTCTATCCCCTTTTATCTCTTATAAGCAGAGCATTATTTAAGGGGGGTTTTTTTGGTACTTCTTTTCTTCCATTGTTGTCTCTTACAAGTCTGTAAATTCTTCTCAGGTTCTGTTCTCAAATGTTTGTGTTTGGTTTTCATTTTGTTTAGCTGTACTCTGTATATACCAATCAGTGAAGCAAAGCAGGAAGTAATTAAAATAATGATAGCATTTTTCGCTTTGTAATTCGCCTTTGGAGCGGGCTGATTTAAGCAGTTGTGAGTTCTACTGACCCCCATTTTGATGGATAGCTTCTCTAATGGCTGATTCTGCCAATGTTGGGTTTGCAAAACCGACCACAGTAATAACAAGCAATGTTTGTGTTGCAAGGTCTAGTCTCCTTGAACTTGCGTCTTCTGTATTCGGATTTGGTCATTGTTTCCTTCTCATATAATGCTCCGCCCGAACGCAAAGTCGCTCTTCAAGTAACCCAGCCTTTCTGTAGTTCTCAGATCTAGCTCATCATTGCATAATCTTGCATTGATGATGTACAAATATCTTAGTATATCACGTTTAGTACGCTACATAACCCCGTTCTTTCGACCAGCAAGAATATAAAGTTTTCTTGGAGATGTGCTTGTCTTATAAACAATAAGTGAATACTCAGCGGTTCTCAAACTTTTCCAAACTGCAGCATACGTGGTAACATTAATTCCTATCTCCGCACATGTGTGTTCTTAATACTGGACTCTCCTGCATATAACAATATATTTTTAGCATTTTCAAAGAAACTTCATTTATAACCTTGTTACAAAAGTTATTATAAAATATAAAACAGAGGAAACATTTAAGGACTTTATTTAGAAATAAAAAATTGTTCCAACAACGCGACACTTAAGATTAACGTAGGTTGCAAATCTTTTCAATCCTTGGTTTAATGTTTGAAACATGAAACTCGTATTCGGGTCGTGAAATTTCACACATTTACAACATTTTGCGGCACACTGAAGTGCCGCGGCACACCGTTTGGGAATCCCTGATGTAACTGATTAGTAACCGTCGATTCTGATCGTCTGTAGGTAGGCAGCTCTGTGTGTTTGTATGCTGATATGTTCTGAGATGTAAAACAGCCCTGGAGCACGATGTGACCCGGGTAAACCTACATTATTAACCAATCAGCTAAGAGCTCCCGTGTGTCCCTACATCAGGTTGTATCAATATCGACCGAGGACAGCTTGAACATAAAGTCGACATCGTGTAGTAGAATCTTTTTACTCTAGGAAAACACATTATAAACGGATTCATGTTAACTGTGAACTTCAAGTGAAATTGGAAGAAAAATGTAAAATGTAGCAACTTGAAGATCGTGAATTTAAACAAAATAAACGTATACTTTACTCTCAGCAAGTCATAGACAAACGCCATGACGGCGCCTGAAGATTCTGATTGTTATAATTAATTTTTATCACAAGATTCAACATTTTAATTTCATAATCGGACTTTCATCTAATTAGTGGGATGTATCTGACGCTGCCACACACATTAAACAGGAAAAGTTGGCAGCAGTTAGTTGGCAACAGTTAGTTGGCAGCAGTTAGTTGGCTGCAGTTAGTTGGCTGCAGTTAGTTGGCAGCAGTTAGTTGGCTGCAGTTAGTTGGCTGCAGTTAGTTGGCTGCAGTTAGTTGGCAGCATTTAGTTGGCAGCAGTTAGTTGGCTGCAGTTAGTTGGCTGCAGTTAGTTGGCTGCAGTTAGTTGGCAGCAGTTAGTTGGCTGCAGTTAGTTGGCTGCAGTTAGTTGGCAGCAGTTAGTTGGCTGCAGTTAGTTGGCAGCAGTTAGTTGGCAGCAGTTAGTTGGCAGCAGTTAGTTGGCAGCAGTTAGTTGGCTGCAGTTAGTTGGCAGCAGTTAGTTGGCAGCATTTAGTTGGCTGCAGTTAGTTGGCAACAGTTAGTTGGCACAAGTCAGACCCAGTCTTCTTCTTCTGCTTCTTCGTTCATTCTCACATGTCCGTTTCGGCCTTAGACACAGGAAAGTTGTTGTAGTTAACTTTTCTTTTGGCCGATCTCCGTTCTCGGATCTTCATAAGGTCTGTGGTCTTGTACATAGTTCTTTCTTGTTCAAGTCCCGAGGCTGGGGAGAGGGTCAGAGAGAGAGAGAGAGAGAGAGAGAGGGAGAGAGAGGGAGAGAGAGAGTTTTGCAGCATAGGCACTGTCCGATTTGGCAGACAGCTACCCATAGCTGAAATAATGAAAAGTCAGGGTTGGAGAACCATAGCTGATCAAGACCCTGTCACACCTCCCCGTTGGTACCGTCAGTAACAGTCCCAGCCTGGCTAACGAAGCAGCGATCGCCGTAGTTCCCATGGCGGTGGAGTCTGCTAAAGAAGTACTGCACACTCCCCCCCACTCTACATTTTAGCCACTCTCAGGGACTGAAAAAATAACCACCGTAACCCGCTCCCTATCCGACACGATGCTGTGCTTCAGTACCTTCACGGTATCGGCTTCAAATAACATCAGTTGGCAGATCCAGAGAGATGGAAGACAAGATAAGTCCACTTCATCATCATCATCATCAGGTGCCGTGCCGACTGGCGTTGGCTATTATGTTTCTCCAGAGTACCCGATCCTTCATGCAGGCCATCAGCTCAGTTGGTGATCTCCTCTCACACCATCCCGTCAGACTGTCCAGTATCATTTCTCTTACTTCACTGGTTTGTTTTATGATGGTAATGGCGACCTTTTCAGTCTGTGGTATCTTGTTCCTACTCTATATAAGATTATTTAGAATTTATATTTCGATTTTGCTAGCTGTTATTCTTGTGTAGTGTTGATTTTTCTTGAACTACTTGATCTTAGCCAGTAAAAGCCAAAAGAAGAGTGGGGGCATAAATCCAGTGTGGCCAATGAAAAAAAAAAAATTGTTTCATCCGCAAAGAAAGTTCATCTCGTATTTCCGTAACATCATTTAGACGTGATGATTCAGCAGTGATTAGTCATGAAGGCCGAATCTTTTCCCTTGGATTTCTGTCTTCGTAACTCCTTAAACTGGATTTACAGTTTGAAAATAATACCGCTTACCTTCTCGTACATTCGTAATCTAAATAAAGTAGAAAACGGTGTTCGGAATAAAGAAAATATAAGTATTTAGAAACTTTTAACAAACTTGCAAGTTTTAATCAAAGCTGCTAGACTTCATAAAAAAAAGATATTTGTGCATGTTTCTATCATAACTGGCGCTACTTCCACCTGTGACAACTGATTGCCAGTGGCGCTTCTTTACATAGCAGTAACTGCATGGTATGATGCTGCTAGAAATTATGAAAACCGAGCACTTGTGGCTCTCCTAGAATCTGTGATAACTGAAAGTTTGTGGCACTTCCTGTATCTATAGTAACTGATTGTTAGTGACGCTACTTCCATCTGTAATAAATGAATGCTGCTGGAACTATGTGGATCTTTAATAACTGATTATTAATGGCGCTACTTGTGTGTGTGTGTGATATTTGTTATTGGCACTCCTTTGGGTCTGTCATAACTGTTAGTGGCTCTTAGTCTTAGTGGCTGTTAGTTATCTTAAGCTGCTCTTACAGACACCGAATACAATTAATTGTTTTCTGAATAGTCCCGAAAATTTTGTTTAGTAGATAGTCATTTATAATGTATATAGTTATTTCTGTACTGAGTGAATGTGTAAGAGCGAAACGTAAATGTTATATTTTATTTTATGTCTCTCAGCTTCAATGTTAGTTATGTTTGTTATATGAACAGCATATTTGTAGAATGTCTGGAATAGAGTGAAAGATGTATGATAAAGGGCAGAATGTCAGACGGGCCTGCGTGCCCAATTCTTAACCCTTTTGAAATAAAGATCAATCAATCAATCAATCAATCTTCTTTGGATCTGTGACAACTGTTAGTGGCGCTTCTTTGGATCTGTGACAACTGTTAGTGACGCTTCTTTTGGATCTGTGCTAACTGTTAGTGGCGCTTCTTTGGATCTGTGATAACTGTTAGTGGCGCTTCTTTGGATCTGTGATAACTGTTAGTGGCGCTTCTTTGGATCTGTGATAACAGTTAGTGGCGCTTCTTTGGATCTGTGATAACTGTTAGTGGCGCTTCTTTGGATCTGTGATAACTGTTAGTGGCGCTTCTTTGAATCTGTGATAACTGTTAGTGGCGCTACTTTGGATCTGTGATAACTGTTAGTGGCGCTTCTTTGGATCTGTGCTAACTGTTAGTGGCGCTTCTTTGAATCTGTGCTAACTGTTAGTGGCGCTACTTTGGATCTGTGCTAACTGTTAGTGGCGCTTCTTTGGATCTGTGCTAACTGTTAGTGGCGCTTCTTTGAATCTGTGATAACTGTTAGTGGCGCTACTTTGGATCTGTGCTAACTGTTAGTGGCGCTTCTTTGGATCTGTGATAACTGTTAGTGGCGCTTCTTTGGATCTGTGCTAACTGTTAGTGGCGCTTCTTTGGATCTGTGATAACTGTTAGTGGCGCTTCTTTGAATCTGTGATAACTGTTAGTGGCGCTTCTTTGGATCTGTGCTAACTGTTAGTGGCGCTTCTTTGGATCTGTGATAACTGTTAGTGGCGCTTCTTTGAATCTGTGATAACTGTTAGTGGCGCTACTTTGGATCTGTGATAACTGTTAGTGGCGCTTCTTTGAATCTGTGATAACTGTTAGTGGCGCTTCTTTGAATCTGTGCTAACTGTTAGTGGCGCTTCTTTGAATCTGTGATAACTGTTAGTGGCGCTTCTTTGAATCTGTGATAACTGTTAGTGGCGCTTCTTTGGATCTGTGCTAACTGTTAGTGGCGCTTCTTTGAATCTGTGATAACTGTTAGTGGCGCTTCTTTGGATCTGTGCTAACTGTTAGTGGCGCTTCTTTGGATCTGTGCTAACTGTTAGTGGCGCTACTTTGGATCTGTGGTAACTGTTAGTGGCGCTTCTTTGAATCTGTGATAACTGTTAGTGGCGCTTCTTTGGGTCTGTGATTAATGTTAGTGTGGCGCTACTTTGACTTTGATTGGCGTCATGTCCCATGGGGCACTCGGATGCCTTATTACTCCGTCTCGATCACTGGAGAGATTAGGGGAGGCAATAGGAACAAGTTTCCATTCCGAATATAGATTTTTTCATCTCTTAAATCACAGCAGGCTAGTCCAGGACGCTGTTGTTTTACGTATGAATGCAAACAGAATGGTTCGTAAATCATTATTTAAGGAGCTCGAATCGATGGTTTCCTGCTCGTAAAGAGTTAGTGATCCTTGAGAGAGTGTTGATATAGTGTTTGAACGAATGTCATTAACATGAAGAGATCCAGATTATTGTCCGTGGCTTCTGCGAAAGAAACGATTGAAATTGGAATCCAGTTCTTAGTAGGGGTCCATCGTTAAGTGTGAAGCCCAGATACCTTGCTTTACCGCCAGAATCACTTAGTATGCCTTATATCTTCTCTGGACTGTGTAGGGGAATAAGCAAACTGCATGAGAAAAGGGTTCGTAAGTCATTTTGTGATAAGTACAAACATGTAAAAGAGCATTATGCGCTGGGAAGAAAGATTGCTGGATATAATATGGAAAAACTGGCATATTTCTTATCTGCTTTTTTTTTAATTTAAGGATATTGTTATCACTGGGGTTAAGTTTCCCATTGCTTTACGGAATGTGACATTGTGACATACCGACGAAGATAACATCGCATAATCCTAACCTTCCTGTCAGGCTTCGCCTAGTTAATCTCGGTCAGCAATTTTAAAACGAGGGCAAACGAGAGACTGCCCGAGCTACGGCCGAGGATATTCAGGCCGCTATCTGCGTGCTGTTTGCCTGTTAACAGGAACAGAAAGCATGTCAGTTATTTAAATAACATTGTGCGTGCCTGCCCCCAGTTTTGACTAAAATTGGCATAGTGCATCAACGTTGAGCTGCTCCCTTCTTTGCGCTGTTAATTGATTTTGTTTGTAAAAGAAGCGGTTTTAGAAACTTTTATTATTCCTATTACCAGAAATATTTAGACCTTTTTAATTTGGAGTTTGGCGTAACATAAGATACTTTTTGTCTTAGCGTAAGACTTACATTTGTTTTCAGTTGCCAAACTTTACTTAATGTCATATGTTGAACACGATTTTTGCAAATCTGTATGGGAATATGTTGATGAAATGAAAAAAAAGCTTTATATGGAGCGTTTGTGTCTTATTTTAAGAAGCAGATGGACGATGTCCTTATCTCTGCGATAGAATATGCTGACTCAGATGTGATAGAATATGCTGACCCCGCTGTGGTGGAAGATGGTGACTCCACTGTTGTGGAATATGCTGATAAACAAACCATTCCGTCCTGACTCCGGACAAAGTCTGTTTAGCCTGACACCCAAATAAAAGTAAGACTCTCAACCTCAGACCACACTGTTCCACATGCCAATAATATTTAAGCCAATATGTCTACATAAACCGAACTTTATAAAACAAGCATATACTATCAAATATCAGCGTGGCAGCATAAGAGAAACCAGCCTAAACGTGCATAGTGGTCTCAGACGACCTTACGTTAAAAATATGGTGACAGTCACATAATGATTCGCAAATACGTCTAATGGCTGACACAGTGCAATGGTTTCAGTTTTCGTGGTAATACTAAGGTTTCCATTCTCATGGTAAGGGAAAATGCGCAAATGATGAATGAATTTATGAAAGGTTTTGCCGTAAAATACGTTTGTGGTAAGGACACATGACCCAGAAGTTAGACACATTTGCATCAAGTAGGCCATGGTTTCAGAGGGTATTCCCGTTGACTGTTCTTGATCCGTCAATCTATCTATCTATCTATCTATCTATCTATCTATCTATCTATCTATCTATCTATCTATCTATCTGTCTGTCTGTCTGTCTTTGTGTGTGTAAAATGGTTAATAAATAACAGACTAAGACTAGATAAAGAATAGTTTGGTTAATGAAGAATAGACGAGATTAGTGAAGAGTAGATAAAGAGGGATAGATTTCCTTACTAAGGAATTATTCATTCATTCATTTCATTCCTTTGCATGTCCCTTGCGGAACTTTGCCTCCCAAACAGCACTCCTGTAGGCCTCTCGGTTGTGAGCAAGATGGCCTGCTGCTGCTGCATCCATTTCCAGATCATCAACGATGTCTTGCAGCCATCTTCGTTTCGGTCTTCCTCTTTTTCTTTTTCCCATTATGTATCCTTCCAATACGGTCTTCTCTAAATTATCATGACGTTTAATGTGTCCAAAATATTTAAGTTTTCTCTCTTTAATCCTCTTTACTAGCCAGTCTTCTTCAATATTAAAAGGAATTATTAATAATTATTAATTATTTAGTATGAGCGCTCTGAAAAAGTTGAGAACTACTGATCTACTTATATCTAGAAATGTTACAGATATACACGCAGTTATTACTGCGGAATTGTGGGAACTAGCTTAAAGATTGAAAACAAATACTAGGAATAAGGTGCAGTGTGCCGCTTAGTCAAATAATACAGTCAAGGACAGAAGGAACCAGACTACACTCTAGGTCATTGCTTCCCAACATTTTCACACACAAGGGCCACTTAACCAACAACATATAAGTTATTGCCCACCACCATATTATACATAATATCACAGAGCTTTACGTTTTATTATTCAGTAGGTGGTAGTTAATACCATATTGATAACAACAAGCGTGGACTTGCGGTCTGCTTACTACAGGTTGAGAATCACTACCATAGACCACCTCGCTCTTATTATATACTGTTGTTTTATTTCTTCTGTCCTTCTGTTTTATAGTTGTGTTCTGAGACGAAGCTGAAGAGACAGAATAAAACATTGCTGTCTTGTTTTCTTCTCCCTTAACATAAAACTTGCCACTACCATATTTTAGGCCTTAAAACTCGTGTTAAGTTACGTGAAGTCTTGTGGAAACCTAGCCCGCACTTGGATGCGCGTAAAATTGTCTTTAGACACGAAATCTTAGATAGAGTAAGACGCTAGCAGAAGATTTAACACGGCATTCATTAGCTCCATTAAGAGATCTGAATCCTTTTTCGTATGTTTTTACCACACCCGCACTGATGTTGTTTTTATTTTTGTTGAATCTCGTCGTCATAGTTGAATACAATCTCTTTAGTGGCCGGTTCTGTTGATGAAGTAGTTTTAAAATATGTGAGTAATAACTGCTTTTTTTTTTCTTGAACGCAGCAGAATAGTTAGGATCCGCGTCGAAAGTTCAAAGGACAAGCAGTATTAGACGCGAACTGTTTCATGGATAAATTGGACTATTTTTTGTAATTCTTGTGTAAAACCTTAGAATTTAGTCTTTGAATGGTTTCGTTAGGCCAGTAACAATTTTATTTATAAATAGGAAACAATGAGGCTTTCGTACGGTAAAGTAAGAGAACAGTTTTGTAAGATTAGACCTAACAAAAATCGTAGACAAAGCACTTTAGTGAGACGTGAGAGAAAGAAAAATCACAAGAAGATTACTTAGGATTCGAACCACGGACTCCGGTAGGACGAGCAGCCGTCTAGCCACGAGAGAACACCGTACTAACGAACTGCGCTAACTTCCACCTCGGAGGTGGTTCGAATTTCAAGTAATTCTCTTGTGATTTTTCTCACGTCTCACTAAAGTGCTTTGTGTACGATTTTTTCGAGGTTTGATCCTACAAAACTGTGTTCTCTTGCTTTACCAGGCCAGTGCGTGCGTCTCATTGCTTCGTGAAATAAGTTAAATAACAGAGAACAGAACTCCAGACTTTAGTAGGGTGAGACTTCGCTTGCCCACTGGAGAACAGTGCATTGACCACTTGGCCATGAAAACCGCATATTCCTCGGAACAGACTTGCGAAGGTCACTTCTTAAAATGTTCTTTATGTTGATCACAGCCTTGTGCGTGCTAAGACACCAGAGACTTCTTTGTTTTTCTTTAAGAGAGGTCGAATTTTTTACCTCAGATATGTAAACTTCTTTGTTGTTGCTAGAGATATGATGTCCGTCGATGTTTGGCCTCAGATATAAACTTCTTTGTTGTTGCTAGAGATATGATGTCCGTCGATGTTTGGCCTCAGATATAAACTTCTTTGTTGTTGCCAGGGATATGATGTCCGTCAATATTTGGGCTCAGATATAAACTTCTTTTTTGTTGCTAGAGATATGATGTCCGTCGATGTTTGGCCTCAGATATAAACTTCTTTGTTGTTGCTAGAGATATGACATCCGTCGATGTTTGGCCTCATATATAAACTTCTTTGTTGTTTCCAGGGATATGATGTTCGTCGATGTTTCGTCTCATATATAAATTTCTTTGTTG
Organism: Achatina immaculata; assembly: GCA_009760885.1. Classification (NCBI taxonomy): domain Eukaryota; kingdom Metazoa; phylum Mollusca; class Gastropoda; order Stylommatophora; family Achatinidae; genus Lissachatina; species Lissachatina immaculata. Next base: position 38,793,749 of record CM019692.1, read on the forward strand.
TTGTCAGGGATATGATGTCAGTCGATGTTTGGGCTCAGAAATAAACTTCTTTATTGTTGCCAGGTATATGTCCTCATATAACTTGTCTTTCGCTGGGGCTGCCCAGGACCACAGCTGCTTCCTCGGCTCTCTTCACCATATTCAGACAAAAGTATCACAACAGCCTGTTCACAACTCGATGATGTCTTGACTAGTTTTCCAGAACCTCCTACACCAGTTATGATATTTATATTATATAAATATATTTGCTCCTGTTTTCTGAAATTCGAAATGAAGCAGTAAGCAAGAATAGCAGTTATCAACGAAGCCGTAAGGAGGAACAGCCGACGAAATCGATATATACTTCGCATAAAAAAACGGCATTACAGCTAAGCTAGTCGAAACTGAAAAAAGCAATAACAGTTACTTGGACATGTCATGAGACAACCAGTTAGAGAGTCTGTTAGTCACTGGAGAAAGTCTGCGGGGAAAAAAGCGAGAGGATGACAGGGAGAGAACAAAAGTGAGATCAGACTAACCAAATGGCACGGTAAGTGAGCATCATTTGAAGTGATCTGAAACACCAAGGAAAGCACAAGATGAAGACTCATGACAACCAAGATGAAGAATCATGACCGCCAGCACTGTTAGATAGGAAGAATCATGAGCGCCAGCACTGTTAGATAGGACGAATCATGACCGCCAGCACTGTTAGATAGGAAGAATCATGACCACCAGCGTTGTTAGATAGAAAGAATCATAACCACCAGCGTTGTTAGATAGGAAGAATCATGGCCGCCAGCGTTGTTAGATAAGAAGAATCGTGACCGCCAGCGTTGTTAGATAGGTAGAATCATGGCCACCAGCACTGTTAGATAGGAAGAATCATGACCGCCAGCACTGTTAGATAGGAAGAATCATGGCCACCAGCGTTGTTAGATAGGAAGAATCATGACCGCCAGCACTGTTAGATAGCAAGAATCATGACCGCCAGCACTGTTAGATAGGAAGAATCATGACCGCCAGCGCTGTTAGATAGGAAGAATCATGACCGCCAGCGCTGTTAGATAGGAAGAATCATGACCGCCAGCGCTGTTAGATAGGAAGAATCATGACCGCCAGCGCTGTTAGATAGGAAGAATCATGACCGCCAGCGCTGTTAGATAGCAAGAATCATGACCGCCAGCGCTGTTAGATAGCAAGAATCATGACCGCCAGCGCTGTTAGATAGCAAGAATCATGACCGCCAGCGCTGTTAGATAGCAAGAATCATGACCGCCAGCGTTGTTAGATAGGAAAAATCATGACCGCCAGTGTTGTTAGATAGGAAGAATCATGACCGCCAGCGTTGTTAGATTTGAAGAATCATGACCGCCAGCACTGTTAGATAGGAAGAATCATGACCGCCAGCACTGTTAGATAGGAAGAATCATGACCGCCAGCGTTGTTAGATTTGAAGAATCATGACCGCCAGCACTGTTAGATAGGAAGAATCATGACCGCCAGCACTGTTAGATAGGAAGAATCATGACCGCCAGCACTGTTATATAGGAAGATTCGTGACTGCCAGCGTTGTTAGATAGGAAGATTCGTGACTGCCAGCACTGTTAGATAGGAAGAATCATAACCGCCAGCGTTGTTAGATAGGAAGAATCATAACCGCCAGCACTGTTAGATAGGAGGAATCACGACCGCCAGCACTGTTAGATAGGAGGAATCATGACCGCCAGCACTGTTAGATAGGAAGAATCATGACCGCCAGCACTGTTAGATAGGAAGAATCATGACCGCCAGCGTTGTTAGATAGGAAGAATCACGACCGCCAGCGTTGTTAGATAGGAAGAATCACGACCGCCAGCACTGTTAGATAGGAAGAATCACGACCGCCAGCACTGTTAGATAGGAAGAATCACGACCACCAGCACTGTTAGATAGGAAGAATCACGACCGCCAGCACTGTTAGATAGGAAGAATCACGACCGCCAGCACTGTTAGATAGGAAGAATCATGACCACCAGCGTTGTTAGATAGGAAGAATCACGACCGCCAGCACTGTTAGATAGGAAGAATCACGACCACCAGCGTTGTTAGATAGGAAGAATCATGACCGCCAGCGTTGTTAGATAGGAAGAATCACGACCGCCAGCACTGTTAGATAGGAAGAATCACGACCACCAGCGTTGTTAGATAGGAAGAATCACGACCACCAGCGTTGTTAGATAGGAAGAATCACGACCGCCAGCACTGTTAGATAGGAAGAATCATAACCGCCAGCACTGTTAGATAGGAAGAATCGTGACCGCCAGCGTTGTTAGATAGGAAGAATCACGACCGCCAGCGTTGTTAGATAGGAAGAATCACGACCGCCAGCACTGTTAGATAGCAAGAATCACGACCGCCAGCACTGTTAGATAGCAAGAATCACGACCGCCAGCACTGTTAGATAGCAAGAATCACGACCGCCAGCACTGTTAGATAGGAAGAATCACGACCGCCAGCACTGTTAGATAGGAAGAATCACGACCGCCAGCACTGTTAGATAGGAAGAATCACGACCGCCAGCACTGTTAGATAGGAAGAATCACGACCGCCAGCACTGTTAGATAGGAAGAATCATGACCGCCAGCACTGTTAGATAGGAAGAATCATGACCGCCAGCACTGTTAGATAGGAAGAATCGTGACCGCCAGCACTGTTAGATAGGAAGAATCATGGCCGCCAGCGCTGTTAGATAGGAAGAATCATGACCGCCAGCGCTGTTAGATAGGAAGAATCATGGCCGCCAGCGCTGTTAGATAGGAAGAATCGTGACCGCCAGCACTGTTAGATAGGAAGAATCATGGCCGCCAGCGCTGTTAGATAGGAAGAATCATGACCGCCAGCACTGTTAGATAGGAAGAATCATGGCCGCCAGCGCTGTTAGATAGGAAGAATCATGGCCGCCAGCGCTGTTAGATAGGAAGAATCATGGCCGCCAGCGCTGTTAGATAGGAAGAATCATGGCCGCCAGCGCTGTTAGATAGGAAGAATCGTGACCGCCAGCACTGTTAGATAGGAAGAATCATGGCCGCCAGCGCTGTTAGATAGGAAGGTAATGAATGAATGAATGAGAACAGTGAAGGGTGTAACATAAAGAAATTCAACGGAGTTGTCTTTTCCTGTTTGGAAAGAAGCGCGCCTTCCCGCCACGAATGCATGTACTGTCCTACAGCACGACAAAGGCAAGGTGGGCGTTAGTTCTGTTCTATAGAGTAGGTCAAAAGAAACCGGGGACTGTCATATTTATCGGACGACTGATCGATTGATCGCTAGCTAGCAGATGTGCAACTCATGTCGATGACCTTCAAAGGGGAAAATGAAAATTGGGACACTTTGAATTACATGAGATGCGAAAAAAAAATTCCTCTTTGCATCAAGGAAAGATAGAACATTTTAACTTTTAAATTTTAAAATAGCCCTCCTTCATAAACGCGCCCCACCACCCGCCCCCCCCCCCCCCCGGCAGCTGCGTCTTCATAATCATGCCTCTGATACATAGATACATACAACTGATAATATAAAATAACCTTTTTTCAAGAAGTGAACAAGTGTGTTCTGTATTAAATGGTTAGCCACAGTCTTCCCATCCCTTTTCTTTGTTTTATGTTTTCACCGTCCGTTAAACTGTTGTCAGTGACAGACACGTACAATCTACATCGAGTTCAGACATGGCAGTTACCTGTACCTTCGATAACGGAATGATCTTAAAAGCTTCACCGGTTGCCATTACTGGTTACGTGGTGACCAGAGAGGACCATCGTCATCATCATAATAGTATATCGTCATCATTATCAGTGTTTTTAGGCAGTTCGTTATTTCCTGTTTGCCCCAGCATTTATCGTTCCTATTTTGTTGCATTTAAAGCAAATGTTTTGCTTTATATTATGCCTAACTGGAATTGTTTATTGCATTTAACGCAAATGTTTTGCTTTATATTATGCCTAACTAGAACTGTTTGCTGCATTTAACGCAAATGTTTTGCTTTATATTATGCCTAACTGGAATTGTTTATTGCATTTAACGCAAATGTTTTGGTTTATATTATGCCTAACTAGAACTGTTTGCTGCATTTAACGCAAATGTTTTGCTTTATATTATGCCTAACTGGAATTGTTTATAGCATTTAACGCAAATGTTTTGCTTTATATTATGCCTAACTAGAACTGTTTATTGCATTTAACGCATATGTTTTACATCACAGTAGACTTAAAAATAACCATTCGCTGCATTGAACGCATATGACTTTCCTTACATAAGACCAAACAAGAACTATTTTCTGCAACCTGGACAAATTATTTGCCATAAATTAAACCGAACAAAACCTATAAACTCTGTTTAACACCTATGACGTAACTTATATAAAACTTAACATAAACTGTAATGTTCTTTAAAAACAAAAAACAAAAAAACTTCTTAGCTCAAACGAATCAGTATAAGAAGAGAAGATCGTATCTCTGTCCTTCCGGCTAAATATTTAGGAAATAAATATCGATTTTTGTCTCTTCGGAAAAGCAATGCCTAGTGTACCATGTGGTTTTGGCAAGAAGTATCCTAGATAATATACATCTTATATACGCCCACTCCCACAACTCAGGTATTAGCTTTTAGGACGTTTGTTGACTTTATATCAGATTTTCCCACCAGTTAGTGGTAACGTTTGCCTGTACAAATAAGTTGTTACTGAAACGCTTTCGCCTATTTTGGCGACGGAGCACAGTATGTATGACTTCATTCATTTGCATGTCCCTTGCGGAACTTTGCCTCCCTAACAGCTCTCCTGTAGGCCTCTCGGTTGTGAACAAGTTGACCTGCTGCTGATGCATCCATTTCCAGATTATCAACGATGTCTTGCAGCCATCTTCGCCTTAGTCTTCCTCTCTTTCTCTTTCTCCAGTATGTACCCTTCCAAAACGGTCTTCTCTAGATTATCATGACGTTTAATGTGCCCAAAATATTTAAGTTTTCTCTATTTAATCCTCTTTACTAGCCAGCCTTCTTCAATATAAAGTTCTTGTATGGATATATTTGTTCTTTTTTCTGTCCATGATATATGAAGAACTCTTCTCAGCTGTTTTGTTAAGTGTCCAGGTCTCACAGGCATATGTTGCGACATGAAAGATGCATTCCCTTTAAAAATCTTATTTCTGTAGTTCGGTTTGTTCCTCTCCACAGCTTCGTTTCTTTAGCTGTTTTATTTTTTGAAGAGCGATAGATGTCTTCCTTTTAATTTCCCTCATTGTGTCTCTAGTTAGTAATGATCCAAGATATTCAGATATATGCATGGCTAGCCACAGAGTTCTTCAGACGTGAGGAAGAGGTACATTATAAGAGTGGCCTGGATTCGAACCACAGACTCTGGCCTCTAGTCAGTAGAAAACTACGAGGTTTTTGTACGGTAAAGTAAGAGAACAAATATTGTAGGATTAAACCTCGAAAAAATCGTAGACAAAGCACTTTAGTGAGACGTGAGAGAAAGAAAAATCACAAGAGAATTACCTGGGATTCGAACACGGACTCCGGTAGGACGAGCAGCCGTCTAGCCACGAGAGAACAGCGTACTATCGACTTAGCCAACTAGCACCCCAAAAAAGGTGTTTTGTTGACATAGTCTTTAGTAACTGCTCAGCAGACATGAGAGATCGTGACACCCAGAAAGAAACAGGGTCGTGACACACAGAAATTCCGTAGCTTAGATTCATTCTCTCTAGCAGGTACCAACTAGACGTTTCTCTGGAGACCGTGTGTATGTTTGTCTAGTTGGTACCTGCTAGAGAGAATGAATCTAAGCTACGGAATTTCTGTGTGTCACGACCCTGTTTCTTTCCGGGTGTCACGATCTCTCATGTCTGCTGAGCAGTTACTAAAGACTGTGTCAACAAAACACCTTTTTTGGGGTGCTAGTTGGCTAAGTCGATAGTACGCTGTTCTCTCGTGGCTAGACGGCTGCTCATCCTACCGGAGTCCGTGTTCGAATCCCAGGTAATTCTCTTGTGATTTTTCTTTCTCTCACGTCTCACTAAAGTGCTTTGTCTACGATTTTTTCGAGGTTTAATCCTACAATATTTGTTCTCTTACTCTAGCCAGTAGAGAGCACCGCATTGTCTAAGTTGTTTAATGCGATGTTCTTTTGTGGCTAGACGGTTGCTCTTTCTGCCGGAGTCCGTGGTTCAAGTTCCAGGAAATTATGTTGTCATTTTTCTTCCTCTGATATCTATAAGTGCTTTGTTTACGATTTTCCCCAAGGTCTGACCATACAATACTGTCCTTTGTTACTTTACTGTGCGGAAACCTTGTTGTTTCCTAACTGTAAATTTGTTACTTTATTTAAGAGTAGTTATAATAGTTATTTTTTAAAAGTTACTAGTTTATGTTGCGTTTCATTGTTAAGCATAAGGAAATACGAAAATTAAATTCAGTGTTTATTATCGACACATTTTAAATGAGATAGATAGATGGGTGAATGGGCGGACGGACGGATGGAAGTATCGAGAGAACTCGCAACTAGATCAAAATATTAATGAAAACGAAGGAAGGAATAATAGTGTCTGAAACAAAGAATTAAGAGTTTGAGCCTGGGAAGTTACTTCCTGTTCACACAGGAAGAAAATAAAGAGATAATTAATATTCATTGTATTTTATGAATAATAAACGTATCTCTTCAGAATTTTACATACCGTTGTAAATATAAATAAATGAATGAGTAAAATGAATAAATATGTAAATGAGTGTTATAAATAATATAACTTCCTATGTCAATGAATCTTTACCAGTTTATATCCGTATATATTTTAAAATTTCTGTTATAATTTAACACTTTTTCTGTATAAATATTATGAATAGTGGGGCTTCAGGTAATTTGTTTACTGCTAGTCTGTATGGTGAGCATGAACTATTTCCCTGATTTCGGATATTTATCATACAAAAACTATTCAAGCTACAGACATGTGGTTTAATGCAAATTTTACCTCAATTCAAACAGTTTTTTAACTATGTATTTATGTATTTCAACTTTATTCGTGCGCTTCAGCATGTGCTCTGTTGTTGCCCGGAAGAAGTCTGTACAGTGCTCGATTTCGTGCAGTTCTTCAACATCACTTTGGTCACCATCGCTAAAGCATCCGTTATCCTTGCCTTCGGAGTTTCCGTATCAAGAACTGATGAACTGAACGCTTTGACCTTTATCGTATCCCCGTTTAAAAAAAAAAAAGTCAAGATGGGTAATTCCCGGCGAACATTCATTGGTGTTGGTCCATCCCTTCCGATACATTGGTTTCGTTCTACCAGGAAATACACTTGGCTTTCTCCTTCGTCGACGCCAGTTTGATACCGGTAATTCCACCGCTACTAGTTACAACAACAACAACAAAAACTCTTGTACTTGTATGAACTCCCTGTAACTGCGAGCTGTTGTTCTTTGCAGCAGGTGCTGTAGAGATGTTGAGACACAGCATCGTATCGGCGTGGGAGCGGGTCATGGCGGCTAGTTGTTCAGTCCCGGAGTACAGCTAAAAACCATGGTGGTGTGCAGTGCTTCGCAGGCTGTGCCTGTTACTGGGGTGGGGGGGGGGTGCCACGGAGAGGTCTTGGTCCGCTATAGGTCGCTAACCCTGACGCAGGCGTATCAGCTATGAGTCGGTGATTACCTTATCGAGCGTCATCACTCCCTCCCCACCCAAAAAAAAACCTCTAAGAATGGTTCTGCTTAGAGCCTCAACGCTCATGCTTCTGTGCATCATAGGTTTAGAGGCATAATCAGGGAAGAACTTTGATCATGTTGTCTTTTCGTCTTCATGTTCAGCGTATTAATTTTTTCATGTGATTACTAGTCCGCGTATTAATTTTTTCATGTGATTACTAGTCCGCGTATTAATTTTTTCATGTGATTACTAGTCATGGTACATTTCAGATTCTAACTTTTCTAACTTCCTATTTTAATTTTTATTTTGGTGTTGGAAATGGTTACATTTGTGCATTTGTTTATTAACGTTATTATTATATTTGTATATATTTTCTCTAATATAATTTCTCTTTATTTTTTATCTTGCATGCATCGTTGAAGTATATACAATTGAAGGCAAGTGGTTTTCAAGTGTATAAATGAGCAATTCATTTTTATATAATATGTGTGTTGCACGGTGTTTTAAATTCAGACAGAGTTCATGTGAACTTTTGGCAGGCAGACAAATAATGTTTTTATTCCCTATGAGTGTGCTTATACAATGTGAAATCCCGTAGTCTCACGCTGTTTCTATTCCCTGCTAGTGTGATACTGAATGTGAAATGCCGTAATCTCACGCCGTTTCTGTTCCATGCGAATGTGATACTAAATGTGAAATTCCGAAATCTCAGGCTTTTTCTGTTCCATGCGAGTGTGAAGCTAAATGTGAAATCCCGTAGTCTCACCCTGTTTCTGTTCCTTGCGAGCGTGTTACTAAATGTGAAATCCCAAAATATTACGCTGTTTTTGTCCCATAAGAGCGTGTTACTAAATGTGAAATCCCAAAATATTACGCTGTTTTTGTCCGATAAGAGCGTGTTACTAAATGTGAAATCCCAAAATATTACGCTGTTTTTGTCCGATAAGAGCGTGTTACTAAATGTGAAATCCCAAAATCTTACGCTGTTTTTGTCCCATAAGAGCGTGTTACTAAATGTGAAATCCCAAAATCTCACGCAGTTTCTGTCATTTCTTACGAAATGTGAAATTTTCTAGTCTCAAGCTCATTTTACTTCATATAATCGATTTCTACAAGGAGATATGCCTCTAGTACTGTATACATGCTTAGCCTGATATATCTTAAGAGAATTTGTCTTTGAAAAGAAAAGGAACCATGTTCCAAGTTGTTGAAACATATAAGGGATATGAGTTTATGGTCTGTATTTTGCTTGATCAGCCAGTACACTTAGAGGGCGATGTCGTCAGTAGCACATCTGACAGCCTTTCCTTCCCAAACTCCAAGACGAGCCAGGTACTCTTTTTTATAGTTGAAACCACTTTATTCACGCCAGACTCTGGCTTTTTCATTACAAGCTTCAGATAATTCGATTAGCTGTTGCTTCCGTTCGAATGGTCTGTGATCGAACTCGTGGTTGCTTGAGACCAAAAAAAGGAGGGGGGGGGGAATATCCATAAACGAATGATTAACTTAAGTTTACCAGGTGCCTGTGATTGAATTCATGGTACAATATTTGAAACTGAAAGAGTAGAATATATATATATACAATGCTATGTTGATGCACTTGAGTACATCCTCAGTCGATTAGTGACTTATTTTATGTAGGGAATGATCCCTATCGCCAACAGAAATTTAGACTTGCCCTTTGTATCAGAAACATCAGAATTTTATATTGGAAATTTTTAGGAAAGTTTTTGTATAACGAACATCCATCAATCGAAGGATATATACTGGAAAAAAGAAAGAGAGGAAGACCAAAACGAAGGTGGCTACAAGATGTCGCTGACGATCTGCAAATGTATGCAGCAGCGGCAGGCCATCTTGCTCACAAACGAGAGGCCTACAGGAGTGCTGTTTGGGAGGCAAAGTTCCGCAAGGGACATGCAAATGAATGAATCAATCTGGAGCCATGGGTAACTTCTGTAACATAACATTATGCAAATCTTTCGCAGTTTGACTATTATTATACATGAGCAGCGCTTCTCTTCTCAACAGTCTGTAGATACCAGGCACAGTTGTCTTCACAGTTCTCATCTATCTCAGTGAGACTGCCATTGTTTAAGCAATCTGAAAGACAGATTTCGCCGTTCCATAATCTGAGGACAATGGGATGACTCTTGTGATTGAATAAAGGGTTGACTGTGGGATGTAGTTCAGGAGTTTCTTAATAGTAATTTACGCATATGTACAGATGAAGGAGGGTGGAGAACTTAAGGTTGATGTGATGTGTAAGAAAAAGAAGAAAAAAGTCAAGTTTACTCACATACACCAGATTTTGTGCAACAGTAGAATGTTGGTTACTAAGAAGAATGATGAGGATACCACGGACAGCCAATGAAACAAATGAAGAGGTTCTAAATGAGGCTGGGCAAAAGAGAAATTAGGGCAACATTTAGACATGACTATCCAGAATGTAGGACATGTTTTGAGAAGGCAGACTGAAATAGTGACAGCGGGAAAACAGGAAGGAGAAGGGGACAAAGGAAGACAAGGAAAGAAGATACAGATGGACTGAAAGAGTTGGTTGAAGCATGGTCCAACAAACATCTTATAGAACTAGGAGAGGATAGATGATTGAGGAAACCATTGATGACCAGTGTCTCATTGGCATGGATCAGAGACAGATAGGAGAGAGAGAGAGAGAGAATGTTGCTGAATATGTTTCTGCTACTAAAAGTAAAGATAAAGCTCTTTGAAAGGGCCAGTCGGGAGACAATAAATCTCAGGGCATATAGGAGGGAGAATGTCCGTACTCACTCACTCATTTGCATGTCCCTTGCGGAACTTTGCCTCCCTAACAGCACTCCTGTAGGTCTCTCGGTTGTAAACAAGATGCCCTGCTGCTGAGGCATCCATTTGCAGATCATCAACGATGTCTTGCAGTCATCTTCGCCTTGGTCTTCTTCTCTTTCTTTTTCCCATTATGTACCCTTCCAAGATGGTTTTATCTAGATTATCATGACGTTTAATGTGTCCAAAATATTTAAGTTTTCTCTGTTTAATCCTCTTTTCTAGCCAGTCTTATTCAATATTAAGTTCTTGTAGTGTGGATATATTTGTTCTTTTTGTGCCCATGATATTTGAAGAACTCATCTGTAGCATTTACATTCAAAGGCATTTATGTGTTTCTCAGCTGTTTTGTTAAGTGTCCAGGTCTCACAGGCATATGTTGCGATGGGAAAGATGCATGCCCTTAAAAATCTTATTTTTGTAGTTCTGTTTGTTCCTCTCCACAGCTTCTTTAGTTGTTTTACTTCTTGAAGAGCAATAGCTGTCCTCCTTTTAATTTCCCTCATTGTGTCTCCATTATTAGTTAGTAATGATCCAAGATATTCAAAACTCTCCACCTCTTCCAATTTTTCATCATTAATACATATTTCAGCTGCCTTATTTGTTTTGTCAGTTGTCATCAATTTAGTTTTCTTTGCATTAAGATAGAGGTTTTGCTCTTCACTATTCTTACGGACTGGCATAATTACTTTTTCCTTTCCTTTTTGCGTTGTGGACAGTAATACTGTGTACTTTTTCCTTTCCTTTTTGCGTTGTGGACAGTAATACTGTGTCATTAGCATATCTAATCTCTGATATTTCATAACCTCAAATTTTTTCGGAACTAACACAGGTATATAGACACATTAATGGCATATGTGAATGTACTAATTCCCCTGTGGAAATACAGTAACAAGTTCACTCTTTGCATAAAATGACAGCTAACGAAACTTCATTTTGCTCGTTTTAAATCATTATCTCTGCTCCAGAACACTCTGTAAACACTCGTGAGCAGAAACCACGACCTATGAGAAGAAGAGCATAGATATATGTGGGACACGTATGAAGAACTGATAACGAAGGATTCATAGAGTCGATCTGCCATTATGTTTAGATGTTTGAACATGTGTAATAAGAGAGAACACATATATTTATAAGTAGACTATTTGCCTAATAGAAGCGAGACATCTAATATCCTGAATAAAATCTAATGATATCTAACAGATATAAAACATAGTTTTGGATTGAATTTTAAGAGAACATGCTGCCATGTGAACACTTCATTATATTCTTACGTATCTTGCTTTCATAGCATATGTCATATCTTATTGTATACTGAATGTGCTATGGCTGGTCTGTGTCGTAACAGTGCTTAGTGGTGGTTTGTATTTTTTCATAGGTTTTACTTAAAGTCATATGTACCTTGGAAAATGGAGAGATATGTATATTAAAAAAATTTGTTGATTCATCCGTCAGAACTGAAGACTTTCGCGCTAGAATCTAATTGGTGAAATTATATTTCAAACCACCTTGTTTGTGAAAGTCAAATCCCTAATGTTGTTAAACTTTTAGATCTCGATGTCACGTTTTCAGTTTCATTAAATTCAATTAGCAGTGTAGAAACTGGACAGATAAACAGTCTTATCTTATATCTTAAGAGATGTAAATCAAATCCTTCCCGTGCCGTTAAACGCACGGTAGTTCGCCAATTTTTCCTGTATGCGACGAGCTTTTCAATCTCATCAAGGGATTTTATGCCTATTAATTTGGCCTCTCTTAACAATGTCCTCTTTAGAGTTTCCCGTGGTCTGTCTCTTTTCCTTCGGCCTCTTGTGTTCCACTTTATAGCTTGTTTTGGTATTCTCTGATTCTCTAATGAGGTAAACATTAGAACATGCTAAATTGAAGGTGGAAACAATGTTGGTTATAACAGACCATTATCTTTGCAGTTCGGACATATCCAAAGGTATTTGTGATTCCCTCCTCGGTATCTCCATCAGCGTGCAGTGACAAATATCGCATCCCTATGTTGGCGAACCAGCTTTCCAATGGTTTTAATTAGCCGTCTGTATTTTGCTACACAAAAGTTCCAGAGTCACAAACAATAACGAAAACACCGTAATCAAATGTATTTTCTGAGACATGAAACAGAATGAGAAAAAAAAAGCATTTAACAAAAAATAATAAAGTCCAGAGGAAAGAAGACCAAGACAATGGACTCAGTAAAGATCAATAGACAGCGTAAAAAAAAAAAACTGATTAGGAAAGTTTTGTTTTGGCGCGCCATCACAGCAGGAGACACATTAGATCTGAGATTGCCTTATCTCACAATCTCTGCTGAGATAACATAAAATGATAATGAGTACAGTTTTCCCCCTTTTTTGACAGAATTGTTATTTTCTCTCTACTGCCTTTCTGTCGGTTTCTACAAAAGCCCATTAACGAGAGATATCATAGCATAACAGTACTGTATGTCTTTCATTTATGATTAATAATGTGTACACATATTGACTGAGTTGGCCCAGAAGTCTCCATACATAGGAAAATTTAACTCTTTTTAAGAAAATTGTGACTTTAGTGACAAAACATTTTCTATGTGATTGTCATTTCTTTCTAAACACAAACGGATGCATCTCTCCCACTTTACAGTGCACTCGTGTGCACTCATATTTTCCTGTTATTCAATAATGCACCCTATATATCTATGTATGGAGACTTGGGACGGATTGACATTCAAATTTGTAGCAACAGACGTGTTCTATCCAGAGACCTGATCATGCTGTGATGAAATTTATGTTATTTTTTATTTTCTTGCCTCTGTCTTCAGAGAACCAAGTGTCCAAAATCATTCCCTACAAGTCTGTGTTCGGGCCATTCGTGCCTTTCTCCAGCCTCCGAGAAAACTGTTGGATACCGGGCGAAGAGATTACTGTCCAGATCACAGACTTCGACAGGCAGCCGGCCTTGAAGATGCTCAACCCAAACCTGTGAGTGAATATCTGTGTCAGCACGGAACTTTGTCTGTATGTCTGTCTTTTTTTTATCATAATTTATATTGACTGTTCCTGTTATTTTCTCTTGTTGATTTGAGACGGACCATGTTCACGACCACGTGAAACTCTTAACAGACCCTAAGATGTTAGAACAGAGAAATGAAAAGGATAGTTTGCTTTTAAATTCTACCGCAGTCTGTCCATGTCAGGCTCTGTGTGGGCCGTTGTCATGTTCTTTTTAACTACTGGGGATTCCTTGGTATAATTTTCATATTTCGGGAAAGCCCTGCATACAGTCGTTATGCAGCAGCTCCTGGGCCGTCAGTGTGATAACTGTGTTGTGTGTGAAGAATGGAGACGTGTCTTGTCTACAGCAGTGTGATAACTGTGTTGTGTGTGAAGAATGGAGACGTGTCTTGTCTACAGCAGTGTGATAACTGTGTTGTGTGTGAAGAATGGAGACGTGTCTTGTCTACAGCAGTGTGATAACTGTGTTGTGTGTGAAGAATGGAGACGTGTCTTGTCTACAGCAGTGTGATAACTGTGTTGTGTGTGAAGAATGGAGACGTGTCTTGTCTACAGCAGTGTGATAACTGTGTTGTGTGTGAAGAATGGAGACGTGTCTTGTCTACAGCAGTGTGATAACTGTGTTGTGTGTGAAGAATGGAGACGTGTCTTGTCTACAGCAGTGTGATAACTGTGTTGTGTGTGAAGAATGGAGACGTGTCTTGTCTACAGCAGTGTGATAACTGTGTTGTGTGTGAAGAATGGAGACGTGTCTTGTCTACAGCAGTGTGATAACTATGTTATGTGTGAAGAATGGAGACGTGTCTTGTCTGCAGCAGTGTGATAACTATGTTGTGTGTGAAGAATGGAGACGTGTCTTGTCTCCAGCAGTGTGATAACTATGTGAAGAATGGAGACGTGTCTTGTCTGCAGCAGTGTGATAAATATGTGAATAATGGAGACGTGTCTTGTCTCTAGCAGTGTGATAACTATGTGAAGAATGGAGACGTGTCTTATCTGCAGCAGTGTGATAACTATGTGAAGAATAGAGACGTGTCTTGTCTGCATCAGTCAGCCTCGAAAAGCTGCTCAAAGAAGTTTCGCATTCTACATTTTTTTATACTGCTCGTAACTGCCACTTTGTTCTCTCTCTCTCTCTCTCTCTCTCTCTCTCGCGCGCGCGCGCGCGCGCCTTCTGTAGGAAAGGTGAGAAAGAGAGAGAGAGAGAAAGAGGGCGATGAGAGAACTCTGGAGAGTGGGTCTTCACAGGTTCCTGGCATTCCTTTTCCCTTCTGCAGTTGCTTCTATTTTTTTTCCATCTAAGTTCTCCGCCTATTCGCTGTTACCTGTACAGTGTGTACTTAACAACTAACCGCTGTTTACTTAACAACTAACCGCTGTTTACTTAACAACTAACCGCTGTTTACTTAACAACTAACCGCTGTTTACTTATCAACCCACCACTGTTTGCAATCCCCGCTTTGTGTGGTCTGTAAATTACAGGAATTCTCGTAACGTACGTGAACTTGTGTGTATGTTTCACTTTCCAAGGTTTTGCATGTTGACAAATCAAAATGAATTTGATAAAGTGAGACACACAAAAATTATAAGAATGCTGGAAGACATCAACATAAATGGGAAAGATATGAAAATTATTAAAAACATATACTGGCAGCAAACAGCAGCAGTGAGGGTTGAGAACCAGACAGGAGCATTTTTCAAGACATAAAATTGGGAGTGAGATAAGTATTTATTCTATCTCCTGACCTATCCTCCTTGTACGGCGAAAACATAATGAGAAATATAGAGAACATGCCAGGAATATCACTTGGCGCGTACAACCATAACAACTTAAGATATCCAGACAACAGTTCTGATTGCTAAAAGTGAAGGGAAGCTACAGGCTTTTCTGGACATAGTGGTTCGTGAAAGTAAAAATAAAGGTCTCAGCCTGAACAAAAAGAAGGCTGAAGTGATGGTCATCTCAAAGAAAAGAATACCACCAAAATGTAGCATTACCGTCGATGGGCACAGAACTGAAACAAGTTGATAGATTCAGGTACATAGGAACGATTATAACAACTGATGGGAAATGTCACAACGAAATAAAAAGCAGACGTGCTCAGGCCATGTCAGCATTCCAGACAATGAGACACATCTCGTGCAACAGACCTGTATCAATGGAAACAAGATTCCGAGTACTTAAATATTACATCGAGCCAATTTTGTTCTATGGGTATGAAGCATGGTCCATGAATAAGAGAGTACAACGAGAAATGGAGGCCATGCAGATGTGGTTTATAAGAAGAATGTTGAAGGTACTATGGACAGCCAAGAAAACCAATGAAGAAGTCTTAAGAGAGGCTGGAGTTAAAAAGCAAATTGTAGCATAGATCAGAGGCAGACAAGCGAGATTTGTAGGACATATCCTGAGAAGAGGAAAATTGGAACATATTGTGGCAACTGGAAAAAAATGAAGGAAGAAGAGGCAGAGGAAGACAGAAAGAGAAGTTACTGGATGGACTGCCAGTGTGTGGCTAGGAAGAAAGTCACCGGCGGATCTCATAATCAAATCTTAAGACAGAGAATTGTGGAGAGAAATGATCGCCTACGCCACGCGGCACGGCACTTGAATTGAATTGGATGTTGACAAATATCTTTGTATTCTTCACCATCAAGGATTTGGGTAACACCTTCAAATAGATTTGCAGGTTTCTATGCTCATTATGTTATCGAAATTCTGCATTAATTCAAGCATAGTTTTAGCAGGAAACTCGGTCTGTAATGTTTGTGCTGGAGGGTCGCGACGGGGCCCCCTTCAAGCTCAGTAAAATCTGTGGGAGTGAGGAAATGAGCGGAACAAAAATAGTTGTTTCCCCGTCTGTGTTGACCATCTTCCTGGATTTCCTACCCTGGATTTGGGGGTCTGCGGACTACACGTAATCAGTCTGAGGTACAAGCGCTGGCAGTGTGACTATCATCGGTCGCGGTAAGCAGTGCTGGCAAGGCTGAGGTACAAGCGCTGGCAGTGTGACTATCATCGGTCGCGGTAAGCAGTGCTGGCAAGGCTGAGGTACAAGCGCTGGCAGTGTGACTATCATCGGTCGCAGCAGCGCCGGCATAAGATACTTTGCTTTTCGTTTCTCACACGATTTGGTCAACTTGTTTTAGGTCAGTTTCCTCCCTTTATTTCTCCATTTTTGCTTGGAACTTCAGTAGTGATTATCAGGTTCCTGATCTGCATTTTACGTGAAGACTGATTCATTTGAATTTTTTTTTGCTTGCTAGTGGTATGAGCTGCAGTATTTATTTTCCTCTCATAAAATCATGTTTGTTCGCTCAAAGTTTTATTGTCTTTGCTGCTTTATTGTCCGTGGCTTACTGATGTACAGTCTCATTCAGATACTGTCTCATCTGCTTCTTTTATAAGAACCATATTCTCATTTTTTTAAAAATATGTAACATCGCCTTCTTTTATTCTTCTTCTTACGAATCGCACTATCGTTTTTTTTATGTAACATATGACTCCTACTTCTTCCTCTTCTTCTTCATCTTCTTTCGTAAGTCAACGGCTATTTTTGTTTAATAAATCAACTTTTTATTTACCATTTTCTGCCAGTGCTGTTTTTTTTTTGTTTTGCCCTATTACAGCGGCTTTTTTTCCATTTTACCTCATCTCCAAAAGTTTTCTTTTTAAACTTTATTCTTGCACTTCTATGTCCTTCATCTGCTCCGTTTATTGTCCGGAGAACGTTTAAGCGACACTTGATTTCTTGCCACGTGCTCTCGGACATCTCTAGGTACCCTCACTAATGCATCCGTTATCCTTGCCTTCAAAGTTTCAGTGCATGGAACTGATAAACTGAAGCACTTTATCCTTAGTATCCACCCAGTGAAAATAAAAGTCAGGAGGGGTTATTTCCAGTGAACATGGTGACCTCGATGCTGGAACAGCCCGCCCAGTCCATCGGTTTGGAAAGTCTGCATTAAAGAACTGACGAAGAACTAAAGTTCCGTGTGACCATGCAAAGATACTCATGTATTACTCCAAAAATCGGCCTACGTAGTGCCTGAATGTCGATGTATATATCTTGCATAGTTTTAAGATGTGATTTTTCTTAATCAAAGAAGGATGTTATGATATCTCTCTCTCTCTCTCTCTCACTATATATATATATATATATATATATATATATATATACTTTGGTTTTACTTCGCATCATAATACGTCTTCCCTGTTTCTGTTTATTTGAAATAGTCTACCCTCTCCAGCATTCTTTGACCGAGCTGGCGTCGTGACTCCCAGACTAGTAATTGGAGAGAGGGAATCTGTGGGTCTGTGTGCACTTGTGAATCGTGTCATATCATGAAAATGATTTGATTTGTTTTAAAAATAAAAGCTGATGTTTCCTTGTATTTGGAAATGCAACTGAAAACGCGCGTTCAGTGCAGCGCAGAAAAAGTACGTGTACATCGTTTTATAGAAGTTCATTGTTTGTTGGGTTGACGGTTGGGTGGGTGGGTGCTTTAGTGTGATTTGATTTAGTTTGGTTGGTTAATGGAGTTGAAGGTTGGTTGGTTGGTTGTGCTGTAGGGTTGGTGGGTAGGTGGGTTGGTTAATTCTTTTTTTTTCTTTGACTACTAACTCGATTTTTAAAAAAAAGCAAACTCTAGCACTTGATCTTTCTTTCACTCCTGGCTCATTAATTTGGACACGTGGTGTTTTTTCTTTCATTTCTCTGCTCCTGTACTCAGACATCTTGTCGATTTTTTTCTTTCACTTCTCCCTGCTGTACTCAGACATCTTATTATTTGTTTTCTTTCACTTATGGCTCCTGTACTCAGACATCTTGCCGTTATTACTTTCACTTCTCTCTCCTGTACTCAGACATCTTGCCGTTATTACTTTCACTTCTCTCTCCTGTACTCAGACATCTTGTCGTTATTACTTTCACTTCTCTCTCCTGTACTCAGACATCTTGCCGTTTTTACTTTCACTTCTCTCTCCTGTACTCAGACATCTTGTCGTTTTTTCTTTCACTTCTCTCTCCTGTACTCAGACATCTTGTCGTTATTACTTTCACTTCTCTCTCCTGTACTCAGACATCTTGTCGTTTTTTCTTTCACTTCTCTCCCCTGTACTCAGACATCTTGCCGTTTTTTCTTTCACTTCTCTCTCCTGTACTCAGACATCTTGTCGTTATTACTTTCACTTCTCTCTCCTGTACTCAGACATCTTGTCGTTATTACTTTCACTTCTCTCCCCTGTACTCAGGCATCTTGTCGTTATTACTTTCACTTCTCTCTCCTGTACTCAGACATCTTGTCGTTATTACTTTCACTTCTCTTCCCTGTACTCAGACATCTTGTCGTTATTACTTTCACTTCTCTCTCCTGTACTCAGACATCTTGTCGTTATTACTTTCACTTCTCTCCCCTGTACTCAGACATCTTGTCGTTATTACTTTCACTTCTCTCCCCTGTACTCAGACATCTTGTCGTTATTACTTTCACTTCTCTCTCCTGTACTCAGACATCTTGCCGTTTTTACTTTCACTTCTCTCTCCTGTACTCAGACATCTTGCCGTTTTTTCTTTCACTTCTCTCTCCTGTACTCAGACATCTTGCCGTTTTTACTTTCACTTCTCTCTCCTGTACTCAGACATCTTGTCGTTTTTACTTTCACTTCTCTCTCCTGTACTCAGACATCTTGTCGTTTTTACTTTCACTTCTCTCTCCTGTACTCAGACATCTTGCCGTTTTTACTTTCACTTATGGCTCCTGTACTCAGACATCTTGTCGTTTTTACTTTCACTTCTCTCTCCTGTACTCAGACATCTTGTCGTTTTTACTTTCACTTCTCTCTCCTGTACTCAGACATCTTGCCGTTTTTACTTTCACTTCTCTCTCCTGTACTCAGACATCTTGCCGTTTTTTCTTTCACTTCTCTCTCCTGTACTCAGACATCTTGCCGTTTTTACTTTCACTTCTCTCTCCTGTACTCAGACATCTTGTCGCTCTTTCTTTCACTTCTCGCTCATTTACTTAGACATCGTGTCGCTCTCTCTTTCACTTCTGGCTCATGTACTCAAAGCATCTTATTTTTCTTCTTGTTTTTCTCTTTTTTTCCTGTCCCTTTTCGTGTACTCAGGCAATCTTACCGCTCTTTATTCCATTCCTTTCTCATCCCCAAAGAATATGCTCATCTTCAAACCAAAAGAACAGATTAAGACTCCTATCCCAGTGTCATTACTTAAGTAATGCCAACAGTATGTTTCCAGAAAAAGAATTCCAGCCGTGTAGGATGTGTTCTTCATCGGATCAAATCTCCCAGTCCTTCCAATAACTCTTCAGTTTCTGTAGCGCACTCTTATCCAAACTCGTCCTCCCCTAGTCCACGTGAGTGAATAGCCAGACTCATTATTTGACAGAAAACCTTTTCTTCCAAGCAGTCAAAATAGAGGGAAGGCGGGCGGGTAAAGTACCATTTAAAAGTGCACGCAATATCGCACAAAGAGAACAGATACACCAACTGCGCCACAGTTGCATAGATGGGTCAGATACTGCTGTAGGCGGCGGGTTCAGTTAAAAGTGACTCTTTTCCTGTTTCTTGTACTGATAGCAGTTCGCTTCCTACATTCTCTCTTCAGTCAGGCCATGAAACTGTGGGCCATCTTTCATAAAACAAAAAGAAATTCTTCTTATCTGAACCATAAAGCTGGCCCGTGTGAAAGTTAGCGCTGATGTGAAAGCAATGATGGGACAGTAGTTTTCAAAGTGAAGAAAAATGAATGGTACGCGTATTTTATATAAATAGCACAGCATTGATCTGTGGTAGGGTATAGTGCCAGCAGTCGGCGTCTTTTCTGTTTTCAGTCACACTGCTTCTCTTCTGCATCTTTGTCATTGTTGTTGTTTTATTTGCCACATATACACGAACCAAATAATTAACGATACTTGAAATCTTATGAGTTTTTCTTCATTACTGTCTTTCAGTGATGCCAGTAGTCATTTACAAATGTTAGGTGACATGAGTGTCGCTTCTGGTTCTATAGGACTGTATTCAAGTTTAGATTGCTTGTTAAGCTAACAGTTTTGGAAGAAAGAAAGAAAGAAAGAAAGAAAGAAATTGAAGACAATTGGCTGAGCCGAAAACCATCTGCGGTTTTTGTGTGACAGGTCATAAATTTCCATGCCGAAGTCCATTTAAGAAAAATGAAAAAAAAAAAGACAAAATAAAACAAACAATAATAAATTGTTAACTTTAAACCTTGAGTTAGGCTTTCTCGTAATTTATTCCTATCCATCTCTTCAATTATGCCGTGTCATTTGAGAGACAGCTGTTGCTGCCGTTGCTATACAGCTGCATCTGCTCCATATGTTACAGCGGCAAGTATCATCAGGATATATATTACGGTTTACTAGAATGTGCTGTACTCATGTATGTGGTATTTGCATATACGTGTTATTTAAGCTGTATATTTCTGCATTCAGTCCTATCATTTAAAAATGAAAGAGATCGTAATATTAATACATAAGCAAGAATCTGCGAAACTGTTCATTGATTACGTTTTGAATGGTCGATAGGGAAATGATTGATCGGAAAAAGGAGACGGCAAGGATGCGATTGGATAGAGAGAGTCAGTCAGACGCTTTGGGTATGTGGTCGACTTCCAGCGGCGAATGAGGCGTGGATATCAGTGCGTTCATTATCACAAGCCGTTACAATCTCAACTTTTTTTTTCCTGCCGTTTGTGTGGGTGTGTGTGGTACCCAGGGAGTTCGGCGGTGCGAGATTGGAAAGTCGATACGTTCCTAATCACGCTGCGGTCAGGGGAACCGGAGCATTCTTTTTGAAGAGTTTATATAACTTTTGGGTGAGGGTGTGAATCTGTTGATTGGCTCTGAGATTACTGTGGCTGTGCTGTCTGACAAAAAACTGCCGGGGAAGAAACGGAAAACATGGCGGTAGGAAATAGAAAGGGATTGTCAGTTTAAAAGAGAACGTGAAATCGGAACTGCATGCGTGGATATGGGAAAGGAGTCGATATCTTTTCTAGGAAAAAAGGAAAATAAATGAAGGCTAAAACTGCAGAGTTACCAGGGACTCTGGTTGGGTTTTTTTTTTCTTCTTTCGCCTTCTATGAGTTCAGGCATAGACCTTTTGTCTTTTTTTTCAGCGTGAGCATTTGTTTTTCTCTCTGTGCACCTAAATCCGTAGATGTTGTGTTCTCCAGTACAGTCCGCCTTGCAAACAAAAATTTCCAAGTTTCAAAAGCTGGGTTAGATGTAATAATGGCTTACCGCCCAGTCAATTGAACTATATTCATGGGGAATATCTTAAACGAAGCAGAACCGAGCGTCGAACATCGACTTCCATGCAAGTGGAAGTGCAGAGAATGGAATTTACGAGTTTAGAGCAAAAACCGAGAAGGAAGTGCCATACTTGTTAAGGAAATTCTTCCTGTCTGGCCCAGGGCAGTGCGGCCGTTTGCCCTGGGGAAAAGATGAGTTAAAGAGACCCGGAAAAGAATTAGAAGCGTAACGAAATGAAGGAAAAAAAACCTCACAGAATATACAGTGAATAGCAACATATAGGAAGGTCTTCAGATAACTGATTTGGGGATGAAAAGCAACTAGTAAAGGAATAATAAAACTATACATGACATTTCGTTTATGATTCCAACATTTGACGCTATGTTGGTTGATATATACAAGTAGTAAGAGAATAATAACTATAGATGACATTTCGTTTATGATGTCAACATTTGACGCTATGTTGGTTGATATATACAAGTAGTAAGAGAATAATAACTATAGATGACATTTCGTTTATGATGTCAATATTTGACGCTATGTTGGTTGATATATACAAGTAGTAAGAGAATAATAACTATAGATGACATTTCGTTCATGATTCCAACATTTGACGCTGTGTTTAGTAAAGCACCGTGTCGGATTTATGATTTCTCCTTAGCAGCCCCTCGGAGGTTGGGCCCAATGTGTGATTGTCATGAAAAAGATGGTAACGGGAAGAAAATGGGGGTGGGGGGAGGGGAATCCAAAATAAATCACACAGCGAAATATTCACAACACTCGTGACTGCAGTGCATATGAATAAATGAAGGGAGCGAACTCCAGTTATGTCGATGACGTAGATGACGTATGTGTGTGGGATGTGAAAGGTCAAAACCTCAACGATCAATCATTTGGAATTCACATGGTATCACCAGCGTTCAAGAAATAGGCCATGCTTAATCAGAATCCCAGCTGCCATAATGAGGTCCGGATTTTCTCGGTAATTCCATTACATCTGTCCACGGTTTTCATCAGATTCTCTCGGTAATTCCATTGCATATGTCCATGGTTTTCACCGGATTTTATCGGTAATTCCATCGCATCTGTCCACTGTTTTCACTGGATTTTCTTGGTAATTCCATTGCATCTGTCCACGGTTTTCACCGGATTTTCATGGTAGTTCCATTGCATCTGTCCACTGTTTTCACTGGATTTTCTTGGTAATTCCATTGCATCTGTCCACTGTTTTCATCGGATTTTCATGGTAGTTTCATTGCATCTGTCCATTGTTTTCACTGGATTTTCTTGGTAATTCCATTGCATCTGTCCACTGTTTTCACCGGATTTTCATGGTAGTTTCATTATATCTGTCCACTGTTTTCACCGGATTTTCACGGTAGTTTCATTGCATCTGTCCACTGTTTTCACCGGATTTTCACGGTAGTTTCATTGCATCTGTCCACGGTTTTCGCCTGATTTTCGCAGTAGTTCCTTTGCATGTCTACGTTTTTCACTGGATTTTCACGGTAATTTCATTGCATTATCCCCAGTATGCCTTAATGGCATGGAAACGGAAACTTTACCTTTTTTTTTCCTACCTATGTTTGCGCATGAATGAATGAATGAATGTTTGCGCAGCACTTTTGCACACTTCTGGAATACAGTCAGTCAGTCATTTGCTTGTCCCTTGCGGAACTTTGCCTCCCTAACAGCTCTCCTGTAGGCCTTTCGGTTGTAAACAAGATGCCCTGCTGCTGATGCTTCCAATCGCAGATAATCGATATCTTGCAGCCATCTTCGCCTTGGTCTTACTCTCTTTCTTTTTCCCCATTATGTACCCTTCCAAGACGGTCTTCTCTAAATTCTCATGACGTTTAATATGCCCAAAATATTTAAGTTTTCTTTGTTTAATCCTCTTTATTAGTCAGCCTTCTTCAGTAAGTTCTTGTGGTATGGATATGTTTGGGGGTTTTTTTGTCTTGAGTTTTTGAAGGACTTTTCTGTAGCATTTACATTCAAAGGCATATATTCTAAGCTGTTTTGTTTAGTTTCCAGGTCTCACGGGCATATGTTGCGATGGGAAAAATGCATGCCTTTAAAAATCTTATTTTTGTAGTTCTGTCTGTTCCTCTCCACAGCTTCTTTGGTTGTTTTATTTTTTTAAGATAGATAGATGTTCTTTTATTTCCCTTCATTGTATCTCCATTATTAGTTAGTAGTGATCCAAGATAATCAAAACTCTCCACTGTTCCAGTTTTTCCTCATTGATATATATTTCAGCTGCTTTATTTGTTTTGCTGTTTGTTATCAGTTTAGTTTTCTTCGCATTAAGATAGAGGTTTTTCTCTTCACTATTCTTACGGACTGACTTTAGTTTTTCCATTCCTTTTTGGAACACGTGTTCGAAAACTTCTGTAGGCTGGTCACTCAGATCCGTTCATTTGTGTGGAAATATCTAAAACCGATAGAGGCGACTTGGTAGTGTAAAGTGACCAGTGCTTCATCGAAAGCGAATAGCCTACTGATGCCTTTTATATTTGATCATTGAGTCAGTTTCGTTGCTTTCATCCAGCCTCCTTGCTACTGTTATCAGTGGTGATTTTGTTTAGTGATTCTCGCCTTTCTGTAAGTTGACTAGATGATTACATTGTTTAGTTTTGTCACCAACTTTAGGAAGAGCACCAGCATCATTTATATCAGTCAACTCGGCAGCGGGAGAGTGTACTGGCAGTTATACGCCCATGACTTCTTCTTGCAGGACTTTATCATTACTGTCTTTCATTGATTCCAGCAATGATTTACAGTCGGTGGACAGCACGTATCTTTCATGATCTTTCTTATCTCTTTTGTGTGGATGTTCTGAGCTCTTAAGGGGTGCTGTTATTTTTTTAGCCCTGAAATTGTAGAATTTATTCCCAATTATGTTAAAACTTACCATGTTTCCACTCATTTGCTGCAGATAAAGAGGGAAAATAACTAATGAAGAATGTATGAGAAGAGCTGGAGAGACAAATAAACCTTGTCAAAAAGATAAGAGAGAGACAATGTACTTTCATAGGACATGCAATGAGAAGAGGGGGCATTGAAAATATTATAACAACAGGAAAAATAGAAGGAAGAAGATCAAGAGGAAGACCAAGAGAAATGATACTTGACAGTCTCACATGATGGTGTGAGAGGAGATCACCAACTGAGCTGATGGGCTGCATGAAGGATCGTGTAATCTGGAGAAGCATAATAGTCAACGCCAGTCGGCATGGCACCTGATAATGATGAAAGAGGAAACCTTCACAATGTTATTACTACCTGTGAAGATCATTTGGTGTGTATATATATCCATTATGTTGAATTGTGCTTTTTTTGTTCTTGTTCCTTTTTGTATTTGGCACACTTTTTATATATGTTGAGAACTAACGATCTTGTATCAGTTTTATATCATCATACTATATAATATATACAACGGACATATGCCCTAACTTGAGATAGATGACTGACACAGGGTCCATCCTTATACCATACGGAAAAACAAATGAACAACTTGTATTCATGTAGGGATTCATGGACTCGATGCCACGTTTGATATTCTTTTATCTTTCTTTTACGCATAAAGAACATGGGAAAATCTGAAACAGATGCTTCGGTATCCTGGTCGTTGTGATTATCACTAAAATTGACGGAAGAAAGTCAGGCAAGTAACCAATTATGCAGATGCTGTTTTTTTCCCCCGAAAAGGGGGGGGGGGGTGTTGGGGGAAAAAAAGGGGGGGGGAGAGAGGTTTTCCAGACTCCCGTATCTTCGAGACAAAATTTAAGTGTCAGTTAACGGCCTATATCTGTATGCGCGCCATGAGATTTATAAATTTAAAAAAAGGCTGATGTTTGTTCTTGTCAACAGTGTGAAGATTGTCGAATTTTCTTATCAGTGATATACAGCTTCTTGTCTACAGCCATATCTTCCCTGTTAAAGTGCAGTAACCTCTAGCACAGTAGTTCTTAACCTGGGACCCATGGCCCCTTAAGGGATTTTTCGGGGTTCACAGATCAACAACGAGTGGGTTGGCTCGATTAATAAAAAAAAAGGTCTTATCATCATCATCATCTAGGTTGTATTTATTTCTTTAGTTTTAATGAAGGATTCACGGCTGTTCTTAGGCCAGAAAAAGAGTCCATGGCCGAAAAAAAAGATTAAGAACCTCCGCTTGCGCCATATCGGTTTGCATAATGTGAGATTTCCAAGTAAAACTCCAGCACAAAGCCGTAATGAAGGAGCCAGTCTGACTCTTAAGTCAGCAGTCCTGAGTTATGCTGCTGAGACGTATATAGGGGATATCGTTTTATGGCTGATATTTTCCCTTTTCTTTTCTCTACACTAGAGGAAAACGTGGTCAGCATACGTTGCATGTCTCTAGCTTCGGGGGGCGAAATATATACAGGAAAACAAACATCAGACGCGGTTGTTTAGAAAAATGATAATAATTTCCACGGTATCCAAAGCGCTAACGATGTCTGGGAAGGAGGGCTGCTTGATAACGACAAGGATTGGCTGCTGCTACTGTTTCTACTACTTCTTTTTCTTCTTCTTACAGTGAACGTATTGTATTGACGCACAGCATTGTGTCGGCTTTGGAGGCGGTTACAGCAGCTATGTCTCAGTCCCTGTGTAGCACTAAAAAGCAGCGAGTGTGAAATACTTCTTTATCAGAATCCACCACCTTGGGGCTATGGCGATCGCTGTCCCGTTGGCCAGGATGGGCCTAGTGCCGTGATTGTCAAGGGACAAGGAATAAAACACCAGAACTGGTTATTCAGAAGAAAGATTTTTTTTATCCAGGATATCCGGACACACACGACAATATCTTGTAAGAGGGCAGTGTGATAAAGGCGAGGAGTGTTTGTTAGAAAATGTATAAACTAGGGGAAAAAAGTAGGAAGAGCTTTATTACTTAACGAGCACTGTGCTCGTTAAGTAATAAAGCTGTTCTTAATTTTTTCCCCTATTTGTACATGTTGGTATCACAGCTTTACTGCAGTGGCTTCGTGTATATTTATATATACATATACACTAATTATTCGTGGTTGTTAGAAAAAGCAGTAATAGAGAAGTTTTATCTAGTAAGTCTTCATATGACGAAGTATAGAACACAGTACGGTGAGGAGAAAAATACGTAGAACAGAGTAAATAGACTTAATACAGATTTGATGTTCGCTTATAGCAGAACTTGTTAGCTTGCTGGGGAAGAAGTCTACACGAAGAACGCTTTCCGGTGTATTCCAACAATCTTCTAAATCAAGAGAGTGTTTTCCCGTGTGTTGCAACCATCTTCTCAACCCAGCGTGCGTTTTCCCGTGTACTGTAACTATCTTCTTAACTCAGGGTGCGTTTTCCCGTATATTGCAACTATCTTCTCAACCCACTGCGTTTTCCCGTGTACTGCAACTATATTCTTAACTCATGGTGCGTTTTCCCGATATTGCAACTATCTTCTTAACTCAGGGTGCGTTTTCCCATGTATTGCAACTATCTTCTTAACTCGGGGTGCGTTTTCCCGTGTATTGCAACTATCTTCTTAACTCGGGGTGCGTTTTCCCGTGTATTGCAACTATCTTCTTAACGCAGGGTGTGTTTTCCCGTGTATTGCAACTATCTTCTCAACCCACTGTGCGTTTTCCCGTTTATTCCAACTATATTCTAAACCTCACGAGTGTTTTCCCGTAAATTTAAATTCTAACTTACGCTATCTTTAAGTACTGAAATTCTGTTTACGGCGCCCTGCAAAACAGACAAAGTGTAAAATATCCAGCATTTCTGTATGGAAAGCTAATTTACAGGAGAAAACAAGCTGTCCCGTGCGGTAATACCCCCTCAAAAAATTACAGAACGAGGAGCATTTTTGGTGGGGAAGGGAGGAGGAACGAAAAAAAAAACAGATTTATTTTTCCTAATCTTTATGTTTCACAGCCTGTCTAGTGCGTCTGGAGTTTTTTGGTTAAAAAATAAAAAACCAAATTAAACTGGTTTACGATCATTATTACAGCACTTGGGATAAGTTCGGGTTTGCTCCCATTCTCTGAATGAAAGAAAGATCTCAGGGCAGAAGCGTGTACTTCGTAACACTGGTTAGAATCCTTATCGAGTGGAAAAGGGGAGAGGTGGATAGAGCTTACTACCCTCTGTTTATAATTCTGTCTGTTCGCGGCTTCCACCTCCTCCTCTTTGTTTTTCTAGTGATTATATCATTTTCTTGTCAGAGTTCAGTTCTTGCCGGTCTATTCAAGTTTAAAGCAGCGTCGTGGCGACATGTTACAAGTCCAGCTATGCACTATCGCGGTCTGGTAGGTTTTCGTTTTGTATATTTGTGATGTCGTTGTGTCTTGTTCTTTTACTCAGGCGCATCATGAATGCATGGAAACTCCGTGATTAGATTGATTGATTGATCATAGGAGTTAGCGTCAGTGTAATCACGGCATGACCATACCTGCTCCTCTGCCGTTTCAAGTAACCATCATAAACTGTGTGTGCCGACTTCCTTCATTCTGCAGATGTGTGGGCTATTCTCCCATTCTAGCTCATCATCGCCAACAAAATTGTCAAGAATGGTCTTCAGTATGTCCGTCTTGTTCAGTATCAGTAACACTCTGGGTGGAGGCTTTTCCTGCTAGCCGGTGGGCCCCAGTCATTAGCATGAATCCCTTCATGCCCAGAGCTGTAAATCTGGGACCTGCAGGCTGAGAGTTTGCGAGGTTCATCTACCATTGTACCCCTTATGAAGCATGGCCATATCGATCTTATGGGGCACGCTTTTGAGAGGTTCCATCACTGTGACTCTTTGTGGTTATGTACGTTGGTAAAACCTCATTGGCATTGTATAAGCTGGAGTTCACCTGACTTGCTGCAGTAGACAGTGGGTCGTTTAGAGCAGGCTGATGCCGAGTGTTGGAGAAAATAGAGAATAAAGATGTCGTTCGTTAACTTTGGAGTTAGCTGGCATCATATAAACGATTTATTATGTCTTGTCGTGTTTTGTTTCATCTTTGATGAATCGATTTTTGTCTCCTTGTGATTTACGTCTGGTTTTGTTGAAACTGAATTCGACATCTCTTAGCTGTTCAGCACTCACTGCCGAGCAGCGACGTAAAAAGCTGTTGCTGCGTGTGTAAAGTGTGCATGTCTACAGCCTGTGTATAGATACATGTGATACAATCAAGGATGTTTGTATATTTTGTCAAGTAAGTGAGGGCAACGTTCTTATCTCATGTACTGTAAAGAGGAAAAAGGAAATAGGTTCTTCATATTCTCTGCACCCCCCCCCCCTTCTCTCTCTCTCAATTTCTCTCTCACTCAAACACACACAAACATACAAATATTTCTTATCCCCTCCTATCCGCATGTTACTCGTATTATGTCATCCACAAGGTCATGTCTTGTGTCATTATGGCCCTGATCGGGCTCATTAAAAAAAACTGGGGACTACTTCCGGTCTAGAAAAGTTCTAATATACATAAATTTGTTACGGGACTGATTGGACGAACTAGTCAGTTACGCTGAAAAACATTCATTCATTCATTCATTTGCATGTCCCTTGCGGAACTTTGCCTCCCTAACAGCATTCCTGTAGGCCTCTAGGTTATGAGCAGAATGGCCTGCTGCTGATGCATCCAATCGCAGATCATCAACGATGTCTTGCAGCCATCTTCGCCTTAATCTTCCTCTCTTTCTTGTTCCCATTATGTAACCTTCCAAGACGGTCTTCTCTAAATTCTCATGACGTTTAATGTGTCCAAAATATTTAAGTTTTCTTTGTTTAATCCTCTTTACTAGCCAGCTTTCTTTAGCATTAAGTTCTTGTAGTATATATATATTGTTATTTTTTGTGTCCATGATATTTGAAGAACTCTTCTGTAGCATTTACATTCAAAGGCATTTATCTGTTTCTCAGCTGTTTTGTTAAGTGTCCAGGTCTCACAGGCAAACGTTGCGATGGAAAAGATGCCTGCCTTTAAAAATTTAATTTTTATAGTTCTGTCTGCTCCTCTCCACAGATTCTTTAGTTGTTTTACTTTCTGAAGAGCGATAGATGTCCTCCTTTTAATTTCCCTCATTGTATCTCCATTATTAGTTAGTAGTGATCCAAGATATTCAAAACTCTCCACCTCTTCCAATTTTTCCTCATTGATACATATTTCAGCTGCCTTATTTGTTTTGTCAGTTGTCATCAATTTAGTTTTCTTCGCATTAAGATAGAGGTTTTGCTCTTCGCTGTTCATGCGGACTGACATAATTAGTTTTTCCATTCCTTTTTGTGCTGTGGACAGTACTACTGTGTCATCAGCATATCTAACCTCTGGTATTTCATAACATCCAATTGTTATGGCATCGTAATATTCTTTGTCTACATGTTCTCTAACATTCCTCATTATATTTTCAGTATACAAATTAAATAAGTAAGGCGACAATATGCACCCCTGACGCTGAAAAACATACGTTATGAAAATGTAAATAAGTTTCTTACTCTAAATTTCTTATCAGATATTCTTCATCCTCACATAGGTTTCTAAAGAATGTGTTCAGTCTAAGAGATAGATACTGATGCATGGTCGGAAAATAGCAGACAGTACCTGCACGGAAAAGAGCACGTCTGTATCTCATGAAAGTAAAATGATTTCCCATCTCGTGCCAGAATAGCTAACATAACGTCGACACTCAAGTCCCAGCCCTGGTATCCTCTTGTTAAGTGATCCCAGCGGTGTGCACGAACTCCCATCACAGATGCCAGGGGAGTCACAGTGCAGACAAGGCAGAATTGCTGTCGTCCGTGGCCTTTATTGTTGTTGTTGTTGTTAACAACGGCGGTTAACTGCAACTGTCTGCCAAGTTGCAAGACGAAGTCAAAACTGACTTATTATCTGTTCGTGTTGTTTGATTTGTACAAAGGTCCTGCTTATTTTTAAAAATGTATAGAATATGGAGAAAAAGCACACAGCATTTGTGCGGATGTTTATTGTTATATAATATTGTTATTGTTCATGTCATGGAAGCTTTAAACATCGAAGAGACCATTTGTATGTGTAAGAATTGCCCTTAAGAACTTAGCTACTCATTCATTCATTTGCATGTCCCTTGCGGAACTTTGCCTCCCAAATAGCACTCCTGTAGGCCTCTCGGTTGTGAGCAAGATGGCCTGCTGCTGATGCATCCATTTGCAGATCATCAACAATGTCTTGCAGCCATCTTCGCCTTGGTCTTCCTCTCTTTCTTGTTCCCATTATGTACCCTTCCAAGACGGTCTTCTCTAGATTATCATGACGTTTAATTTGTCCAAAATATTTAAGTTTTCTTTGTTTAATCCTCTTTACTAGCCAGCCTTCTTCAATATTAAGTTCTTGTAGTATAGATATATACTTAGCTACTAGCGATAGAATTTTCCCGTTTACGTAGCCTCCTTTCCTTCTGACCCGGATGACACGGTATTAGACATATAAGCGTTTTGAAATGGGGAGTTTTTCTCTAGACGATTGCTCGCCTTACTGAAATCCAGGACTCTGGTATGTCTTTCATGTGTTGTTCATTTTCTTCGTCGGTCGTCTCAAGTGACCAGATTCTAAAAAATTTAGAGGTTACTTCAACCTTAACTCGCACGTTCCTGCGCACATAAACCTCGTTGCTTCCAGTCAGTGCCGTTCCTGCCAGTAGGCGAACTAGGTGGCCGCCTAAAGCGCAGACCTCAGATTGGCGCATTCCAGTCCTTTCGTGTATCAGCTTTATGTGGTAATCTTGCTCTGCTAACGTGTTACGACACTAAAGACCGTTAGTTGTGGTCGCGTCATGTGGTTGTTTGATTTTCGTTAATAAAGATAACCACCTATTTTCCTGGTTCAAATATTATAGTTTTCGAGTGGTTTTCTCATGTAATGTTAGTGATGTCCAGTGTTATACGATGTACGGGGGAAAAAAAATAGTTAATAAGGAAGTTGTTACAAGGTACATATTAAATGAAAAGTTGAACGTGGAGAAAAGATTTGTGAGCGCTGTTTTAATTCCATTTGGTAGGATTTGTAGACAAGTAGGAAGCAGCTGGAAGCCAGCCTAGCACCTAAAGAAACATAAAAATAAACAGTCATAACATTTATATATAAATATTTTACAATTCCGACGGTGTGAAAGATGTGCCATTTTTCCAGATAAAAAATTGTCTGTCTCCTCCCCTTCTCTCTTTTTGTCACTTTAATTGGAAACAGCACTAATAATCAGATGCAAATGTCGCTGTTTACTTAGCTGGAGCAGTAGGTTTAGGGGACTCATTTCTCCAGATCAGTGCGCGCGTGGTCGGCACCTGCGAATGAGATCCAGACGTTGAAGCTTAAGAGTGGGAACGTCAGCTTCAGAGGCTGACCCCCCCCCCCCCCCAAACGGTGAGGTCTAGCAACTTTACCGGGCTGTACCACTGTGGGGGGCGTCTTTGACTAAACAGTCAGATAGATGACGTCATTAGGGTCAACGAAAACTACGTATTAGGTCAAGACTTTATTATAACCTCTCACAGTACTTCTGGTAAACAAACTATTGGATTGTTAACAATATAATCCAGGGTTTCTCAGCGCCAGTAAAACGGCTCCCCCAGGAATGGCGGGTCCTAACCATCGGTATCATTCTAATCGTCCTGTTCTTAGGTTTTTTTTCCTCCCATTATCTTTTCCTCAGGTATATTTTTACTGTTCCTTGAAACTGCCAAAATGTTTTCTTTCATGATTATGTTTGTCATTATTTCATTTTTTTTCAATTTTTTTCTTTGTTTATAGATTATGTCGTTCATAAAAATAATGATTCACTCTTCAACCAAGCAAGTCTTTCTACACTCGCGTCATTTATGTGGAGTGAAATCACGTATCAGTTTCACAATATCTAGAGAGGAAAGAGCTTCACCGAAAAGATTCCTCATCTTCTTCCTCTCCTTTTTCAATGATTGTGCTGCAGATTTCTTCAGTTGATAACGTTGCCGTTGTCGCAATACTAGTTCCACATTCCAAGTTATCCTCGAAAGAGATGCTGTTGTCTCGCATTACCTGACCCCAGTCTTCGACATATGCTAGTGTTTCTTCTCCATCTCATACTCGACGTGTATCTGTGATGGGAGAGAAACCAGCTTTTCTAAAACAATATATCCCTTGTTTGAGGTGTCACGTCGTTCCAAGTAGCAGAGAGAAGGTGCATGGCCTCGTGCAATGGATATCTTGGTTTTTGTCTATGGCAGCTTTAGCCTTCTGCACAATGGCCGTCCTGTATTCCCTTTTCAGAGAATAAATCACATGAAGATCGAGTAGTTTGAACCCATGCCCGATCGCACGAGCATTAAATCGCGGGGCCATTACAGATGAACGTAAAATACGGGTAAACGTAAAATCTAGATATCATTGTATTAGTTCTTGATGCCATATGACGTGAATAACTGACTGCAAGACAGAAGTACTGTCGAGTGAAGTACTGTTTTGAGATAAACGACTGAAGTACTGTTTTGTGACGAACGATTGAAGTACTGTTTTGAGACAAACGACTGAAGTACTGTTTTGAGACAAACGACCGAAGTACTGTTTTGAGACAAACGACTGAAGTACTGTTTTGAGACAAACGACCGAAGTACTGTTTTGAGACAAACGACTGAAGTACTGTTTTTAGACGAACGACCGAAGTACTGTTTTGAGACAAACGACCGAAGTACTGTTTTGAGATAAACCACTGAAGTACTGTTTTGTGACGAACGACCGAAGTACTGTTTTGAGACAAACGACTGAAGTACTGTTTTGAGACAAACGACCGAAGTACTGTTTTGAGACAAACGACTGAAGTACTGTTTTGAGACAAACGACCGAAGTACTGTTT
Source organism: Achatina immaculata (assembly GCA_009760885.1). Classification (NCBI taxonomy): domain Eukaryota; kingdom Metazoa; phylum Mollusca; class Gastropoda; order Stylommatophora; family Achatinidae; genus Lissachatina; species Lissachatina immaculata. Next base: position 38,827,383 of record CM019692.1, read on the forward strand.
TGAGACAAACGACCGAAGTACTGTTTTGTGACAAACGACCGAAGTGAAGTAAGAAACTCTGCTACAGCGAAATGAGAAGCAAAGACAGTCAGAAGACTGGAGTGAACGAAACAGCGCCATAAAGATACTCAGAGAGACAGAACAGTTACATCCCCGTATGAGAATGCCAGATAAAGATAGATGGGTGAATGATTCAGAGAATTATCATGAAAAACTCGTGAAAGAATGATTTACTACGGCCTTGTGTTTTCGAATGAGAAAGGCATGTATCCCCCCCCCCCCCCAAATGTGCATAAAACACATGCTACAACTTTCCTTTGTAATGAAAGACATTGATATCGATTACAAGCGCACTTCCAAGCCTCGTGTACTGACCGAATGTACTTTGAAAAGTTCCCATTTCCCGACAGAAAGCCCTAGTTAGCCGCGACCTATTCAGACTTTTTTTCATACTCCTTTTCTCATTTTACCCATCTCTTCTGTTATTTCCATCAGCGTTGGTATTCATAATAAAATACGGTTTGTTTTTTTAATGCCCGCATAGGCTTGCTAGATAATTTTACCACGTGTGTGGTGAGGGTTTGTTGATTAAAATAGCCAAAAGGCACTTTTGTTTCTTTTATAATAAAATACGTTGATTCAGTTTCGAAGCCAACTGTAAGAAAGAGAAAACAAAATATTGTCCGAGCTAACAGTTTATATAGGCTTACCAAAATATTTGTTTCTCAAACCGGAACACTTATCATATTTTTTTTCTCAAACCGGGACAATTTTCAGAAAATACTCACAACAGAAAATAAAGCCTACTAGGGTAAGTACATATGATTGAAAAGGCTAAATAAAGAAGTTGTTTAAAAAAAAAAGAGTTAAAAGCAATTTATTTAATAACTCAACTGAACATACCTCATTATTTAAGAAGTTATTAATATTTATCACTAGTGTGAACTTTCTGTTAACAAATTTTTTTTTATTTTTAATGGCATCGAAAAATTCACTGCAATTTAGTTCACTGTTAATTTTGCAGCCTAGTAAAGCTTTGACGGTTGATTCAGCCATTCTAGCTCTTTCTTCAGACCATATGATATTCATTATCGAGAATACTCTTTCCACTGGTGCAGGTGTGCCTGGCATGCTGAAATTGTTCTAAATTTGGGGGGCGAGGGGGGGTGGGGGGGGGGGGGGGTAGGGAAAATCTGGGCAACTTTAAAAGTACTTAGATCTAGATATAAAATATTTAGAATGGCAACAGTGAGTATAACAGAGTATTGTAGTTGCCAAATCGCCATTTTATCAGAGGATGCACTATTTTTTTTTTACTTCTTGTATATTCAGCACTTTTAAAATTTTACCAATTAACCGGGGCAAAATGACACACTGGCCAGGACGCAGAGACCACATCATCAAACCGGGACAGTCACGGTCAAAGCGGGACGTCTGGTAAGCCTAAGTTTATACGTGCATAGAACCGAGTACTCACGGATCAGTTTCCAGTAAGACTTGATATGGCGCTCTGTGCGAATGTTTAGCCTCTTTGGAATCCGCGTGGTCTGCAAACGAAAGATGTAGTTCAGGAGTAGACAACCTTCCCATCACGAGCATGAAAATCAGAAGGGACATAACCGTTACTTTTTTTTTTTTAAATGAGTGTGAGTCGATGGGCAACATTTTTCAACAAAATGATGCTGTCTCTATGAGTGGCCGGCGGGTCACATTCATGTCTACATCTAATATATAAAAGTATTAATAGTAAAATATTATAAAACTATGAATAATAATTTCACTTACAAAAAGACATGAGTAAGGAAAGTGTGCAGAAACAAGAATGGCGGAAAGTAAGACGAGCACGGTATAAGTGAAGACATACAACCATAAAACCATACATCTAATATTTCGGCTAAAGTCTTTTTTCAAAGATCACCTAAAAAAAAAAACAACAGATTAAAACTCAAAAAATCTATCCTGTGCGGTATTACAATGGCGAGTTCCAGTAGTGGGAAAACTTCAACCGGGTTGCATATTCATATGTATGTTTGTGTGTATGTGTGTTTACATATTCAGTAGTTTCGGATAAAGTATGTCAAGAAAAATGAGGAGGAGGCGAGGTTGGAGATGGAGAAACTCTTAGGAAATCTTTACCTTTATTTTCCATGTTTTTATGTGCTGTGTTGTTTTTGTACGGGAAGGTTGAAAAAACAAACTTTAGCCGAAATATTAGATGTATGGTGGTATGTGACGACCACTGGACTATCAGCCTCTCATGTCACATAACGAAGCTACTTCTGAGAATAATTATGAGAAGAACAAGGAAAAAGATAAAAATGGAAATAGCAGATGAACAGTTTGGATTTGTTGAAGGAAAGGGAACACACAATGCCATTTATGCTTTACGAACACTGACAGAAAGAGCTTTAGAAGTACAGAAAGATCTCTACTTATGCTTCATTGATTACACCAAGGCATTTGACAAGGTGAAACATAGTGAAATTATTAAAATGCTTGAAGACATCAATATAGACGGCAAAGACTTGAGGATTGTAAAACATCTATACTGGCAGCAAGAAGCAGCAGTTCGAGTTGAAAATAGAATTGGAAAATATCAACCTATAAAACAAGGGGTGCGACAAGGATGTGTACTATCTCCAGACCTTTTTTCTCTGTACAGCGAGAATATTCTAAGAACAATCATTACAGAACCAGGCATAAAAATTGGAGGATACAATATTAACAACCTTCGGTATGCTGACGACACAGTACTGATAGCGGAGAACCAACGAGACCTGCAAAATCTCTTGGATAAAGTCGCCAAAGAAAGTGAACAGAAAGGCCTTACTTTGAACATCAAAAAGACAGAGACTATGGTTATATCTAAGAAACAGAATCCACCAGCATGCAGTATTCAATTAAACGGAACCATTCTGAAGCAAGTGCAGAAATTCAAATACCTTGGAGCAGTAATAACTTCAGATGGGAAATGCAAAACAGAAATTAGGAACAGAATAGGCCAAGCAAAGACTGCATTTCAGAGAATGAGAAACATATTAGTTAACACATCCTTATCAATGAATGTTAGAAAACGAGTCCTAAAATGCTATATTGAACCTATCTTGTTATATGGAAGTGAATCATGGACAATAGGCAAGTCTGCACAAAAATCATTGGAAGCAGCAGAAATGTGGTTTATTAGAAGAATGTTGCGAATCCCCTGGACAGCAAAAATAACTAATGAAGAATGTATGAGAAGAGCTGGAGAGACAAAAAAACCTTGTCAGAAAGATAAGAGAGAGACAATGTACTTTCATAGGACATGCAATGAGAAGAGGGGGCATTGAAAATATTATAACAACAGGAAAAATAGAAGGAAGAAGATCAAGAGAAATGATACTGGACAGTCTGACGGGTTGGTGTGAGAGGAGATCACCAACTGAACTGATGGCCTGCATGAAGGATCGGGTACTCTGGAGAAGCATAATAGCCAACGCCAGTCGGCACGGCACCTGATGATGATGATGATGATGATGATGATGATAATGATGGTGGTATGTTCTTCATTTATACATGCTCATATTACTTTCTGCCATTCTTGTTTGTGCCAACTTTCCTCACTCTTTCTATCTTTTCTTTAAATAAAAATGGACCACGTACCTCTGTGTACCTTCATTACTAGAACCAGTTTTACCACAGTCGCTGTCGTCATTCCTCTTATTTCACTTACGTAATGTTATGTAATGACACGTAATGTGCAGACCATCATCATCATCATCAGGTGCCGTGCCGACTGGCGTTGGCTATTATGCTTCTCCAGAGTACACGATCCTTCATGCAGGCCATCAGCTCAGTTGGTGATCTCCTCTCACACCATCCTGTGAGACTGTCCAGTATCATTTCTCTTGGTCTTCCTCTTGATCTTCTTCCTTCTATTTTTCCTGTTGTTATAATATTTTCAATGGCCCCTCTTCTCATTGCATGTCCTATGAAAGTACATTGTCTCTCTCTTATCTTTTTGACAAGGTTTTTTTTTAATCTCCCCAGCTCTTCTTATACATTCTTCATTAGTTATTTTTGATGTCCAGGGGATTCACAACATTCTTCTAATAAACCACGTTTCTGCTGCTTCCAATGATTTTTGTGCAGACTTGCCTATTGTCCATGATTCACTTCCATATAACAAGATAGGTTCAGTACAGCTTCTTCTTCTTCTTCTTCGTTCACATTGTCTGTCTATATCTACAGTCCTGTCTCTTGGATAAATTTCACTGTTTTTTGTAACTCATGTATGGAACCGTAGAGCTTATCTTCTTTAGTGGTTTCACTGGGCCAGTAATTGTTTCTCAGTGTCTCATAGTTGATGCAGTTCTGGAGGATATGTTCCACAGTTTGGGGCACCTGGGCACATGTACATAGATTAGTAGTACCAACCTTAAACTTTGTATACATATGACTTCGGAGTCGGGTGTGTCCTGTTCGGAGACGGAAGATGGTGACTTTTTCCTTTCTGTTCAGCATGTGATAGTCATCATGTGTGGCTTCCTGTAGGTTTTTATCATGCTTTTCTTCTGATTATAGGTGATTGGTATGTCTGGTTGCTCCATTTCAGTGCCCTCTTTAGCCAGATGGTCAGCTTTCTCATTGCCTGGTATCCTACAGTGAGAGGGAATCCATTGCAAAGTGACTCCATGTTGTAAGCCAGTTTTTGACAAGGCATCCTTAAGGTCTGGTAGTTTGTTGCTCTGAAGAGCTTCCAGTACTGATCTTGCATCTGTGAGAATTACTACAGGACATGTATCAATTCTGGAGTCTGATAGTTTTTCAACTGCAGCAATAATTGCCCTAACTTCTGCATCAAAGTTGTTGCAGTATTTTCCAGTGGGTATGGAAATCTTGTCAGTGGTGTTGTTTGGATATTCAATATATGCTCCTGCCCCTCCATTCTTTATGGCATTATGTGCAGATCCATCTGTATACACACGTATCCAGGTGTCACATGGATATTTGTCATGTAGAACACTAAGTGTGGCTGTTGATCTTACAAGACTGCTCTGCATCTCACCATTCTGCACACCTTTCACTTCAGTCTGAATAGTTATTTGTGTATAATCTGCTTCTTTCCATGGTGCATGCTTTGGTACAGATGATAATGGAGCGACTACAGTTGGAAGGTCAGGTATCAGCTTACGCATACGCTTGGCCTGATGAATGAAGCTGCTTCTTTTAAGCCGTCCTAATGCCAAGTTATTGAATCTCTCCTTCAGGGGATGGCTTACAGAGCTAAGGAATTTTTCTCCCATGGTCATGACCTTTGTGTCTCTACGTTCCTTTAGCGGTTGAACACCAACTATTTTCTGCATTTCTACTATTGGTGTGGACCTCATGGCACCTGTGATAATCCGTAGTGACTGATTTTGAACCTTGTCTAGATTATGCAGCGTAGTGTTTGATGCTGTGCACCAAGATGTTGAGCCATATTCTGAATGTGGTAGAATACTTTGCTGATATACATTCTTGAGGATTCTTTCACTAGCTCCCCATATGGTTCCACTCAGTTTTCTTAATATGGCTAGTTTTCTTCTGGCTTTTGCTTCTGCACTGTTGATGTGTTGCTTCCACATCAGTTTTGAGTCAAGAGTCACTCCTAAGTAAGTGGGTTGGTTGTCCATCCTTAAGGGTATTTCATTTACAAAGATCTTACCTGCTTTCTGTTTAGATGAGAGGGTGAATAGAGTGGTACTTGATTTCTCTGTGTTGATACTTACACACCATTTGTTTGTCCATGATGTCAAGATGTCTGCTGCTCTTTGGAGTCTCTGTGTAGCAACTATCGCATATTCATCTGTACACCACATGACCAGATCATCTGCATACAGTGCCGCTTTGATTCCATAGGGAAGTTCCTTGACCAGGTCATTAATGAATACAAGGAATAGTGTAGGCGAAAGGACTCCTCCTTGTGGTACACCGTGTCGCAGAAGTACTTTTTGGCTTTTGTGTCCATCCATTACTACTCTAGCTCTTCTATTGTGTAAATAGGACTTTATCCAGTTGTACAGTCTTCCATTCATATTGCAGTTTCTTAGTTTCCACAGCAGACCTTTTTTCCATACTTTATCAAAGGCTTTCTTCAGGTCTATCCACGCTGCTAGTACAAGGTTTTTCTCTTGGAATGCATCCTCAGTCTCTTGAGAGAGATAGGTCACTTGATCTTCCGTACTGTAGTACTGCCTAAATCCTGCTTGTTGTGGAACGAGAAGGTTTTCACTTTCTAGGTACCATTTTAGCCTCAGGTCAATGATGCGTTCCATCGTTTTGCATAGGCAGCTAGTGAGACTGATTGGCCTGTAGCTGGAGGCAGAATCACTGTTTTTCCCTGGTTTTAGCAGTGGTTGCTTGCTTCCTTCCAGATTTGAGGTAACTTACCTGTGCTCCAGCACATATTGAAAATATCCAACAGCTTTCCCATTGCTGCCATTCCCAGGTTCTTGATCATTTCATTGGACACTCCATCTGGTCCTGGTGATTTCCTTGGTTTCAGTTTACTAACTGCTAGGTCTAACTCACTGCGTGTGATTGGTGCATCCATGACCTCCACTTTTCTGACTTGTTCCTCCTCTTTCTGTGGCTCGATGCGCACTGTACGCTCCTTCTCTGGATGGATATCAATGTTGCAGTCCTGTGCAAACATGCGAGCAAAGTGATCTGCTACCTGCTTACCTGTAAGAGTTTTCCCATCCTCTATTAGTGTAAGTTCAATATAGCATTTTAGGACTCGTTTTCTAACATTCATTGATAAGGATGTGTTGGTTAATATGTTTCTCATTCTCTGAAATGCAGTCTTTGCGTATTCAGACCACGAACCACATTTTATAGCTGAACATAGCCTATACAGAAATAATTTGAATTACAAATCTCCAACCGATTGAATTGAGAACTTTCGTGGCAGACATAAACGTCAAGACAAAATTAAGAAGTAGCAACAACATACCGGAAATAGATTTTATCCTTTTTATGTCAAGTTAGGATAAAGGAGGCTGCTTCAAAGTTAAATATTCTGTTTGGGCGCGCAGAAAACTGTACACCTAAATTGATCATCATCATCAGGTGCCGTGCCGACTGGCGTTGGCTATTATGCTTCTCCAGAGTACCCGATCCTTCATGCAGGCCATCAGTTCAGTTGGTGATCTCCTCTCACACCATCCCATCAGACTGTCCAGTATCATTTCTCTTGGTCTTCCTCTTGATCTTCTTCCTTCTATTTTTCCTGTTGTTATAATATTTTCAATGCCCCCTCTTCTCATTGCATGTCCTATGAAAGTACATTGTCTCTCTCTTATCTTTCTGACAAGGTTTTTTTGTCTCTCCAGCTCTTCTCATACATTCTTCATTAGTTATTTTTGCTGTCCAGGGGATTCGCAACATTCTTCTAATAAACCACATTTCTGCTGCTTCCAATGATTTTTGTGCAGACTTGCCTATTGTCCATGATTCACTTCCATATAACAAGATAGGTTCAATATAGCATTTTAGGACTCGTTTTCTAACATTCATTGATAAGGATGTGTTAACTAATATGTTTCTCATTCTCTGAAATGCAGTCTTTGCTTGGCCTATTCTGTTCCTAATTTCTGTTTGCATTTCCCATCTGAAGTTATTACTGCTCCAAGGTATTTGAATTTCTGCACCTGCTTTAGAATGGTTCCGTTTAATTGAATACTGCATGCTGATGGATTCTGTTTCTTAGATATAACCATAGTCTCTGTCTTTTTGATGTTCAAAGTAAGGCCTTTCTGTTCACTTTCTTTGGCGACTTTATCCAAGAGATTTTGCAGGTCTTGTTGGTTCTCCGCTATCAGTACTGTGTCGTCAGCATACCGAAGGTTGTTAATATTGTATCCTCCAATTTTTATGCCTGGTTCTGTGATGATTGTTCTTAGAATATTCTCGCTGTACAGAGAAAAAAGGTCTGGAGATAGTACACATCCTTGTCGCACCCCTTGTTTTATAGGTTGGTATTTTCCAATTCCATTTTCAACTCGAATTGCTGCTTCTTGCTGCCAGTATAGATGTTTTACAATCCTCAAGTCTTTGCCGTCTATATTGATGTCTTCAAGCATTTTAATAATTTCACTATGTTTCACCTTGTCAAATGCCTTGGTGTAATCAATGAAGCATAAGTAGAGATCTTTCTGTACTTCTAAAGCTCTTTCTGTTAGTGTTCGTAAAGCATAAATGGCATTGTGTGTTCCCTTTCCTTCAACAAATCCAAACTGTTCATCTGCTATTTCCATTTTTATCTTTTTCCTTGTTCTTCTCATAATTATTCTCAAAAGTAGCTTTGTTATGTGACATGAGAGGCTGATAGTCCGGTGGTCGTCACATTCCTTTGCACCTGGTTTCTTTGGTAGTGCTATAAACGTGGATTTAATCAGGTCACTGGGAATATAACCACTGTTGTAAATATCATTCAGTAACTTGGTTATTATTTTTATTCCTGTCTCCTCTAGTACCTCTATTTCTTCTATTGTTATATTATCAGGCCCAGTCGCTTTTCCTTTCTTCATGTGTTTGATGGCATCTATGATTTCATCTTCAAGTATTGGCGGTCCATCACAGTTTTCAGTATCTGGTGTTAATTCTGGTCTTTCTCCTCCATATAGCTCACCGATATACTCTGTCCACCTGTCCACAATGTCTTCTTTTGCCATTAACATTTTACCTTCTTTCGATTTCAGGCATCCTGTGGTATATTTTGTTTTCCTGCCTGTGAGTTCATTAATTCGTTTATGCATGTTTTTGCTGTCTTTATTATGAGTGTCCTCTATCTGTCTGCACTGTTCGTTTAACCACACTTCTTTTGCTTCTCTGCATTTGCGTCTTATTTCTTTATTTATCTTGCTATATTTTTCCTCGTTGTTTTTACTCCTCCTCCTCTTGTCCATCAGTCCTAAGATGTCGTCTGTCATCCATTTATTTTTAGGGGCTTCTTTTTTCGGTGGTATTATCTCCTTAACAGTTTGGTGGATAGAATCTCTTAACATTTCCCATTGTTCATCTATGCTATTTATCTTTGCTATTGCATTGTATCTATTTGTTATAATAACTTTGTATTGTTCTCGCAATTCTTGGTCATTTTTAAGAAGTTCTGTATTCAGTTTGATGTTTCTCACTTTTCTGCCTGCTTTCTTTAGCTTTATTCTAACTTTTCCACAGAGTGGATCATGGTCACTATTGCAGTCAGCGCCTGGCATGGTTTTTGTTGTCAGTAATGCACTGCGGAATCGTTTGTTGATTAATATGTAGTCTATCTGGTTAAATGTCTTTTTGTCTGGGCTGCACCACGTTGCCAGTCTTCGAGGATGTTGTTTAAACCAGGTGTTTCCTACAACCATGCTATGTATTCTTGCCCATTCAATTAATTTATAACCTCTGTCATTCCTCTCCCCCAGTCCATAGTCACCAACGATGTCCGAAGTTCTTCCTTTACCAACTTTGGCATTAAAATCTCCCATGACTATGGTAACTTCATGTGACTTTGTGTGTTTTAGTGCTGTCTCTATGTCATTATAAAATATCTGTACATCTTCCTCAGAACTTTCAGATGTTGGAGCATACACTTGTATAATATTTATGTTTATTGGGTGTCCTTTCAGTTGGGCTAGCAGGACTCTGTCCGAGATGTTCAAATATCCTACAATTGTCCTTGCCATTACAACAAAAAAAAAAGTTTCCACACCAAAGATTGAGCAGGATGGAGCTCTTTCATTATAACACCTTTTTTTTTTCAACAAAGTTTTCATACTGGCTTTGAACAACTCCTAATAGGGCAGAAAAGTAAACTCAGTTTATGTACTGTCTTCAGAGCTGTAATGGGTAAAAAAAACACTCAATTGTATGTACTGTCTTCAGAGCTGTAATGGGTAAAAAAAGTAAACTCAGTTTATGTACTGTCTTCAGAGCTGTAATGGGTAAAAAAACACTCAATTGTATGTACTGTCTTCAGAGCTGTAATGGGTAAAAAAAGTAAACTCAGTTGTATGTACTGTCTTCAGAGCTGTAATGGGTAAAAAAAACACTCAATTGTATGTACTGTCTTCTGAGCTGTAAGGGGTAAAAAAAGGTAAACTTACTTGTATATACTGTCTTCAGAGCTGTAAGTTTAATGGGTACAAAAAGTAAACTCAGTTGTATGTAATGTCTTCAGAGCTGTAAATTTAATGGATAAAAAAAGTAAACTCAGTTGTATGTACTGTCTTCAGAGCTGTAAGTTTAATGGGTACAAAAAGTAAACTCAGTTTATGTAATGTCTTCAGAGCTGTAATGGGTAAAAAAGTAAACTCAATTCTGTGTAATGTCTTCAGAGCTGTAAAGGGTAAAAAAGTAAACTCAACTCTATGTAATGTCTTCAGAGCTGTAATGGGTAAAAAAGTAAACTCATTTGCATGTACTGTCTTCAGAGCTGTAATGGGTAAAAAAACTAAACTCATTTGTATGTAATGTCTTCAGACATGTAAGTTTAATTGGTATGTGACAAAGGTACTCATATTAATTAGGACATTTCAAGAAAAAAGAACAATATCAGTGATGAACAGGTTGGATTTCAACATAATAATGGATTGAGTGGAATCCGTGTTCAGACTGAGTATGATAATTAAGAAATATACTGCATAAAAAGTGGTATTTATGCTTGTTTTATAGATCACATCAAGGATTTTAGCAGAGTAAGACATGAACAGTTAATTTAATTCCCTGAAAGAGATTAATTTAGATGGTATCAGCTACAGAATTAGCGGATAGGAAACAAACACTTTTCAGGCTAGCCGTGTATAATACTATGGTCTGGTTTAGATGGTAGAAACGTTAGTTTTGTAAACAATTTGTATTCATTGAAACTAGCAGTCCAGAGACCCAGTCATGTGTGCTTTGTCCATGTTTGTTTATTGCCGAGACTTTCTAGGGTATTAATGAAATGTCTAGATCAGTGATTATAGCTATGATTGGAAGAACAGTTAACACTGTCAGATATTCAGATGGCCCAGTGCTGAAGGCATAAAATATAGAAGGCTCAAAGAATTTGATCACACTAGTGAGAAACAAAACTATAATAAAACGGAAGAAAATTATTAGGAAGGCAAAACACAAAAGCAAAAACTTGTAATCAGCAAGGAAGAACATGAACTTGTAGTCTGGGGGGAAGAATAAAAGCGAATAATCAGCAGAGAACAACAAAAACTTGTATTCAGCAGAGAACAGCAAAGCCTTGTATTCAGCAGAGAAGAACAAAAACTTGTATTCAGCAAAGAAGAACAAAAACCTGTAATCAGCAAAGAAGAACAAAAACCTGTATTCAGCAAAGAATAACAAAAACATGTATTCAGGAAAGAATAACAAAAACCTGTATTCAGCAAAGAAGAACAAAAACCTGTATTCAGGAAATAAGAACAAAAACCTGTATTTAGGAAAGAATAACAAAAGCCTGTAATCAACAAAGAAAAACAAAAACCTGTATTCAGCAAAGAATAACAAAAACATGTATTCAGGAAAGAATAACAAAAAGCTGTATTCAGCAAAGAAGAACAAAAACATGTATTTAGCAAAGAAAAACAAAAACCTGTACTCAGGAAAGAGCAGAAACCTGTATTCAGGAAAGAAGAACAAAAAGCTGTATTCAGGAAAGAAGAACAAAAACCTGTATTTAGGAAAGAACAGAAACCTGTATTCAGGAAAGAAGAACAAAAACTTGTAATCAACAGAGAAAAACAAAAACTTGTAATCAACATAGAAGAACAAAAACTTGTTATTAACAGAGAAGAACAAAAACTTGTTATCAACAGAGAAGAACAAAAACTTGTAATCAACAGAGAATTTTAAAAACATGTAATCAGTAGGGAAGAACACAAATAAAATCTATAAGTATTTTTAAAAAATTGTTTGAGAAGTGTGGGTCAAAAACATCATATATGTCTGGGACATACATGAAGAGACAAGGCAGAATATGAAATGAAATTTAACAGAGTAGAAATTGCTGTGGTTACCGTAAGTATAGTGAGAACATTCCTTGACTACACATGAACATGAGAGTTGTCAAATACAATGTATATTTCACACTATGTGTATTTCACACTGTATATTTCTGTGGTTTAGTAGTAAACAAGAACATGGAAACAAAACCTGAGTTGCTAATATGTTGAAACTAGGGAGTGTCTGTATCCATTCATTCAATGCTTCTTTGGGTCTTTTCCCATGTTGTTTATGTTTCTCTGGACATGTCCATAGGTGCTCAGACCCCCCCCCCCAATATATTCATCAGTGTCCTGAAGCTGACAGCGCCTGTCCTGTGTTAGTTAACAAGTCCTCTCGCATATCCAGTAACATATTCATCAGTGTCCTGAAGCTGACAGCGCCTGTCCTGTGTTAGTTAACAAGTCCTCTCACATGTCCAGTAACATATTCATCAGTGTCCTGAAGCTGACAGCACCTGTCCTGTGTTAGTTAACAAGTCCTCTCGCATGTCCAGTAACATATTCATCAGTGTCCTGAAGCTGACAGCGCCTGTCCTGTGTTAGTTAACAAGTCCTCTCGCATGTCCAGTAACATATTCATCAGTGTCCTGAAGCTGACAGCGCCTGTCCTGTGTTAGTTAACAAGTCCTCTCACATGTCCAGTAACATATTCATCAGTGTCCTGAAGCTGACAGCGCCTGTCCTGTGTTAGTTAACAAGTCCTCTCGCATGTCCAGTAACATATTCATCAGTGTCCTGAAGCTGACAGCGCCTGTCCTGTGTTAGTTAACAAGTCCTCTCGCATGTCCAGTAACATATTCATCAGTGTCCTGAAGCTGACAGCGCCTGTCCTGTGTTAGTTAACAAGTCCTCTCGCATGTCCAGTAACATATTCATCAGTGTCCTGAAGCTGACAGCGCCTGTCCTGTGTTAGTTAACAAGTCCTCTCGCATGTCCAGTGTGCCTCTCATTCCTGGCCCTGCCAGTCTGTATTCCCAGCTCTTTCAGTCTAAGCAGCAATGTGGATTTGCTGCCCTCAAAGTCCTCCACTCTGCCTATTTATGGCAGAGCCAGCCAGTCTATCAGCTCTCTCATTTCCCTGGATGCCCACATGCTCAGGGACATAGATGAAGGTGACTTTGCGAATTGATTTCTGCAATCTCAAGCCACTGCCTGCATATAGAACGTTCCGGATCATACTCATTGAATCACTTCGTATACAGACACAAGTGTAGTCTTGTGATTATGTATGTAGGAATTATAATTATGGCTGTTATGCACAGATGGATATACATTTAAGCAGATGGATAAACGTAAAGCAGTCACATAGATAAAAGACAGCAATATCCACAGAGTGTACCATGAACATCACAGTGAGAAACATAAGCAGTAGTACAGGTTGAAATAAAGTGTGCTCTGTGTACTTGAGATTTGTGGACAGAAGTAAATTAATTTATAAAGTAGTTTATAACAGCCTGAAACAAGTTGCTCAATAAGTTAAAACTCAAGATGGTGAATTATTTTAGTCAAGTGTAGAGAAATGTGCAAATATACTTTGTTTTCGAAGGTTGAAGAGTTGGGCCTTCAAGCCTATCTGACAGCCTACCCTTTATCTCTCAGTTTTCAGTCTGTCACAGACATTCAACATCAGTTTAGTTCAAGTATACTTTTATCTCTCAATTTTTACTCTGTCACAAACATTCAATATCAGTTTAGTACAAGTATGCTTTTATCTCTCAGTTTTCAGTCTGTCACAAACATTCAACATCAGTTTAGTTCAAGTATACTTTTATCTCTCAATTTTTACTCTATCACAAACATTCAACAACAGTTTAGTACAAGTATACAAAGTATAGAATAAGCATAATTCACAGTTAATTTATCTTTTACCTTCAATTTCTTCAGCAACATAAAGTAACTAAATACATGGATACAGTTATGTTCACATTCTCAAACATCAAAATTACAGCTAGAGTGAAGAATGTTTTGCTGTTTAATTTTCTTTGCACACATTCACTGCCTATATCTGCAGTTCTGTCTCTTTGAATAAATAAGACTATTTCTGTTTGCTGTATTTCATTTTTGCTATAGTTCCTGTATAGACCCATAGAATTTAGTTTCTTGAGTGATTTCATTGAACCAGCAAGTATCTTGTTGTTTTAAGGTTGAGTAATTTAATCAACAAGTATGCTGTCTTCTGGTGGTTAGGCAGTTCTTGTCCCACAGAAAAATGGTTTCTGTTATCTCTGATTCTTCCCCTTACCTCTGCAATATTATGTCCCCGTTCTCAAGGATTATCTTACCTGCTTCATGTGTTTACCTTCAGCCACAGTTTCCACCTGTTATTAATATCATATAAATACCTGGCATTATACGTTATTCATTAGCCTTACCTGGCAGAGGTATGATGTGGTATAATTTATTTTAGCCACTGTTGTCTTTATATTAAGTATAAAGTTATACAGCATATATTGTATGCATTTAAAACATAACCAGAGATGAGGATATGAAAAAAAAAAAAAGAGATGAACAGAGAGAGATAAATGGAAAGTTATGAAATAATGTGGGGATGAGATTAAAATACTTGCAGGAAGAATCATAAAAAAAAAAGAAAATTAATTTAAAATGATGATTTTTGTAAAGAGGTCAGTCCCTTTATTCAGATCTTTTTCTCAGATGTTTTTTGTTGTTGTTTTTTTTTAAATAATATGAAAGATTTGTAGTTGTCTTACGGTGTAACATAGCTGGTTCTGATTTATAACACCACATTCTATCTTTTATGTAATGTTCATCCGTAGTTTGTTGCTATATTCTATCATTTTTGTAATGTTCCTTGTTAATTTGTAGTTCGTAGTTTGCTGCTGTTTCTGTGGTTTGTAGGATCTTTCCTTTAACTGAAAACTGGTTCTAGTAATGAAAATAGATGGGTTATGTACCATCTGTTCATACACCCATCTGTTGTCATTGACTCTGATAGTATTGGGTTAAAGTGTTGATAATTGTTACATTTCAAGGAGTGCCTTTAAGTCTGATAGTGAAGATTCTATCATTTACTGGGTTGTAGCCTAGTTGTGGCCAAATTAGTAGGCATAAAATCCATTCTTGAGATTGAAAAACTTGCCGAAAACAGGAAAATTGACGAACTACCATGCGAACCCTATGTGACATTTAATGACATGGAAAGAGTGTATGATGTAAGCCTAGTAATGCTTTTGATGATAATTTGTCCAAGTAAAAAGCCACTCCATTCTTTCCTCCTACTTCTCCACCAGAGTGTATAAAATTACCATTATTTTTGCTCCTGAAGTGTCCTGATCCTTTCTATCAATGTTCACAGATTCCCAAAATGTGTAACCTCATTCTTTCCAACTTGCCACATATTATTTGATACTTCCCTCATACATACTTCTCACATTCCTAACTGCCATATCTCTACTGATTCTGTAAACTGCAGTATCCCTACTGACTGTAAATTACAGTGTATCTATTGACTCAGTTAACTGCAATATACCTGTTGACTCAGTTAAATTCAAATCCTTATTGACCATTTTTTAACTACAGTAGCTTTACTGATCCAGTTAACTGCAAAATCCCTATTGACCATGTTAACTGCAAAATCCCTATTGACCATGTTAACTGTGGTATCCATACCAACCCTGTTTACTACAGTATTTCTATCTTTGTATGATCATTTCTAGTTTATCTGCATATCATTTTATGACTTTCAACAGACATTTGCAGTTTTAACCCATCATAATTTTTCTAAATTAAATTTCGCTTTGTGTCATCCTATACACTTTAGGTATACCATTGAGGTGAAGCATGGTGATTATCGGTGGACCATCTACAGGAGATACAAACACTTCAGACAGTTGCATGACTCGCTTGCCTTATTCAGGGCCAAGTACAAAATTCCATTACCTAACCGGGAGTAAGTTTTGGACTGTTTGTTAGATTTCTATACAGAGTCTGCTGAAACCCATGTTCTTTCTCTCAAAGTCCATGTCAACACTTGATCCTTTGTACATCTCAACAGGCTTGTCACTGAGCATTTCCCCTGCCAGGATGCCAAACAGTCAAACATCTTTTCTCTTTGTCTACCTCTGTCTCTTCTGCCTTCTATCTTCCCTGTTGCATTTAAGCACTCTAGCCCGCATCTCCTCCGAAAATGCCCCCCCCTCCAACAAATTTAAATTGTTGTTTTCTGATCTTTGTTATAATATTCCTTGTTTCTTATGCCTCTTTCAGAACTTCCTTATAGTGCTTTCACCATTCTTCTTAAGAGCCACATTTCAGCTCATTCTAGGTCTTCTTTGTATCTCTTTACTGACCATCCAAGCTTCACATCCGTAGAGCAGGACTGGTTCGATGTAACACTGTAACCCTGTGCTCCTGGAAGAGAGAGATCCATGTTACACAGATTTAATATATGCTTGTTGCAAACTTGTTCTATGGTACAAATGACTCTGTAATGGCATTCACAAGTAGTCATCAGGGCTTGGTTGGGTTAGACTTTGATGAGCAGCTCAATATAAATATTTATGAAAATAGCTTCACTGAATTTGAAATTCTCAAACAAGAAGTATGAACATAAATCATGTATTATCAGTTCATTTTTTAGTCATTGGTGGAGCTGGTTGTGCTGTGTCATTGTGACTGACTAATGTATGTAGCAAGTATCCCTCTTCTGCAGTTGTCCATGTGAATCTTTGAGAGAAAACAGAAGGAGTGGGAGAAAACTGGACATGTACACTTGAAAAATAGTAGATGATGAAAGCAAGTAATTGACTGCACTGCACAGAATGAAAGAAAACAGGGTACCAGAAGCACATTGAAATGAACTGTTTAAATCTGTTATCATCATCATCATCATCATGAGCTGATACAAACTTAGGATGGAGCATTATACTCTGTGGTGTTAAAAACTAAATCAAAGATTTCTCTTCGTTTTACAGTGTGGTTAAAATATTACAGATTTAAAGTTTGTTCAAAGTTTTGACATCCTGACTTGCAGCAGAATAAATAAAGGATAAATAGTGAGCATAAATTTAACTTCAGGAATTTATCTGTTTAAATAGTTTCAGTATTAGGTTCTTGGGATCGTTACAAATGAGATGATCCTATAATTTCTTCACTGACTGTGGCAGTGAGTATCACACAGAATGTTCTTTGATAGCCCTTCGCATCAGTCTTCGTTGATGACATTTTAGTCCATCAGTCCAAAGGAGAAACTAGTCAGCGTCACTCTTGGCATGAAGAACGTAGTGAAGGCACCAACCCAAGCCAGGACACGCAAAGACCATCATAGTTCACCACTGACTAAACAGGCATAACGGAGGATCATCAATGCTGTCTATGCAAAGTTCACAGCTCACTGTGGTGCCATAGCACAAGTCTCAGCAGCTCAGCACACAGAACCTCCATTTTGAAAACCTGTTATGTTATTTGAGATGTAAGAGCCTACATGAATTGGTAACACATGATAAATAGTGTATAAGTATACAACTATACACAAAGCACTGCAGTAAAGCTGTGATATAAAAATCATGAATTGTGAGCATTATGAGTATTCACAAAACATGAATTGGTCCAATTTGGTGTTGTAGCTGGTTTATTCTTTTTAATCCAGCTACCAGTGGGTGGTTGAATTTCAGTGCTATGCATATTTAATACCAGCTGACAAATTTTAAAACAATAAATACTAACATCAATTCAGATTGTATTGCAAACTTAGATATTGTCAGGCAGAAATGTTCATTGTGGGTGTTTATTATCTTTGCTGCTTGAAGTTACCACCAAAGAAGGGCAACCATCAAGAGAGATCTTAAAGGCATGAAACAGAGGCAGCAGAAAGCTGTGAGGCTTCCACTCAGGCCTGAACCACTTATCAGCGAGGAGAACATTCCGCAGAGAATGGTAAATACTTGGATTAATATTTTCTTTATTTGTCCATGAGGTATTCTGCTGGTAGTTATCAGTGATCATGCTTTTTTCTTTGTATGATTATACTTGTTATTTTTAGTTAGATCAGTTCCCTTGTATTTCTCCTATACTACATAGCCAGCCCATTAGATGTCACATGCGTATGAATGTCGCTTTGATATCCAGACATCGGGGCATATCTGCAGACCTGTCCAGCCTACTCAGACCTCAGCCTCTGAGCACAAATCTGGCTTGAGGGAGAGGATCTGAAAGAAAAGCTGTGGAGCTCTCAGTCAAGCCTGGAGAAGATGGTAGACTTTGTCAGGGTGACTGGGCTGCAGAATTAGCATGACCAACCAGTGCCCAAATGCTGAAGAATGAATGAATGAATGAATGAATAATCTTTATTTTTCAAGGGTAAAGAATTGGGCATGCAGGCCCGTCTTACATTCTGCCCTTCATCACTCCATCTTTCATTCTTCCCACACACTTGATTTAGTAAAAAAATACAAATTAAATTAGTAAAAACATATCAAAAGAGTGTAAGATTTAACTACTACATTCAAGGTAAAAGAGAAGAAGTAATTAACCTAATAAGAAGAAGAAGAAGACTCCCCTTAGATGTTTTTCTCTCAGTTTCCTCTTTTATTTCTTTTCAGTGACTTTCCTTCACTTCTGTTTTTCACAACTTATGCCAGAGGATTTTGATTGTCTTTTTCCTTTTGGTTTTAATTAGCTTCATGTTCTTTAACTCCTCAGAGAACTTATTTATTCTGTATTTTGTAGTGAGCAGCATCATGGGCTTTCACAATGCCTTCTAGCAAGAGAGTGATCAAATAAAAGATAGTGAAGTCATTGTTGCAACAATAAGTGACTCACATTTGAAACTGTGACTGCAGTGACAGCTCTGAGCTGGCCAGAGACACAAGATTACATGCAAACAAACATATAGAGTTACTCAACAAACATCCTCATGAAAGTTTAAGCAGGCTATACAAGACAAGAGTGGGTTGAATCATTGCTGTAGCCATGGATATGTTGATTAATTTTTTTTAGCTGACCAAGTAGGCATTAAAGGAGATGAAAGAACAGATTATGTGACTGTAAACCAGTTTGTTGTTGTTGTTGAAGATGGTCATCTAATGGATCATGCAGTTATTATTAATGTCATAAGAGAAATCATCTGAACCTTGCTGGTAGCTGTGAAGTGACATCTTAGTCAAGGATGAAGGAACTGGTAGAGAATATTGGAGTTGTGAGACCTTTAATATAAATAAATCATTTATAGTGTTCTTTCCAACAAAGCCACATTGTTTTTTTATGCAGATTCTGACTTTATATTAGTGCATTTTCATAAAGTATTTTTATAAGTATTTTTATAAATCAGATTCAGTTGTTCCAGCTTTCTTTGTCAGCATCTTAAAGCATGGATTTAGGATGAGTCTTTTCTTCTTGTATTTACATCCATGACCATCTGCAACATGTTAGAGAAGATGAAGACAAAGAATATTATGATGCCATAACAATTGGAGGTTGTGAAATACCAGAGATTAGATATGCTGATGACACAGTATTACTGTCCATAACACAAAAAGGAATGGAAAAACTAATTATGTCAGTCTGTAAGAGCAGCAAAGAGCAAAACTTTTATCTTAATGCGAAGAAAACTAAATTGATGACAACTAACAAAACAAACAAGGCAGCTGAAATATATATATCAATGAGGAAAAATTGGAAGAAGTGGAGAGTTTTGAATATCTTGGATCACTACAAACTAATAATGGAGATACTTGTCTTGTCTTGTCCTTCCTCGTTTACTGCTATGTGTAGAGGTGAAGTGCAACTGTCTCCCAATGGTTCACCTGTTGGCTTCATACACTGAGATGCTCAAGGACTTTGCTATACCATCAGTCCATCGTTTGCATGGGCAGCCCCTTCCTCTGTCTTTGTGTGGTCCGTAAAACATTGTTGTCTGTGGTACACGTTCTGGTGGTAGTCGTGACACATGACTGAACCATTTTATTTGTTTTTAATATAGTTCAGAATGGGTTCAACTCCTACTTTATTTCTAATGACATCATTTCTGAATCTGTCCACTCTTGTAATGGAGATACAATGAGGAAAATTAAAAGGAGGACATCTGTCACTCTTCAGAAAGTAAAACAACTAAAGAATCTATAGAGAGGAACAGACAGAACAACAAAAATTAGATTTTTAAGGGCATGCATCTTTTCCATCACAATATATGCCTGTGAGACCTGGACTCTTAACAAAACAGCTGAGAAACACATAAATGCCTTTAAATGTAAATGCTACAGAAGAGTTCTTCAAATATCATGGACATGAACAAATATATCCATACTACAAGAACTTAATATTGAAGAAGGCTGGCTAGTAAAGAAGATTAAACAAAGAAAACTTAAGAATATTTAAGAATATATTAGAAGAATATATATATATATATATATAATATATATTAAGAATATATTATAAAGAAAGAATATTTTGGACACATTAAACGTCATGATAATCTAGAGAAGTCCGTCTTGGAAGGATATATAATGGGGAAAAGAAAGAGAGGAAGACCAAGAGGAAGATGGCTGCAAGACATCGGTGATGATCTGCAAATGGATGCATCAGCAGCATGCCATCTTGCTCACAACTGATAGGCCTACAGGAGAGCTGTTAGGAAGGCAAAGTTCCACAAGGGACACTCAAATTAATGAATGAGTGATGAATTTACATCCACTGAATTGCTTCAAGATGGAAAGGTCAGATTTGAATATTGAAATAAATAACAGTGGTCCCACACCTGGCACCGGTGCTGACGTACAAGTTAGTTTTTGGGGGGATTTTTTATGTAAATGGGTGAAAAAAAAAAGTAAAATCCCTGTTTCCATGCCATTAAGGCATATTGGGAATATTGTATTAGGCCAACATTTTACAAGCCCTTTGGCACATGAAAGTATGATGTGGTCAGTATCATGCTTGGCTGCATTTGCCTTCTCAGATTTCTCTGGTACCCATTTTCAATGGCTGGGTGGACCCTGAGCGAGGAGAAAAAATACATAAACCAGGGAAGATAACAGGGAAACCATTGCTATAATTTTTACTTATCTAATCATACTTGACCACGGCAATGAACAATTCAGTATCAGAGTTAGTAATCAAGGACCACCAAAGCTAAAAACTAATCCAGAAATGATCTTAAACAGAGAAGGGCAAAGAAGATACTGAGACCAAACAATGTCACAAAGGAGATGACCTTTCATGTAAAAAAAGTTGCTGGTTTTATAAATACAATCTAATGCATAGGACATACGCCATCAGACCTATAAAAATCAGTCCTCACTGCAGTACTGAAATAGCATTAAAATGCTCTTCTCACTACTTTGGAGCAATATATGCATGAAACTGTCAAGTTTTTATATCCCTTCATTTATTGTAGGCCATCCCTGAATTATTACTTCTTATCATCTAAATAAATTCTCTCTTTAACATTTCAGCAACAGCTGCAGGAGTATCTTCAGAATCTGCTAACATGCAAGACTTACAGAAATCATCCAGAAACAGTGAGTGTAGAAAAATGTTTACATTTTGGTGGTGCTCTATGTAACAAGTGAATATTGTGCCTGAATCATCACACAGACAAAGAAGAGTTTGAAAAACTGAAGATATTTTCTTAAAAGCAATGAAAACAGTGAAAAAAATGAATAGATGTATGTTAATCTTGTCTAGCAAGATAACAGGATTGTTGAGTATCCATCATTGTCATTTACCCAAAGCACATTAACCGAATATGGTAAAGAGGAAGATATGGAAAACAGTGATGAAGAGGAAGGGGGACTGAGTCAACAAAATGCAGTTTGACATAAATATTGACATTGACAGTGCTTCACAGCTGATACCAAGTCCAACAGCGGAAAGAACAACCACTAAACATAAACAGTCATATAAACATCCATGGGATAGAAAAACAACAGCGCCATCTGCACACATTAGGAGAATGATCCAATTGGGGTAGAAGATGGGAAGTGTATGTTTTTCTGAAAAAAGTGGTTTAGCATGTGTTAACCACAACCAATGTGTGACTGGCTCCATCAGCAGGCGCACGCTTGGCTCCATCAGCAGGCGCACGCTTGGCTCCATCAGCAGTCGCACGCTTGGCTCCATCAGCAGGCGCACGCTTCAGTGGGTGTTTGAACAGAAGGCGGAGCACTTATGGGAATGTCCGGAGTGCTGGGAAGCCAGTCTGTGATTACAGCTACAGCACCTTTTTTTTTTCTCTGTTATCTCTTTTAAAAGAAATTATAACCTTTTGTTTTCTCTATAAAAAGTAGAGCACCTTCTGTTTTCTTCTTTGGAATAAGGAGGCACTATTAACTCATAATTCTACATTTTTAAATAAATCACATTGTATGGTGTATAATCTTCTGGCTGCCAGTTACCACTTCATTCATTCATTCTTTTGCATGTCCCTTGCGGAACTTTGCCTCCCAAACAGCACTCCTGTAGGCCTCTCGGTTGTGAGCAAGATGGCCTGCTGCTGCTGCATCCATTTCCAGATCATCAACGATGTCTTGCAGCCATCTTCGTTTCGGTCTTCCTCTTTTTCTTTTTCCCATTATGTATCCTTCCAATACGGTCTTCTCTAAATTATCATGACGTTTAATGTGGCCAAAATATTTAAGTTTTCTCTCTTTAATCCTCTTTACTAGCCAGCCTTCTTCAATATTAAGCTCTTGTAGTATAGATATATTTGTTCTTTTTTGTGTCCACGATATTTGGAGAACTCTTCTATAGCATTTACATTCAAAGGCATTTATGTGCTTCTCAGCTGTTTTGTTAAGTGTCCAGTTACCACTGGAACAATGATTTTCTTAGTAATTACAGTTAAGTATCACTATTTTGAAACTCTAAAGAGGACATTGTTAAGAGAAGCCAGTTTAGTTGGCATAACATCCCTTGGTGAAGTTGAAAGACTCGCCAAGAGCAGGAAATCTTGGCAAACAACTGTGTGAGCCCTGTGTGGTGTTTAATGGCATGGGAGGATGTAAGATCACTATTTACATGACCCCACTGTGTCTGGTCCCAAACTCAGTGTGTGATAAACAGAAGGAATCTGAGAGGACTAAGTGCATATCATGTATGAAGAATTATGATTAAAAATATGAAGAGACTTAATAAATTTGATAAGTATGTGCCAAATGACAGCCCAGATTCATGTTGTGGTGTTAGTAAATTAGCTAAAACAGCAGACTTCATCCTGGTTCAAAGGTACCATTTTTAACATCACCTAAGACTTTAATGCATAAGAAGAAAAAGATGTAATGAAGTCCTAAAAATTATTTGCACTGTTCTTAAGCTGTTCAAATTAAATCCTTCAAAACTTCAGGGATTTTATTGGGAATACTATAAATGTAAAACAAAGTAATGGATTCACTAATCAGTTCAGATTTTTATCACTTATGCCCCATCAGCTCAAGTTTTTTGAGGTCAGTAACTTGTCATTTGTGAGCAAGACTGGCATCAAGTCCAAAGAAGGTCTTGTAGAGAAGTGTTCAGGTGGCAGAAGAATCAACATTCAGTGTTGTGGCTGCCTGCAGAATCTACACTTGGCTGGCACATGGAATAAAAGGTTGGTAAGGACATCTGTGGTTTAGGTACTATAAATATCCATACTGAATTTTTTTTAGAAGTAATTTCATAAAATTGAAATAAAATATATAAGAATATTTTGGTACAATTCTAAGCTATTCCCCCATCTTGTTTTTCATATACTCTTGGCCACATTTTTTTCTTTATGTAGCCTTGCCAAAGCTTTTGTCCTAAGAAGACACCCTGGAAGGATTATCCCACCATCCATTCCAAGTAAACACCAAAAGCTGTTGTTGACTACAAAGGTGCCTTAGAGGCACATAGGGATATGGTGTTAGTGCCCATATTTTCCCTGACCTGTCAGCACCCTAGAGGGTGATGTGGTCAGTATCATGCCTGGCTGCCTTTCCTTCCCCAACACCAGAAGAAGTCAGGTATCCATTTCTACAGCTGGATGACTGGGGTGCCTCTGGCCAGAATCAAACCCCTGACCTTTGCCATGAGAGACAAGTGTACTAACCACTTCACCACTCAGACACCCAAAAGGCTATATAAATTCCCACATCAGGCAGAGAAGAGAAAGAACACCAGCCTTAAGCATACAGAAAGGATTGGTTTTGAATCAGGCCATGGACAGATGAGACAATAGGAAGCTTCTGCTTAAGTGACACATTATACAGTTTGAAACATTTGAGTTTCTGACAGAATTCTTCCAGAACAGTATAAGGTTTATGGCTTTAAAGTCATAGCTATAAAATAAATTTCACTGAGCCAAGAAATTTGAATTTTTATTTAAGACTAGTTTTTCTTCCATTTTCCCCATACTTCCTTGCTTTCAAAATGATTGAAAATTTAGTATTATTTTAAATTATTGAACATTAGCCAATTAATATGAATTGTAACATTTGTCAGTCATCATTAGGTGTCCAGCCAGCAGATATTGGCAGTCACACTCCTCCATGTTTCTATTCTCCATCAACTCAGATCATGATTTTTCATTACACCATCATGCTAGACTGTTCATTATCTTCTCTCTTGGCCTTCCCTGTCCATTATCTTCTCTCTTGGCCTTCTCCTGCCACAAATGTCAGTATATTATATATATATATATATATATTTTTTTTTTTTTTTAAACTGACAGATGGCTGGTTGTTAAAGATAGTTACTTGTTGTACATCCGGCCGGAAGATGGCCACATCAGTGATGTGCTTCTAATGGATTCAGCATTTTCCGTCAGTAGTGGTTTGGCCAACACAGGAGCAAAACATGGATGTTTAATTGAAAATCTAAGCAGGTGAGAAATGCCGTTAATAACTAAGGTTTAGGTAAGATGTGAAATGCAAGTGAAATATGAACTGTGAATGGGATATTAGTTGAATTTGAAATATGATTTATTTAAGTGCTAATTGTGCATACAGATAAAAATGATCAATTTTCACATTAACTGTGAAAGGTGCATACTGATATGTAAATTGTATGTAGATTGTATGTGACACACGCAGATGTATAGTAATCGTGCTAGGATTTTTTAAAACTCATACAACTGCATCTTTCTCTCACTTTACATGAAGTGCTTTCCGAAATATCAGTTTTGTCAACATAACATTTGGTACCTTATGTATATATATTTTTTAATGCAAAATTAAACACATACTTAACAGCCATCAGAGGAAATAAATGCTCATGTGAACTATTTTTCTTACTTGTGGTACAATTTAATCTCTACAACATGCTCACAACCCTAACCAGAGGCAAAACTGGCTGTTCTTCTCCATACAAACTAAACATCATCATCCTACTGGCCCATTACTTAATTTTTCATAATATAAACTGGTTTCAGTAACTGATAACCTCCAACAGTTTCAGTTTTTCTCTTGTTTTAATTGATTATTTACTGGTTATTGCTAGCTTAACCACCATGGGGGCTACAGCTTAACCACCATGGGGGCTACATTACTCAGATGCAGGCAAATGCGGTGATAGATCATGGGGGATACTTTATGATGCCTTATTATCTGTATATTAGTTATTCAGGTCAGACATGTGACTTCACAAATATAGGTTAATTTAAGGTGCTGCTTTCAAAAACATGTGCTAGTGTAAGAAAAGCTGGATCAAAATAGGGCCAAGTATTGTTTATGACTGGGTTGCTCATTACTTAATTTTTCATAATATAAACTGGTTTCAGTAACTGATAACCTTCAAAAGTTTCAGTTTTTCTCTTGTTTTAATTGATTATTTACTGGTTATTGCCAGTTAACATGGTGTAAATATATCTTCTTCTTCGGCTTTCCGAGCCATTAAGGCTCATTGCTGCGATAAAGTTTGCCTCCATTCCTAATTTTCTCTCTCCAGTTGGTGACACCCATTTCATTTATATCCTCTTCTATGTTATCTTTCCATCTCTGTCTTGGTCTACCCCTTGATCTTGTTTCCCTCATCTCTTCTGCATACATCATATTTGTTTTGTGTTCTCTTCCATTCTTTCTACATGCCCCAGCCAGTATAGTCTGTTAAGTTTCAAGACATTTATAATTCATTGGGATTTAAATAAGCTGTTCAGTTCAGTGTTCTTTCTAGCTCTCTGTTCTCCACTGTTGGTATCCTTTATGGGCCCAAAGATTCTTCTTTGGTTCTTGTTCTCAAAGATCTCAATTGTTGTTCATCTTTCTTTGTTGTACTCCACATTTCTGATCCATAAATGACGGATGGTCTTATTATAGTTTTATAGATATATATATATAGTCTTGTCTTCTATCTCCCTGGAATGGTGAGCTAGTGTTCTTAGCAGCTGATACAGTAAAGATGTTGATACGCAGCATCATGTCATCTTGGGATCAGGTCATGGCAGCCATTTTTTTCAGTCCCTGGGTGCAGCTAAAATGCAGGGAGCTACAGCTTAACCACCATGGGGGCTACAGCTTAACCACCATGGGGGCTACAGCTTAACTTCCATGGGGGTTATAGCTTAACTATCATGGGGGCTACAGCTTAACCACATTGGGGGCTACAGCTTAACCACATTGGGGCTACAGCTTAACCACATTGGGACTACAGCTTAACCACATTGAGACTACAGCTTAACCACATTGGGGCTACAGCTTAACCACATTGGGGCTACAGCTTAACCACTATGAGGGCTACAGCTTAACCACCATGAGGGCTACAGCTTAACTGCTTTGGGGGTTACAGCTCAACCGCCATAGGTGCTACAGCAAACCATGCCCCATTACCAAAGCTATACATATTACAGGGGTAAATTAAGAGGTTGGACAGGATCTTGATCAGCTGTGGTTCACCATCCCTAACACCAGCATGTCAGTTATGGTTGTTGTTTGTCAGAACAGACAGCATTTTTACCCCCCAATATATGGGGGGTAAAAAAAATTAATCAGCAGCCCCTTTATATATACTCATATATAATGAGTATAGATAAAGGGGCTGCTGATTAATAGTCATTAACACATGTGATTAATGTATTAAAAATTTATTAGGTTAAATTTTTTAATGCAGCACCTAAGCACGTTAATTAGAGAGCACGGATGTGATTACCATTGAATACAGTAAAACAGAATATTTGGGTGCAAGCCTATGCTTGCTTGATGCTTATCTAAAATTGCAATACATAGCAGGTTTACTGAAGGTCAGGAATCTCATAGACAGCAAGTAGCTGGTAGATTATAGTGTGTTAGTCTTACTTGTGGGAAGATTTGAATCTTTTGAAAGATGGACATGTCATGCCTTCACATTACTCAGATGCAGGCAAATGCGGTGATAGATCCTGGGGGGTACTTTATGATGCCTTAATATCTGTATATTAGTTATTCAGGTCAGACATGTGACTTCACAAATATAGGTTAATTTAAGGTGCCGCTTTCAAAAACATGTTCTAGTGTAAGAAAAGCTGGATCAAAATAGGGCCAAGTATTCTTTATGATCAATATCACTGTGTTTTGACTGAGAGAAAATTGTGTCAGCCTTATGACTTAAGGAGAGTGTCTATTGTAGAGATTATGATTGCACTGGACCCTCATTTCAAAAATGTTTAATGTTTGCAAAAGGACATAAGAATGGAAGTTTGGCAAGAGCTGCAAGTTCTTCTTGTAAATTCTAACCAACTAATGATAAAAACACATTTAAAAAATTTCCCCAAAAGAAAATGTGAATGATGAACTGTCATCGAACTCTGAAGATGAACCACTGATACCTCTCTCCTCTTCCATGAAAACAGATGTTAAGTGATACAGACTTTCCAACAAACTGACGCTAACTTGAATCCTTTAAAATAGTGGAAGGTGCAAGAGGACAAATAACTCAATTCTGGCTAAGTTAGCTAGGAAATATTCAGCATCCCCAGCCTCTTCTGTCCCTTCTAAGGATTTGTTTTCTGTGACTCTGTATATGTTGTTAAGAAAGCATCCCATGAACCAACTCATTGTAAATAAACTGGTTAAACAATCGGCTGAATAAACAATTTAATAGTCAGAGAATCACTTATTTTTCATCTTCATATTCTTATAAAGACAGCATTATTGCATTGTGGTGTGGTTCAAAAACAAGATAATGTTTACTGATATCTGTTGACTTTACTGTTATCTGTTGACTTTACTGTTACCTGTTGACTTTACTGTTATCTGTTGACTTTACTGTTATCTGTTGACTTTAGTGTTATCTGTTGACTTTACTGTTATCTGTTGACTACACTGTTATCTGTTGACTACACTGTTATCTGTTGACTACACTGTTATCTGTTAACTACACTGTTATCTGTTGACTGTACTGTTATCTGTTGACTTTACTGTTATCTGTTGACTACACTGTTATCTGTTGACTTTACTGTTATCTGTTGACTTTACTGTTATCTGTTGACTTTACTGTTATCTGTTGACTACACTGTTATCTGTTGACTACACTGTTATCTGTTGACTTTACTGTTATCTGTTGACTTTACTTTTGTCTGTTGACTACACTGTTATCTGTTGACTTTACTGTTATCTGTTGACTTTACTGTTATCTGTTGACTACACTGTTATCTGTTGAATTTACTGTTATCTGTTGACTGCTAAGTGTTTCATTCCTTGTTCAATTATTTATGTTACACAAAATTGTTATTAAATGAACTTGAATAATCTAGTATGTGTAGGCAAGGAGTTGTTAAAACTGTTTTATGTTATAACATATTACTGAGCTATTTCTGCTTTATAGAACAATATTAATATGCTTGAAAGAAATACATAAACTTTTGGCCAATGTGCAGTTAATTTACAATTAAAGATTTTAATCTTGCAATTAATCATGATTAAATGATGTGGCGAAGATGTTGAGACACCACATTGTGTCATCTTGGGAGCAGGTTATGTCAGCTATTTTTTCAGTCCCTGGATACAGCTAAAAAGCAGGGGGGGTATGCAATGCTTCTTTAGCAGACAGCGGGGACCATGGCAATCCCTGTCCCAGTAGCCAGGCAAGGCCTGTTCCCGAGGGTACCAATGGAGTGCATCATTTTTAGGATCTTCACCTGTTCTTACTATTCCATTCTGGATGGATTCTAGTTCTAATAACTTCTTCATTCTTATTGCATATTGTCTCGAATGTTTCGTTCTAGTTGTATAGGGTTTCTAATAAATCTTCCATTCATATCATATCTTTTAAAAAAAAAGAGAAATCTAATCTCATAGCATTTGCTTGCCATAGGGGTGTGAAGTGTTAGTGCCTTCACTTTTCTAGGCCACTACAGCGTTTGAAGTAGGGATTCCAGAACCTTGCCTCGCTACCTTTGTTGTTCTGGGAAAACCCCAGGTACCCATTTTTTTAGACTAGGTTGACTCTGGTGCCAATAGGTCCAAAAAAATTCCACCCAACTGCGAAATCGAACCAGGAACCTTTTGATCAGTAGGCAAGTGCAATAACCATTACACTACCGCCGCACCCTCTTGTCATATACTGGCCCCAATAACTACCTCATTACTCTGATATCTCTTTTGTCACTCTCATCAGTTTCATCAGTTATGTTTCTGTGTTTGTATAGGAAACTCCTCATCAAATGTTGGACAAGCCGCAAAGCCAGGGAATGGGCTGAGCAGATTAAATCTGTTGGAGAGACTCAGGGAGCAGAATATACTCGCAAAAATAGATTTGGTTCTTTTGCTCCACCTCGTGAAGATTCATATGCCAGATGGTGAGTATTTTTTTTCCTTGTAAATTTATGGTTACGTTGTCATTTTGGAGAAGTCTAGAAACTAATGGGTGTAAATGTAGAAAATGACTTCTTTAGGTATCAGATAAATGTAGAAAATGACTTCTTTAGGTATCAGATAAATGTAGAAAATGTCTTCTTTAGGTATCAGATAAATGTAGAAAATGTCTTCTTTAGGTATCAGTTATATATAGAAAATGACTTCTTTAGGTATCAGATAAATGTAGAAAATGTCTTCTTTAGGTATCAGATAAATGTAGAAAATGTCTTCTTTAGGTATCAGATAAATGTAGAAAATGACTTCTTTAGGTATCAGATAAATGTAGAAAATGTCTTCTTTAGTTATCAGATAAATGTAGAAAATGACTTCTTTAGGTATTAGACCAACTTTTCTTTTACTCCAGCTGATTTTATGTTATTTTTTTTATTATTATTTATTTAACTGTAATGATGACTTGGAAATATTCAGTACTGCAGTAATGGGTTTGTAATGATGTGTGTATTTAAACAGGTTTGTAGATGGTAAAACATACTTCGAAGCTGTTGCCGATGCACTAGAGAAAGCCAAGGAAGAAATCTACATCACTGATTGGTGGTAAGAACTAGAGGGGATGACTGTGCTTAATATTTGTGGTGAAAAATGTTTAATGATACTTTTATACATGATAATAAAATTCATCTGCTACATATATGCGTTGCATGATTTTACACATTAATTATATCATGATTCTTTTATTCTTTTTTTAATTATTTTCAGAGTGTTTTTTTTCTTTAGTTCCATTAAAATCTCAAATATATGCAGATATTACAAAAAATGTAAGATCTGTTTATAAACTGCATAGACAAGATTCAGGACCTTCATATCAACTGGCTCCCAGTTTAATCAAGCTGAAAATATTTACAAAACCCTGACAGATGTATTTCCTTGGTTTTCTTCTGATGAGAAAAAAAATTGTCAAAAAATGTTGGCTTTTTGTTGAAATCAAAGCCCATGAATATATTGCACAATTGATCATTGTCAAAAATAAACAGCAAGGGAGGGGGGAGAACCAGATTGTTCAGTGTGATGAATGTTCACTTTCATGTGAGTAAACACTGCTGGATGAGGGAATTTGCATTGAGGTGTCATCTCTAGTGATGTTTCCTTAAAAGTTATCTTAAACTGCTCTTACAGACACCGAATACAATTAATTGTTTTCTGAATAGTCCCGAAAATTTTGTTTAGATAGTCATTTATAATGTATGTAGTTACTTCTGTACTGAGTGAATGTTTAAGAGCGAAACGTAAATGTTATATTTTATTTTATGTCTCTCAGCTTCAATGTTAGTTATGTTTGTTATATGAACAGCATATTTGTAGAATGTCTGGAATAGAGTGAAAGATGTATGATAAAGGGCAGAATGTCAGACGGGCCTGCGTGTCCAATTCTTAACCCTTTTGAAATGAAGATCAGTCAATCAATCAATCAATCCTCATGCCTAAGAGGTATAGGTATAGGGAATGTTAGGGTTGAATTTACTTGGGTTGAAGAGGTTAATGAATAGTCCCAGGAAATCTGAGAGCAAACACATCTATAGAAGTTGAATTCATAAGAGTTAGATCAGTAGTCCCTAGCACTTCATGACTCTGTATCAGAAGGCATAACTGTGTGTGTGTGTTCTTTTTTCTATATTCTTTCCATATGGTGAAATCATATGTGCTCCAGATTGGGAAAATTTACAGTTGTCTAATACCTGATTAGTTTTTCTCTCACTTTCTTCTCTCTTTTCAGCTGATCACACACCCAGGTCTCATTGCTGCAGTTACAGTCTGCCTCTGTCAACTTGCTGACTTTCTGTCTCTTCTTTTTTGTTTTAAGTTCTCTTAAGTGATTAGTGGTTCTTTGTACCAGCTCTGGATTTCTCAGTCAATACTAATTCCCTAGACTGTATTATTATATTCACAGATGGAAGCAAAGATTCTGTTCTCAAAACTTTGTAGTTTTTCATCTCTCTTAAGGATGCACCATGTTTCCAAGCAATATAAGTTCCTGCCCAATTTCCTCACACTTTCTGTCTTTTTTGTAAAACTAAACCAGATACCTCTGCTTACTTCATTACCAAAAACCAGTCTTACTGCAGTCTCCATTTCTCTTATCTCAGCTCTGTATAGCACTGCTAGTCTTTTAGTGCTTTCAGATAAGGATGGTTTGGTCTCTCATGATAATATTTATATCTTTCAAAATTATATATATATATAATATACGAGGGTCATACCGAAAGTCATGAGCAAAAGTTGTTTTTTTTTTTAAATCAGAATTTATAGATAGAAAAAATATAAATGTATCACCTTAACTTGCACCATTTTCTTCACTTTTCAACATAATCTCCATTTCTCTGCACACATTTTTCCCATCGCTCTTCAAGTTTGAAAATATCCTCCCGGTAGAATTCTGTTCCAGCTGACCGATGGCACAGATGCACTGCTTTCTGGACGTTCTCTCCTGTGGGACACAACTGACACAAACTTTTCTATAGCCTAGGGTTTCAATCATTTCCTGTACTGCGTTGTGTCCTAATCCAAGATTTACAGCGATTTCAGATACTGTGACACGTCTGTCTTCTTTAATAATGTCATCAACCCTCTCCATGTTGCGTTCAGTGGAGGCAGTTCGAGGTCGACTGCTGCAAGGCATATCTTGGATGCTCATGTTTCCATCTCTGAAATGTTTTATCCACCTCCTAACACTGCTAGCACCCATACACACATCTCCATAAGCAAATTGAAGTCTTTGGTGAATTTCAGCAGCGGGGATTTCCTCTTTAACAAGAAACTCAATAACAGCACATTGATGAAATGAAACTTCAGCACCTGCCATTTTGTTTCTGCTCCACATGGTCACGTGACACATAATGGTGATGTCATGTGACCTCTACATGAAGTGCAAAGGATGCAGATTACAGTGATACATTTATATTTTCTCTATCTATAAATTCTGATTATTAAAAAATTTTTGCTCATGACTTTCGGTATGACCTTCGTATTTAGTGTTACTGTGTCTCATTTTGGCAGATAACTGACTTGATTTGAGACATGGAGTATCCAGTGAGATGGAGAGAGATGACTGCCTATGCCTATTGGCATGGCACTATCTGTTCTGATGTTTCATGTTTTTAAAACTATTATTTTCCAAATGTAGCAGTTGTACTTCGATATATATTGTATTTTAACTCAGAATCACAAGATTTCACACACTTTCAAAACCATGCTTCTTAAAAGGGTGCACATACGTACTTGTATTTTCTTGTACAGGCTCAGCCCAGAAATTTATCTGAAAAGGCCAATTGTGGATGGAGACCACTGGAGACTGGACATTGTTCTCAAGAGAAAAGCTGTGAGTGATCTGGAACACAATTATGTTGCTATAGGAAAATATAACTACTACTCATCAGATTCACCTTTATGTTCCTGTATGTTAGAAATTAATGCTGATAAGTCTTAACAGTGCTTCAAGAATTCTATTCTGCTTTCCTGTAAACAGTTGCACCTAGACTTGTGATGTTCCAATGAGCCCATTGCAAGTATAATGTAATATTCACTAATATGAATATGATGTGACAAATAAATAACTACTGTGACTGAATAGTTATATAAACATATACTTACTGTAAGCAACTAAATACCAGTAAATGAAAAGTATATAAATGAGTACAAGTATATCCTGTTAATATGTGTATAGTACTGTATGCATCACCATTGCACCATCGTAAAATCTAAATATCATAAGTCAAACCATCAGAAGTTGAGGAGCATCAGTACTCTGAGCAACATTGATCTCCCATAATTCTTTTTAGTTTCTCGTAGTCAAGAATCTTATCAACTGATGCATAAATTTAAGTGGGTATTTCTTTCAAAAAGTGATATTCTTATCCATATTTTTTTTTTCATTTTAATCACGTCAGCCCCCAGGACAAAAAATACCAAAGCAATCTGTTTCTAATTTAATCTCTAAATTCGTACTCAAGAGGATTGGTTTTTATCTGATGCAGATGACCTCCTTTTAGAAGACATGAGCCATAGTTTGCTTGTCTTCTCTGCGTGGACGCATACTAGTCAGATCTTTAATTTGTTAAACAAAGTTGTTACTTTACTCCCTGCTTAGTAAGGATACTGTTTTATTTAGCTGTGAGTTTTGTGTATGTGATATTTCTTTGAAGTCATTTTAATTTTCTTATGTCTTATCAGGCATGTGTTGATGTTTTTTTAGAGGGCTGAAACATGTGTCCTTCTCTGATGATCTGAGGAGCTGTGTTATTTTTTTTTTTTTTTGCTGTCAGCAACAGTTTCCTGCCTGTGTCTTTTCTTATCTTTTCAGTTACATACCATATCTAGAGTTATTCTTCTTTGGCTGGTCTATAAGTATTCTCGTTTCCAAATATCTCAATGTGCTTCATGTACTTCACTGAAATGCAGTATCTCCATTAAGTCTTAAGTATTAGTATGTAGCCAGTTTCCTTTTGTTGTGTCTGCCTGGCCTTTTTATTCATGGTGCTATTCATTAAGACTGTTTCTGTATGTAGGATATTTCATGTTAAAAGTTCTTTTTAATTATTGTGATTTCTTCATGTAAGTTGGGTCAGCTGTGTTATTTTTTGTGCTTGTGGAAGTTAAAAATAAAAAGAAATAAAATAAAGAGATAAAAAAAGAGATAAAATTTTTTTTAAAAATTAATTAAATATTCCATTCGACAGAAGCTGAGCTGGCCAGAATTTTATGTATAACAACAACAAAAACTGATTTTTATCCTCATGCTAGAGAAAAAAGAAACAAATTTACCCACAAAAAAAAATATTCAGGAGTAGGTTCCCTTGACTAAAACTGACACAAAACAGTGGTCAGCTGTTCATAAAACAATATCCAAAAGAGAAAAGAAACAATTTTTCATTTTTTTATTATTTGTTTACAGGAGCAAGGAGTCAAAGTTTTTATTTTGCTGTATAAGGAGATTGAGGCAGCCTTAAATATCAAGAGTATTTACAGTAAACAGACACTGATGTCACATTGTCCTGAAAATATAAAGGTATGATGTTCAGAAAACTAATAATTCTTCTATTTTTTTTTTTCCTTTCTATAATGTTTCCATCTGAAACAAGACTGTATCTTTCATTTGTTTGTTACATTGATATATTTTTCCACCTTCTAATTGGTCACATATATCATATGATCACCACATCTGCTGTCAGCCTCATTAACAATGTCAGAGGACATGTATGATTCCATTTTGTCAACCTGAGTAATTCCAGACCAAACATTCCCTGTTCCAGGACCTCCTGAGCACGAGGAAAGTTCAAGAGAGATGGCACTCCTCTGCAAGCTCCCATACCAAGTAGAAATGTTTATTCAGATGAAAACATGAAAATTTGTTATACTAAACAATCTAGAGTTGTTTTTTTTTTCCATTGTATATTGTTTTCTCACAAGTGTTTTCAATCATGAAGCCAGTACTTTCACCACCTGGGAGATGTGGCAAGATGAAATTAGCAGATGAATTTACCAGCCGATTTTAAAACAACTGGAAACTAGTTGAAGCTACCATTCTCAAAGTGTTTACAGAATGGATTTAGAAGCTTTTGGGCACTAAAGAATGTTGAAAGTGGAAGAAGCACTTTGAGGATATGAATTTTTCTCTTGAAAATGAAGAAGAAACACTTGCATCAACAGATAGAAGAGTCAGATGCAGGAAAACTGACCATAGTTTACATATCTGCATATGCGGAACATGTCATGTCTGTCAAGAATAGGAAACGGATGAAGTGATATTAGAGATGCTGCCATCATCAAGCTGGGCCAAGGTTTAATCCCTACTTCTCCACATTGCTCATGCTACAGATTGTTTCAATATTTCATCATTGGTGGATAGTTTACATGGAGATGGAGCTTATCAAGAAGCCATCTTCATAAAGTTCACTCATACCATAGAGACAGTCATCATAACCCACTCCCTAACCAGTTGAGACAGTCGTCATAACCCACTCCCTAACCAGTTGAGACAGTCATCATAACCCACTCCCTAACCAGTTGAGACAGTCATCATAACCCACTCCCTAACCAGTTGAGACAGTCATCATAACCCACTCCCTAACCATTTGAGACAGTCATCATAACCCACTCCCTAACCAGTTGAGACAATCATCATAACCCACTCCCTAACCAGTTTGTTGCTGTTGTTCTAAGACCCACCACCTTATCAGTTACAGAGAACATTCATCTGGGTTTATGTGAAGACTACAACAACTTTAAAGATAATTGGTAGTTAACTGATAGCTAGAAAAGACCATCATCTTTGCATTCCAAAGGTGCTCCAATTTCCTTTTCGTTATCTCCATTGGCATGCAATAACTTGTACCCCCAGCTTCAATGCTGGGCCTGTATAATGAGGACACACATCCATGGCCAACCTGAACAAGATTTCATTCATTCTTTAGCATATCCCTTGCCGATTGCGGAATTTTGCCTCCCTAACGGCTCTTTTGAAGCCCGCTTGGTTGTAAGCAAGATATACCTTGCTGCTGATTCATCCATTAACAAATCATCGACAGTGTCTTGTTGCCATCTTTGTCTTGGTCTTCCTCTCTCTCTGTGTTTCAATTCTTATCCAAACTCTCATAATGTTTAATATGTCTGAAATACTTAAATGTTCTCTGATTAATCTTCTTTACTAACCAGCCTTCTTCAATATTAAATTTTTGTGGTATGGACAAGTCAGGAGAAATAATATTCAGAACTGTTGTCTGATTGTTTTTACCAGCAAAATCAGAGTCTTGTAATTTTGTTTTCTCATTTAAAAAAAAACTGCTTTGAAATATGCTTTCTTTCTTGTAATCTTCGTGAAACATAACCACTCTCTTTCTTCCTTTTTGGAACTGCAAGCTGGTATTTTCTGCAGCCGATGCTGTGAAGATGTGGAGGCACAGCACTGTGTTGGATTGAGAGCGGGTCATGGCAGCCATTTTTTCACTTCCTGAGTGCAGTGGAAAAGCAGAGAGTGTGCAGCCTTCCTTTGGTAGATTCAGCTGCCACTGGGGACCGTGATGATCCTTGCTGCATTAGCCAGACTAGGCCTGTTACTAGGGATACCAATGCAGAGGTGGGACAGATTACTGATCAGCTGTGATTCACCAACTCTGATGCCAGCATGCCACCCATAGGTGGCTGACTGCCAAAACAGACAGCATCTTTGCCCCTTAGATAATCACTCATGCATTAATAAGTTTTTGTGCGAAATTGATAGTCCATATTTTGCCATGTACTTTTCAAGGTTTTGCGGCATCCAGATCACATTCCTGGCAAGGGAGTTTTGTTGTGGGCCCACCATGAGAAGCTTGTGATAATAGACCAACAGATAGCTTTTGCTGGTGGCCTGGACTTGTGTTACGGTAGATGGGATGACGAGTTCCACAAGTAAGTGTTTTCAGTGACAGATGTTGTTACCTTTTCTTATGGTTTCTGTGTGCCATAAATTGGTTTTTGTTGTTGTTACTAATAACCGGTGTTTGATGGACTATTTTCACAACAACAAAAATAATAGTGCTGCTTTTTAAGTCATTTATTTGAAAACTAGAAAAGTTACATGAAAATTGTGTCTGAGTGATGAAGTGGTTAGTGCAATGGTCTCTCGTGGCAAATATCAGGGGTTCGAATCCAGCCAGATGCACCCCAGTCACCCAGCTGTAGAAATGAGAACCCGACTTCTTCTGGAGCTGGGAAAGGAAAGGCAGCCTGGCTTGATACTGACCATATCACCCTCTAGTGTGCTGACAGGTCAAGAAAAATATGGGCAATAACACCATATCCTTATGTGTCTATAAGGCACGACAGAATTAACTTTAAACTACATTGCTTTTAACATACTGGAATTTTTTTTTTTATAGATACTCTGCATTTTCAAGGGAAGGATAAGGATACAAGAAAATAGTGGAATTTCCATTTCTGAGTTTAGTAAAGAAGTCATGATTCTTATCTTAACAAAGACATAGTTATTGTTTTGTTTTTTTTTATTATTCTTTCAGTGACTGAACTTCTTGAGGTTCCATAAATTGATCAGATGAGAGTGAATCTTGTAGCTTTCTAAACTTTCATTCATAATTGATGTCCCATACTTTATTGATATTCACTTACAGGATGACAGATCTAGGATCCATCAGCTTGAAACCCAAGGCTGCAATGAGTTCCTCCTTATCTGACAGTTGTCTGCACCAAGACTCTTCCAGTTACACAGAGATTTCAGTGGTTGGAAATTAGATTAAACAGCAGTGCCTTTTTTTCTGTGTTTAAGAAGTCTTGTACAAATTATATTAATGTTTAGTTTGTCTTTTTTTTAAGTTTGTGATATATCTTCTTCTTCTATCTCCCTGGAACTGCAAGAGATGGTGTGCTTTAAAGCCTCTTCTTCTTTGTTCGCTTCTACCACCAAGACCACCCTGTGATCCTCCTGAATTTGCTTCACAGCCGATGCATTGAAGACGATGAAGCAGAGCCAGCCAGGGAGCAGGCTACAGTGACTGTTTTTTTTTCCAGTCCTTGAGTGGAGTTTAAAGCAGAGGGTGTGCAGTGCTGCTTTAGCAGATTCCATCAGCATGGGGACTGTGGAATCCTTGCACCATTAGGCTTGTTACTAGGGGTACCAATGGAGAGGTGGGACAGGGTCTTGGTCAGCTGTGGTTCATCATCGCTGATGCTAGCATGTCAGTTATGGGTCACTGATAGCCAAATAGTGAATAAATACACAAAGCCAATGCAGTAAGGCTGTGATAACTAAGCCACCACAGTAAAGCTGTGATAAATAATAACTAACCATATGCTGGTTTTTAAATTGATGTGGCATATATAAAATTTCCCTCCATCCAAAGAATTACATTGTTGTCAGGTATGATATAACCTGATATATAAGGAGCAGTCAAACGAAAGTAAGCCAAGGCCACTAAATCGCATGATATGTGTGGAAGGGAGACACTGCCTTTGTAGTTAGATAGTGTCAGTATGAAGGTCGTAGGGACCGGAAGAGGATTTTGTATTGGTTATTTGTTGCCAAGTTCAAGGTCATACTAAAGAAGTCATGCAGGAGGAAATGCTTCGCACCACACCTACCAGCTTGTTTGCACTGAAGGAGGAACAGCATGGGGTTATTCATGTTTTGACAGCTGAAGAAAGTTCCACAGCAAAAATTCATTAACAAATGGTAAATTTGTATGGTGAACATGCATTGTCCAAAGAATTTTTCAGTCAAAAAGTAACTGCATTTGCATTTTTGCAAAAAAATTCTAAATCAAGCATTAGACAATTATAGTACATAGGTGTTGCATCCTCCGTCTTTAGGTATATGTGTGCAGAATCATTTCAGCCATGTTGGAAATATGATATTAGCAAACCAAATTCAAGATTTGAAGCATGCGTGAGAGAAGAACAGTGTACAGTTATTCATCCCTCCATAGTGAGGATGACAGACCTGCAAATATTCATTACAGAATGAATAGGCAGTATGACAACACTTGTGCTCCACTTTGGCAGGTATATGAGTGGCACAAGAAGTCTAAAAGTATAATGTCAAATATAGCAGATGTAGCTCGCTCAAATCAGCCTCACACTGCGAATACACCTGACACTAACACTGAAGTGGAGTGAATGGTACAGGAAAACTAACAAATAACAATTGATTGACAGGAAAACTAGCAAGTAACAATTGATTGACAGGAAAAGTAGTGAGTAACAATTGATTGACAGGAAAACTAGTGAGTAACATTTGATTGACAGGAAGACTAATGAGTAACAGTTGATTGACAGGAAAACTAGTGAGTAACAATTGATTGTAACAAATGGATGCTGCAGCAGCAGGCCATCTTGCTCACAACCGAGAGACCTGCAGGAGTGCTGTTTGGGAGGCAAAGTTCCGCAAGGGACATGAAAATGAATGAATGAAATGAATGAACAATTGATTGACAGGAAAACTAGTGAGTAACAATTGATTGACATGAAAACTAGTGAGTAATGATTGATTGACAGGAAAACTAGTGAGTAACAATCAGTGGACAGCTGAGGAACCGAAGATAGGCCATTGCTTGGCCAACATATCATTCATGAAATGCTGCAGTACCAAGAAGTCTCTGTCAGATGGGTATCAAAACATCTCACCCCCAGTCATCATGAAGATGTTTGTGAAACTCTTTTATGATGTCATAAAACTGAAAGTGATGACTCTCTGATGTACAGTCACCGGAGATGAATGCTGAATACATTACTTGCAGTCAGAAACAAAGCAAGTCAGCAAGGAATGTTGACATTCTTCTCCTCCAAATCCGAAGAAGTTGCGTACAACTTGGCCAACTGAAAAACTGATGCTCATGAACTTCTGGGACCATAGATGCTCTCTCCTACAGCATTACACATACAGAGGAACCATTGTCAACACTGAAGTGGCAGACCTGCATTGAACATGGTGGGAACTATGTTGAAAAGTAATAAGAAGTTTTCAGTCTTTCAATCATTTTTTTGCACATTTCATGCTGAATAATAATATATTGTGGTTACTTTTTGTCTTAGGCCTGTATATGTTTTAAAGAATATTTTTTAAAAGAAAAATAATTTTATGTGTGTGTGTGTGTTTATATTTACACACATCTGCTTGTGATTTAGAGCAGTTTTTAAAAGTTTGTATCCATTTTTCATTTGATTGCATGTGCATCTTGTTGTATGGAACCAAACTGAAGGAAGTATGTTAACTAAAGACATTATGTGTTAGTTTTATGCATTCTGATAGAAGTAATTCTGTATGAATTATGCAGAGTGATCCAGCAACTCTTTACAGCCTGGCAGCTGTAATTTTATTTGAAATGTATATCTTATAGCTATAATTTTATGTAAACATTAAATATAACTCTGTGGACAACAACTGCAGTTCCAACACTCACTAATTTTTTTTTAAACAATTCATCTCAAGGTCACTGAAGACAATAAGAGTGGGTCATATACCCAAAACAGCCCAGTTTCTGAGAAGAATAAAAGGAGGAAAACTAATTTGGGACAAAACAGCAAAGGGACTTACAATGACAGAAGGCATTCTGCAAACAGTACAACCAGCAGTGGAAAAGGACTCGAGCAGGAAAATAAGGACTCCAATACTGCTGATAATTCGTCTTCCATGCCCATTAGCTCTGACTCAGATAAATCATCATCTAGTAAAATTTCAGCTGATTCTACTGCACAGCTCTTGCAGGTTAAAAGAAAAGATAAAAAACGACAGCTGCAACAGGTCTTAGACCATTCCAGCTCAGGTCTTCCAGTAGATGCCAATGTTGTAGTTACGGTAACAAGTCCAAGTATTGATAATGGTGATGGTGATGATGATGGAAAAGAAGTTGTTGGTATCAAGAATTATGAAGTGGAAAGTGGTAGAAGTCCAAATGAACGGCAGCAACATTCTAATGCAAATTCTAATCACATCCCACCAAATACCAGCATCACAAATTCTACAGCACCAACCACAACGAGCGCAAGAAATCACGGCAAGCAACTGGTGAGACAGCCATCAAGTATTGTGGACACAGAAGGATTCAGTGACATAGTACTAGGGGAGATCAATAGTTCTATGATGCCTTTCAAAGACATTCACAATGAAAGCTATTTCACCATCCCTCACGAGGAGCCAGATTTAGAAGATATCCCTTTCGAAAGCTTAAATCAGGGCATTAGTGACACGCTTGATACTGAAATAATAACTTCACTGCACGCAGACAATTTTCCAAGAGGGTCAAGGGGAAGCACTCCATCACATTCTCCTGTTCACAAGAGAAAAGAATCTAATGCTGACAGGAAAAATAGTACCACAGATAAAGTGAAGCCTTCACATTTATGGAACAGGCGGTCAAAGAATAAGAGCTTACAGCTGACTATACCCAGCAAAAAGGATGCCTACAAGAAGACAGCTGAAAGTGTAAATGAAGAGACAGGGTCTCATCTGGGAATTGACAAGAAGCCATCAAAAAAATCCAAAAAGCCGCAAGGGCAGTCGCCAGTTTTGAAAAGAGACAAGGATAAGCTTGGTGCCCCGGAGCATGAAGGAAGCGATTCTTCAGAGATTTCCAGGGTTTCTGACTTGGAAGCTGTGAGTGAAACAACCACACCTCAGTCCGCACCGTCTAGTGAGACGAGAAATGCAAAAAATTCAGTGTCATCACCAGCAGAAGCAACACATAGTGCTTTTAATTTCTCTAGCGCTGCTAGTGCTATGAATGCCTTTAGAAAAATGATGCATCGAAAGGAGCAGAACAACAACGAAGAGCAAGAAGAAAGGCAGGGTGAGGAAAATGTGGCTCCAGTGTCCAGGGGAGAGCAGTCCAGCGCCGCACGACGCCGCTGGAAGATGATCTTTAATGTATCAAAATTTGAGACCATGGTACGCACACCTCAAGTGCCTGAGAGAGTCGATGAGAGCCTGTTTTACAATCAGAACATCAAACATCCCAAAGCAAGACATCGACTAGTGAGTATTGTTGTTCTCACATCTGTAGAGCACACTTCTGTTATAGTCCAAGACTTTAGAATAATCTCAACTATTTGTTATAATAGCTGTATGTGATAGTTGTAATCACAGTGAAGTATTCAGGATAATAAAATCTCATTCATCATTTATAAGAAAAGAAAGCTGTTTAACTAACAACATGAAATCAGAAAAAAATATAACTATATCACATTATTATTTAGTATCCATTTTCCATGTAAAAGCAGCATTCTCATTCTTTCTCTCTCTCGCTCTCTCTCTCTCTCTTTCTCTCTCTGAACCTTAAGTGCCCAAGGCACATTGTACTTCCGCAAGGGTTTCCCCACAAGCGCCTGTCCTTTGGCTTTTTATCCCCGCTCTTGCACAGCTGAGCCCTCTATTGCTCAACATCCTCTCTGTTGTTTTTCTCCATGTCTCCTTTGGTCTACCCTTACATCTGTTACCCTGTGGTGTCCATCTTAGTGTTATTTTTGGTAGTGAGTCATCAATCACATGTCCCAACCATTCCAAGCTTCTTTCCTTAATAATTGCTGTCAGTGGCTTCATCTGCATTTCTGCCAACAGGATGATATTTCTTACAGTGTTTGGCCAAAATATTCTTCAGTTTTTTGTAAACATTTAGTCTGGAAAGAATTCAGCTTGTTTTCTATAGTTCTGGTGATTTTCCACCATTCACTTCCATAGAGTGGTACACTTAGAACATTGCTCTTAAATATCCTGATTTTCCTGTTCATGCTTAGTCTTTTAGATTCCCATATAGTCTGCAGCATTGCAAAAGCCAAAGCAGCATTTTATACCCATTTAAAATACATTGGTCATGGCTGTGACATGTTTTCCAAGGATATTATTTCTGTTAATTGCATTTAGGTTCTCTAAAGGTTGTAGATCCAGAATCACCATTTGATAAGCAGTATTCCCAAGTATAATGTACAGTTATAAATAGTTATACCATTTCCTAGATGCCTGTGATATATTTTCCATTATATTTTATTTCTAAAATTGAAGTACTAGTTCTAATAGTTGCTGGTTGATAAGTGTTTTTGAACAATTCTCACAGGTGAGGTCATTCAAGGAGGGGGTGGACAAGCTAACCAGACATGGCCGTCGGAGGGATAGCCTAGATCTTGACATGAGAGTGGATAGAAACCTGTTGCCGGTGCCAACAGGCATGTACCACACAGACAGTGAGGAGGATATCCTGGAGAGAGGGCTGCTGGGCTCAACTAAGCTTTGGATTGGCAAGGATTATGTTAATTTTATCTACAAGGATTTTGTCAGCTTGGAACAGCCATTTGAAGGTAACAGTGACAGTCATGATGATCATGATTATGATAATAATGATGATGGTAGTAGTGATGATGATGGTGATGACATTTAAGCCGGTATTGAGAGTATGATTATTCATTTTATTCCAGTATACTAAAAAATGTTTCAAACAAGGTAAGTTTTATTATTTTGCTACATGTACACAGAAGAAATGTCGCCAAAATATTTTAAACATGGCTGTCACATCTGAATTTGCTTTGTTTTACTGTGTTATCACCACACCTGCGACCAGAAGCCCTGCATGAAGGCAAGATATGGTCTTGACCTGCTGTAGTTTGCTGGTCATTAACTCTTTCCGTGCCACAGGAAGAAATGCAGACATTCAGTTGGATGCTGGAGTAAAAGCATGGGTCTTGATATGTATAGGGGGTATAGTTGTAAAATTTAATGAAAACATTATTTCCATGTACTTCCATGTACTTATTATGTTTCAATATATAACTAAAAGTATGAAGATTTCATAAATGCAGAGTTTTTTAGGAAAAAAGATGTCATGTTTTTAGACAATGATTGTGTCCAACTTACCATCAGAAAGGCCTAGAGGTACAATATGTACCATCTGAGATGCATAGATCTACCTGTTGATGTCATATTGTGATTCAGTGTTGCATTATCGGTAGAATAATGTCTGAAATAACCTTCTAACTACTTCTCCAGTTGTCTAATATGTCTAGATCTACTTGGGATACATTCAAGAAGTCTGGTCAAAGGGCATGTCCATATCCCTATCTTCATCACCAAAAATTTTAATTTCTTGATGTTTCTCTTTGTTTTTCTCGCTTGGCGTCACTCATAACTAAGCACTCTTTCATCATCTTGAAAAGTGTCACCAGACATGCAAACGAAATGTGTACAATCTAAATGTTACACTGGTTGATTGGTTGATTGATTGATTGATTGATTGATTGATTGATTGATCTTTATTTCAAAAGGGTTAAGAATTGGGCACGCAGGCCCATCTGACATTCTGCCCTTTATGCCCTTAATGAAACAAACCAAGTGTGAAATTTTTGATGACTGCCATCCACATGAGAAACCGGAAGCGTCAGATATCTGATGACAGGCATGGAAAGAGTTAAGATTATGCCATTATTAACACACTCATTCTATTATCATCCTTCCTGGAATGAGGGAGTAATGTGTGTTTATTCATGAATTTTATAATCAGCTCATGAAAAAATATTCTAAAAGTAAGAGAACACAGTTTTATAGGATTAGACCTCGAAAAAATCATAGACAGAGCACTCTAGTGAGACATGAGAGAAAGAAAAATCACAAGAGAATTACTTGGGATTGAAAAAATATTGATGCAAGTACTGCATAAGAAAGCCCTTCTTTTGT
Organism: Achatina immaculata; assembly: GCA_009760885.1. Classification (NCBI taxonomy): domain Eukaryota; kingdom Metazoa; phylum Mollusca; class Gastropoda; order Stylommatophora; family Achatinidae; genus Lissachatina; species Lissachatina immaculata. The sequence goes on from CM019692.1 coordinate 38,872,289, forward strand.
ACTAATAATGATGTCACTGGTAATAGTAATGATGGGGTGGAGGGGGGAGAGGGAACATTATCCAATTTGACAGTTAGCAACCCATAGCTCAGGAACAGAAGTAAGGGTAGACCAAAGGAGTTAGCAACCCATAGCTCAGGAACAGAAGTAAGGGTAGACCAAAGGAGTTAGCAACCCATAGCTCAGGAACAGAAGTAAGGGTAGACCAAAAGAGACATGGAGGAGAACAACATAGAGGGATGCTGAACAATAGAGAGCTCACCTGGGCAAAGCAGGAAAAAAAAAAGGCAAAGGACAGACATTTTTGGAAAACCCTTGCGGAAGTACAATGTGCCTTGGTCACTTAAACCTCAGAGAGAGAGAGAATCCATAGCTGAAATACTAACATCAGGGTTGGTGAACCATAGCTGACCAAGACTGTGTCCCACTGCTCTGTTGGTGGTGTTCCCCCCCTGTATAAACCTAGCCTGGCTAATGGGGCAGAGATCACTATAGTTCCCATGGTGGTGGAGTCTGCAAAAGATACATTGCACATTTCCTGCTTTAGCTGCATTTAGGGACACTCAGAAAAATAGCTGCCATAAACCACTTCCAGACTGACACAGTGCTTGCCTCAAAATCATCACCACATTGTCTGCAGAGACCACCAGCTTGCAGTTCCAAAGAGATTGAAGAGGATGAAGAATAGAATTGTATCTATGACAGATTTCAAAAGTTGCTCATTGATTAGCAAGCCAGCAAATTATGGTGAAGGATGCAGACTGAAGACCAGTTTCATCATGCTGCAGTAAAAAGAGCAGGTTGTAGGGCAGTTTCATTGTGCCTCTGTCAAGGGAGCAGGTTGTAGGGCAGTTTCATTGTGCCTCTGTCAGAGAAGTAGGTTGTAGGGCAGTTTCATTGGGCCTCTGTCAAGGGAGCAGGTTGTAGGGCAGTTTCATTGTGCATCTGTCAAGGGAGTAGGTTGTAGGGCAGTTTCATTGTGCTCTGGTCAAGGAAGCAGGTTGTAGGGCAGTTTCATTGTGCATCTGTCAAGGGTGTAGGTTGTAGGGCAGTTTCATTGTGTATCTGTCAAGGGACCAGGTTGTAGGGCAGTTTCATTGTGCATCTGTCAAGGGAGTAGGTTGTAGGGCAGTTTCATTGTGCCTCTGTCAAGGGAGTAGGTTGTAGGGCAGTTTCATTGTGCCTCTGTCAAGGGAGTAGGTTGTAGGGCAGTTTCATTATGCTTCTGCCAAAGGAAGAAGGTTGTATCATATTTTCATTGTGCTCCAGTCAAGAGAGCGGGTTGTATAGCAGATTTATTTTGCTTTAGTCAGACCAGTTTTTATAAAAAAAACACCTCTTTATCTCTGTCTCTTCTCACTGCCTCTCTCTCTCACTCCCCCCCCTCTCCCTGGCTACATGGCATTAAATTAAAAATATCATCATATATTTCTAGTATTATTCTAACTGCTACACAAACTCATATGACTTCTGTGTGTTTTTGTATATTTAAGATGGAAACTGAAACATCACACAACTGTGTGCATGTTAATTAATAAAGCTGTTCCTACTTTTTCTCATTGATAGTTTTAACATTTTGTTATTACATCTTTACTGCAGTGGCTTCATATATAGTTATAAACTTAGTTTTATATATTTATACACTAATTATTAGTGTATTACATGACTCCTTTATGTACTCTAGACTCCTGGCTGAGAACCATTGTCTTAGAGAGTTCATCTCTAAATGTAATATTACATTCTTACATATACAAAGTTTTATTCGCATTATTGTTTCAGATTTCATTGACCGAACAAAATATCCCAGAATGCCATGGCATGATATAGGTTGTGTCTTGTATGGAAAATCTGCAAGAGACCTTGCAAGACATTTCATTGCCCGCTGGAATTTTACTAAGGTATATTTTGATGCAAGCCATCTCGCTGTTCTCCAAACAAGTAATCTTCTGTAGGATCTTGCAAAAAAAGGATAAGAGCATCAATAGAAAAAAAAATAATAATAATTAGAAAACCCAACAGACTTCAGAAAGAAAAGATCATGTACTGACCATCTCGCAGCAATGCTTTGAATCATTGTGGAACAATCAGTGAAGTGGGAATCATCCCAGCTAGTAACATTCCTTGGCTATAAGAAGGATTTTGATAGTTTGGATTGAAATGTATGGAAATCCCTGGAGTACTGTGGAATTCCAATGAAAATTGTCAAACACAAAAACCGTTAACAGTGGAATATGTAGAATTGTGCCAGGAGGAAAACTAACAGAAAGCTCCAAAAATGGGAGACAGGAGCACAACAAGGGTGCATGCTATCATTGTTTATGTTCCTTCTGGCAGTAGACTGGACCATGAAAATGACCACACAGAGGAAGAAAACAGTGATCCAGTGGACTTTATGAAAGCATTTGGAGGACCTGGAGTTTGCAGATGACACAGCACTTTTCTCACACAGTACTTCTCTCACACCACCTCTCACACAGCACTTCTCTCACACAGTACTTCTCTCACACAGCACTTATCTCACACAGTACTTCTCTCACACACTACTTCTCTCACACAGCACTTCTCTCACACCACCTCTCACACAGCACTTCTCTCACACAGTACTTCTCTCACACAGCACTTCTCTCACACAGTACTTCTCTCACACAGCACTTCTCTCACACAATACTTTTCTCACACAGCACTTCTCTCACACAGTACTTCCCTCACACAGTAGTTCTCTCACAGCACTTCTCTCACACAGCACTTCTCTCACACAGCACTTCTCTCACACAGTACTTCTCTCACACAGCACTTCTCTCACACAGCACTTCTCTCACACAGTACTTCTTTCACACCACCTCTCACACAGTACTTCTCTCACACAACATTTCTCTCACACAGTACTTATCTCACACCACCTCTCACTCAGTACTTATCTCACACAGCACTTCTCTCACACCACCTCTCACACAGTACTTCTCTCACACAGCACTTCTCTCACACAGTACTTCTCTCACACCACCTCTCACTCAGTACTTCTCTCACACAACACTTCTCTCACACCACCTCTCACATAGTACTTCTCTCACAAAGCACTTCTCTCACACCACCTCTCACACAGTATTTCTCTCACACCACCTCTCACACAGTACTTGCATACCACCTCTCACACAGCACTTCTCTCACACCACATCTCACACAGTACTTCTCTCACACCACCTCTCACACAGTACTTCTCTCACACCACCTCTCACACAGTACTTATCTCACACAGCACTTCTCTCACACAGTACTTCTCTCACACCATCTTTCACACAGTACTTCTCTCACACAGCACTTCTCTCACACTACCTCTCACACAGCACTTCTCTCACACAGTACTTCTCTCACACACCTCTCACTCAGTACTTCTCTCACACAACACTTCTCTCACACCACCTCTCACATAGTACTTCTCTCACAAAGTACTTCTCTCACACCACCTCTCACACAGTATTTCTCTCACACCACCTCTCACACAGTACTTGCATACCACCTCTCACACAGCACTTCTCTCACACCACATCTCACACAGTACTTCTCTCACACAGTACTTCTCTCACACCACCTCTCACACAGTACTTCTCTCACACCACCTCTCACACAGTACTTATCTCACACAGCACTTCTCTCACACAGTACTTCTCTCACACCATCTTTCACACAGTACTTCTCTCACACAGCACTTCTCTCACACTACCTCTCACACAGCACTTCTCTCACACAGTACTTCTCTCACACCACCTCTCACTCAGTACTTATCTCACACAGCACTTCTCTCACACAACCTCTCACATAGTACTTCTCTCACAAAGCACTTCTCTCACACCACCTCTCACATAGTACTTCTCTCACACCACCTCTCACACAGCACTTCTCTCACATAGTACTTATCTCACACCACCTCTCACACAGTATTTCTCTCACACAACCTCTCACACCACCTCTCACACAGTACTTATCTCATGCAGCACTTATCTCACACAGTACTTCTCTCACACCACCTCTCACACAGTACTTCTCTCACACCACCTCTCACACAGTACTTCTCTCACACAGCACTTCTCTCACACTACCTCTCACACAGTACTTCTCTTACACAGCACTTCTCTCACACAGCACTTCTCTCACACAGCACTTCTCTCACACAGTACTTCTCTCACACCACCTCTCACACAGTACTTCTCTCACACAGCACTTCTCTCACACCTCCTCTCACACAGTACTTCTCTCACATAGCACTTTTCTCACACAGCACTTCTCTCACACCACCTCTCACACAGTACTTCTCTCACACAGCACTTCTCTCACACCACCTCTCACACAGCACTTCTCTCACACTACCTCTCACACAGCACTTCTCTCACACACCTCTCACACAGCACTTCTCTCACACCACCTCTCACACAGCACTTCTCTCACACCACCTCTCACACAGCACTTCTCTCACACCACCTCTCACACAGTACTTCTCTCACACCACCTCTCACACAGTACTTCTCTCACACAGCACTTCTCTCACACCACCTCTCACACAGCACTTCTCTCACACTACCTCTCACACAGCACTTCTCTCACACAGCACTTCTCTCACACCACCTCTCACACAGTACTTCTCTCACACAGCACTTCTCTCACACCACCTCTCACACAGTACTTCTCTCACACAGCACTTCTCTCACACCACCTCTCACACAGCACTTCTCTCACACCACCTCTCACACAGTACTTCTCTCACATCACCTCTCACACAGCACTTCTCTCACACCACCTCTCACACAGTACTTCTCTCACATAGTAATAGCCAAATGCAATATAAGCCTCCGACCTTTCACTCATATTCAAAAGAACTAGGATTACACACCAGCAATGACAAAACAAAGATATTGAAAAATAAAAATACACACAATAGCCCAGATTGAAGTAGATGATAACTTTACATATGTGGTTAGCATTATTGATAGAGAAATAGAGAGGGATGATTAGAATAATCAAGACCAGTGTAACAGTCATTAAGTCGTAATAAAATATGGGCAACAGAAAAGATAAAGACCAGAACCGAACTAAGACTTTACAACACAATTATGAAAATTCTGTTACTCTATACAACAGAGAGACCTACAGGAGAGCTTGTATTGAGGTGAAGTTCCACAGGGGACATGCAAATGACTGACTGACTTTGATGCAGAAGTTAAGGCAATTATTGCTGCAGTTGAAAAACTATCAGACTCCAGAATTGATACATGTCCTGTAGTAATTCTCACAGATGCAAGATCAGTACTGGAGGCTCTTCAGTGCAACAAACTACCAGACCTTAATGATGCCTTGTCAAAAATTGGCTTACAACATGGAGTCACTTTGCAATGGATTCCCTCCCACTGTGGGATACCAGGCAATGAGAAAGCTGACCATCTGGCCAAAGAGGGCACTGAAATGGAGCAACCAGACATACCAATCACCTATAATCAGAAGAAAAGCATGATAAAAACCTACAGGAAGCCACAAACACCACCACATGATGACTATCACATGCTAAACAGAAAGGAACAAGTCACCATCTTCCGTCTCCAAACAGGACACAGCCGACTCCGAAGTCATATGTATACAAAGTTTAAGGTTGGTACTACTAATCTATGTACATGTGCCCAGGTGCCCCAAACTGTGGAACATATCCTCCAGAACTGCACCAACTATGAAACACTGAGAAATAATTACTGGCCCAGTGAAACCACTAAAGAAGATAAGCTCTACGGTTCCATACATGAATTACAAAAAACAGTGAAATTTATCCAAGAGACAGGACTGCAGGTATAGACAGACAATGCGAACGAAGAAGAAGAAGAAGAAGACTGACTGACTGACTGCCTCAGAGACATAGAAAGTGATAAAGACAACACAAATGTCAAAACCGTGCTGCTCTAAGGCTCTGAGACATGGAAAGTGACAAAGACAACATATAGCAAAAGCTGCAGATGTTTGTAAACAGTTTCCTTACAAGGATCCTTAATATTAGAAGTCAGAACAAGATCAGAAATGAGGAGATCTGGAGACAAGCAGAACAAGAAGTAGTCAACAATAAGAAAATGGAGATGGACTTTGGACATATGCTGAAAAAACAGAGAGACAGCTCAGCAAGACATGGATCCTTCAAAGGAAAAGAAAACAGAGATGACCAAAGAATACATAGAGAAGGGAACATTGAAGGTTCTAAAAGCAGGACCAAGAGACTCACGTGGAGTGGTTTGGAGAACCTGGACCAAAGATGAAAATGACCATGAAGGAATTCATCGTGTCTGTTGCTTATGGTCCAGAGGGGTGTTAAAGATATTGCCTGATATTTTGATTATCCCTTGTGCCCTGATATGCCTGATATCATCAAAAGATTTCACTACATTCAACAAAAATAACTAATGTCTGAAAGATGTCCTGCAAAGGCAGATGTAAGTTGATACACCAAAAGAGTTTATGAAAAATACAATGTTTGTAAAAGAATGTGACGATAATGATGATTAAACAAGAGATAGTGAGCATCCTAAAAATGAGTTTGAGATGATGAATTAAGATTGTGGGATCTTTAAGTAACAAATGTGGAATAAAAAGACTCATGGCATCAGATTAAAGTATTTTAAATAAATTATTGTTATTTGAGTATAAAAATTTGCAAGTGCTAAGTTTATTTCAGTAAACATAATCTCTATTTATTTATTACTATTGTTTACAATAAAATGTCCTTTCTCTTTGTATTTTTATTTTAAGCCACTTGCACTTTTCCTCCAAATAGCTAGAGAAATGCAAGAAAAACCCTAACTTTCCGTTGCTGATACCAAAGACTCTAACAAACTGTTCCATAACCCGAGCAATCAAAGATATCACTTTCGAAGTGAAGGCTCAGGTCTGTATTGCTTAGTTTTCTGTTTTCTATAACATAATGAACCATTTTTCTCTGTTCTTATGTTTGTTCAGGCTTATTGCTTGATTTTCTCTGTCCAGTATGTTTGTTCAGGCTTATTGCTTGATTTTCTCTGTCCAGTATGTTTGTCCAGGCTTATTGCTTGATTTTCTCTGTCCAGTATGTTTGTTCAGGCTTATTGCTTGATTTTCTCTGTCCTGTATGTTTGTCCAGGCTTATTGCTTGATTTTCTCTGTCTTGTATGTTTGTCCAGGCTTATTGCTTGATTTTCTCTGTCCTGTCTGTTTGTCCAGGCTTATTGCTTGATTTTATCTGTCCTGTATGTTTGTCCAGGCTTATTGCTTGATTTTCTATGTCCTGTATGTTTGTCCAGGCTTATTGCTTGATTTTATCTGTCCTGTATGTTTGTCCAGGTTTCCACTTATTACATGTGATCATTCATGGTGTGATCACCTTGCATCATCCCTACTTACAGTGGGGCCTGAATGCTGCTTTAATTTTTGATATTTTCATCACATTCTTCTCTACTGTATTTCTTAAACTACATTTCTGCTTCAACTGTTTATATGTAATGTGATCTTTCACTTCTTATTTTGTTCTTTTATACATGGATGGATGGAAGCATATTTATTTTGTGAATTATTCTATACTATATTAATATTTTCCACCGCAGGTACTTCGTAGCAGTGGTGGATGGTCTGCAGGTCTGGGGCAGATTGAGTATTCTATTCACGAAGCGTACGAACATTGTATCGAAAATGCCAGAAACTACATCTATATCGAGGTATGCTCCTGTGGCATCCATTTTGTGTGAAACTGCTGGTCTGACTAATACATTGTAACATAATAAACATGCTTTATCATTGCTCTGCTTCAGTCTCATGTACACAAAAATATTTTTTTGTAGGTGAGCAAAACAATAACAAAATGTTGTTGCGCATGCCTCGGAGAAATGTGTTTCATCTTGAACAGACTGAAAGTGGATGAGAAGGAGAATACAGTCAAATATTTATGAAAGTGGATAAAATTAGATTTAAGACGGACTGTTGTATAGACCACCGTGGCCCATTTCTTCAGTTATGAAGTTCATTTTTTGCTAAACTGTGATTATTTTGTACTATGATTATTAGATTATGATTATTATATGATTGTTAGATTATTATATGATTATTAGATTATTAGACAAATGACTGAACAACAACCAGTCTCATAGGTGATCAGGAAAAGGAGATGGACATATGTTGGTCACGTGATGAGAAGAAACGATCAGAGAATCCCAGAACAAGCTATCAAATGGAACACAACAGGCCAAAGAAAAAGAGGCAGACTGCGTGAAACTCTAAAGAGGACATTGTTAAGAGAGGCTAAATTAACAGGCATAAATTCCCTTGATGAGGTTGAAAGACTTGCCGAAGACAGGAAAAATTGGCGAACTACCTTGCGAACCCTATGTGACGTTTAACGGCACGGGAAGGATATAAGATAAGATTGGCAGATCAACTGGCAAGCAAAGCAACAACCCTGGGCAACTTTCAAATGGACAAACAGACATAACAGCCACCCTGTCAAAATTACAGCAAAAAAAAAAGATTGAATGCAGCAACTATCACCAAAGACTGTGTGAAAGGGGAATAATGAAGGCAGACAGTCAGAACTTTGTGGTAAAGAACAAGCTGTTTTCATATCACAGTATCAGTATATTATCATCAGTATATCTTTTATGACAAGATCAGTTGCACAATTATATCACAGTATTAGTATCTCCTGACAAATGAGGAAATAACCAAAAGAACAGGCATAAAGAACATCACTAAAGAGGTCAAAAGATGAAGATGGAAAGAGGGGCCAGGCCATTGGGAACATGGAGACACATACAGGAAGAACTAACGGAAGCAGGAAAGACAAGGTTTGAGGTATCAAGAGTTGCTCAAGACAGGATTGGCTGGAGAACCTTTATTGATGCCTTATGCTCCATTGGGAGTACAGAGGACTAATGATGATGGTTGGTATCTCAGTATTTTGTATCATTTATTTGTATTTTCCCCGTAACTCTCCACAGAATCAGTTTTTCATCACTCAAGTAGGAAGCCATAGTAGTGTCCATAATGGTATTGGCAAAGCTTTGTACAAACGCATTCTCAGAGCTCACAGGTATGTTGAATAGGAGTGGTGAGAGGGTATTAAGATTAATTCTGACTTTTATTTCATTGTTTCTTCCATTTCATCAGTTTATAAGCTACTGTTTTAGTGATCCTTCTTTGCTTCATCAGATGTTACTGATGTCCCCATGTGGTTCAGTAGGACAGAAGCTTTCAACACGGTTAAATTGCATCCCTGTTTACAATAAAAGAGTTGGGAGTAATATGTGGTGATATCCAGCATGCACAAGAAAAATTGTACATTACCATAGAAAAGGTGTCAGAAGTCTCTGGACACTGAAAGAAGTAAGGAGATGAAATTTATCTGAAGGATTTGTCCACAGTGATGGTCCTAATTAACAGTTTCATTGCACTGACTCTACCGTAGTCATCGTTTCATTCCTTCCTCACCTTGTCTTGAAAAAAGTAAGAAATAGACTAATGTAATGTTACTTGTAGGTATTAAATTTCTGGTAAATTGTGATCAGTCTTTTAACCTGAGCAAGAAGAGAAAGTTTGTCATTGTCAGATTAATTAGTTTTTCTATTAATTGTTAGCAGTTTGTGGTAGGTGGAAAGAAGGTTACATTTCATGCCAGCATTGCTGCTATTTTGTTGCAAATCCTTCTACTCCCAGGAGCAATTCCAACTTCAAAGTGTATGTTGTGATGCCATTATTGCCTGCCTTTGAGGGAGAGTTTGGAACAAACTCTGGTGCAGCATTGCAGGCAGTGACCCACTGGAACTATTCCTCTATCTGCCGAGGTGGCTTTTCCTTGATGGAGAAACTAGCTCAAGAGGTGCCAGACCCCAACAAATATATCGTTTTCTGTGGTCTGAGGTCATGGGACAGGCTCGATGGTAAACTGGTATGTGTGATCAAATTCATCTTCAGAGAACTATTCTGCTTATATCAGTTTTCCAGCAGTCATCATTCATATTCATAAAGAGATTAGATCATCTTCAACTTCTCAAAGCCCTTTTATGTTCCTGAAGTGGCAAATTTGATTTTTTTGTTTGTTTCTATTGCTTATGATTTTTTTAACATCTCTGTTTGTATTTTCTCATTTTATTTCTTTTTTTTTTGGTGTTGTTTTTCCTCTGATGCTTCAAGGCAAGCTTAGCTGTATGAATGTCTCGAAGGTTTCCTCACACATTTTCATTTCCTCACACATTTTCATTTCCTCACACATTTTCATTTCCTCACACATTTTTATTTCCTCACACATTTTCATTTCCTCACACATTTTTATTTCCTCACACATTTTTATTTCCTCACACATTTTCATTCTCCAGTATCTGTTGGTCATATCACTTACATCTGTTGCCATTATTTATCAGGTGCCAGGGTGATGAAGTGGTTAACAGGCTAGTCTCTCGTGGCAAAGGTCAGCAGGTTGAATCCAGCAAGAGGCACCCCCCCTCCCCCAGTCACCCAGGTATAGAAATGGGTGCTGGCTTTTCCTGTAACTGGTGAAGGAAAGGCAACCAGGCATGATACTGACCAGATCGCCCTCTAGTTTTTTGCTGACTGGGCAAGTAAAATGTGGACAGTAGCACCTTATTCAACGTCATGATAATTTAGAGAAGACAGTCTTGGAAAGTCTTTTCACAGTGGGAAAAAGAAAGAGAGGAAGACCAAGGTGAAGATGGCTGCAAGACATCACTGATAATTTACAAATGGATGCATCAGCAGCAGGACATCTTGCTTACAATTGAGAGGCCTATAGGAGAACTGTTAGGGAGGCAAAGTTCCGCAAGGGACAAGCAAATGACTGACTGATTGACTGACTGAGCACCTTATTATTTTATTGCCTCCATGGCATAATAGGGCTGCTGTTATTTTGTCACACCATTTTTATTTCTGTTATTTTACATGAAAACAATCACTTCCAAACTATAAATTACAAATTGCACATTTTGATTCATGCAGTTTTTCAAAGTCAATCCGTGAGTATCATCTTATTACATTTTTGTTTCTGTCAAGTTCACCGAGTTGATCTATGTGCACAGTAAACTGATGATTGTGGATGATGACACTGTGATCATAGGCTCTGCCAACATCAATGACAGAAGCTTGCTAGGAAATCGTGACAGTGAGATCGCTGTCATGTTTGAGGACATTCACAAGGTGGATGTCACTGTCAACGGGAAGCAGTACCAGGCCGGGAAGTTTGCATCTTCGTTACGCTGGACTATTTTTAGGTATGTTAGTTCTCTATTGAGGAAGAGAACCTTATCAGATTTTTTAAATATCAATTTTAATAGAAACTTACATCTTACATCCTTCCCGTGCCGTTAAATGTCATATAGGGTTTGCATGGTAGTTCGCCAAGTTTTCCTGTTTTCAGTGAGCTTTTCAACCTCATCAAGGGTTTGATGCCTACTAAATTGGTCTCTCTTAACAATGTCCTCTTTAGAGTTTCACATGGTCTTTTTTCTTCAGCCTGTTGTGTTCCACTTGATAGCTTGTTTTAGGATTCTCTGACTGTTTGAAATAGGAGCTATGGAAGAGATAAATTCTTTGAACATGACGTGGCAAAGTCAGAGTTTAAAGAATCAAATAGTCGTGAAAAAACTCAAGGGAAAAAGAAAGAAGGGGATACAAAGAGAAAAATGCCTGAATGAGCTGATCGGTGATCGGACAACTCAGGAAAAATGAGACAACTGGAGTGATGGGGAAAAAAATAGGGATGCCACAGAGTGGAGGAACATAAACATCCAGTGCTTGTCAGCACAGCATCCCGTTGTGGTGGTAAGAAATGGAACAGAGAGTGAAGGCTTAAGTTAGGAAACTGCAGACTTTTGATGCATGTTCATGAATTGGTTATTTTCAACTAACCCCAGATACGAAAAGAGACATAGGATGGGGGGAGGGGGGGAACCTGTGAGAAAGTAAAGATTAATTTTTAGAAAAGAATAAAGAAGATTGAAAATAAATGAGAGCAAGCAAGCAGTGTAGTATTAATTTTGAGAGGAAGAAAAGATGCCTGAGGTAGTGATATGTTGCTGTTATCAGGCCAGCAAGCTAGGCCTCCTGTCAGGCCATTTAAAGCTAATCAAGTCCTTACTCGGTGGATTAGTCACTCCCTCACCAACCAGGCAACCCAGTTTTGATTTCAACCCACCGCGGTGGCAGTCAAACCTTGGCCTGCAAAAAACACCCTTGGTTTACCCAGCCTCAAGAAGAAGTAGGTAACCAAGGGGTTAACGCTCTGGGAAGAGGAATGATGCTTCTAGCTATGGAGTTTGTGCTGATGGTGACACTAATTGGCAGTTTCAGGTCAAAAATCCTGACAAGGCAGCAGAGCACTTATGGTTTGACGGTGTGCAGTGACACTGATCTTGAACTCATACAAGTCCTTACTCCATCCTGCCCATACACACAAACACACACACACATATACCTGGATGTGTAACAACATACAACACTCCAGTATGTTGGCAAAGGCCTGTTTTCATTTTGTGCCAATCTTTCTTACAAGGAGGATAAAGTGTTCAGCCTTTCATCTGTTTTTCGTGTTTTTTATATGTTGTGTTGCTTTTCTATGTGACCCTTGAAAAAGCCATTTACTGAAATACCGGATCGTTGTATATTCTTTGTCTATACATGCTCATCTTACTTTCTGCCTTTCTTGTTTCTGCCCACTTTCCTCACTCTTCTGTCTTTTTGTAAAACTGAACCATACACCTCCATCTGCTTCATCTACAATGTTCAAGATCATTGTATATTGAGCTACAAAAAAAAAAAACGTGTTTGCAGTTAAGAAAACATCTTGCAATAACAGTTACCTGACATATAAAATATTTCAAGATTTCATATGAGACTTGTTATACTAGCATCAGTGGTAGCTGTGGTATTGTTAAAGCATTCATTATATACAGCATATGTGATAATGGAGGAACTAATCTTATATCTCTTATCCTTCCCTTGCCATTAAACGTCACATAGGGCTCGCAAGGTAGTTTGCCAATTTTTCCTGTTTTCAGCGAGCTTTTCAACCTCATCAAGGGATTTTATGCCTATTAATTTGGCCTCTCTTAACAATGTCCTCTTTAGAGTTTCACGTGGTCTGCTTCTTTTTCTTTGGCCTATTGTGTTCCACTTGATAGCTTGTTTTGGGATTCTCTGATTGTTTCTTCTCATCATGTGACCAACATATGTCCATCTCCTTTTACTGATCACCCTTGAGACTGGTTATTGTTCCGTCATCTGCCTTATTTCTGCATTGTTCTTGAATTCTTTCCACTTGATGCCGAGTATTTTCCTTATGCATTTGTTTTCAAAAGATTCTAATTTCTTGTCTATTTCTTTAGTTGTTTTCCAGCTTTCGCATGCATAAATGAGGGTGGATATTACATTTGAATTGAATAGTCTTAACTTGGTTTTTATGCTTATAACTTTTGAATGCCATATGTTCTCAAGATTCTTGAAGATTAATGCTGCTTTTGCAATTTGAATTCTAACTTCCTTTCTGGTGTCACCATCCTGGTCTATGTAGCTGCCAAGGTGTGCAAATTGATTGATGTCTTCGACATCTGTCCCTTCTATGTGTATTTTTCCATTTTGATTAATGGGAAGTTTCATTATTTTTGTTTTGTCCTTGTTAATTTCAAGTCCTATTTTGCTAGCTAGTTAAGACAGGCTATCTGTTTTTTCTTGCATGGAATTCACATTGTTACTGATAAGAGTTATGTCATTAGCAAAATCAAGATCTTCTAGTTGGCTCCCATGTACCCAGTCAGTATCTGTGTTACTTGTGCAGCATTTTTTCATTATGAAGTCTATTGTAATCCCAAAAAGTAAAGGAGACAGTATACATCCTTGTTTCACGCCTGTTTCAATCTGGAACCATTCACTCATCCCTTCTTCTGTTTTGACTGCACAAACATATCCGTTGCAGAGGTCCATAATGATTTTGAGGAGGAACTAAACAATTGATTTAAAAGGAGAAATTTTTTGTTATCTGTGGTTAGAAAATAATCTGAATTTATTCTGAATCAATGCTGTTAGAAATTTATAAGATTTTCTTTTTCATAATTCTTTGTTCCAAAGGCTCTCTTAACTTTGCATTGAAAATAAATACCAAAAAAATATACTGACATATGCACTCTGTAATCTCCTTGACATTAATTCCATATTTTATACAGGCCAACTTTTCCATCAATCAGTCATTTGTATGTCCCTTGCAGAACTTTGTCTTCCTAACAGCTCTCTTGTAGGCCTCTCAGTTTTAAGCAAGATGCCCTGCTGCTGATGCATCCATTCGCAGATAATCATTGATGTCTTGAAACCATCTTTGCCTTGGTCTTCCTCTCTTTTTCCCAATATGTACCCTTCCTTCTTCTCTAAATTATCATGATGTTTAATGTGTTCAAAATATTTAAGTTTTCTCTGTTTAATCCTCTTTACTAGCCAGCCTCCTTCAATATTAAGTTCTTGTAATATGGATATATTTGTTCTTTTTTGTGTCCATGATATTTGAAGAACTCTTCTGTAGCATTTACATTCAAAGGCATTTATGTGTTTCTCAGCTGTTTTGTTAAATGTCCAGGTTTCACAGACATATATAGGATGGGAAAATGCATGCCTTTAAAAATTGTATTTTTTGTAGTTCTTTCTGTTCCTCTCCACAGATTCTAGTTGCTTTACTTTTTGAAGAGCGACAGATGTCCTCCTTTTAATTTCCCTCATTCCCTTAATTTCCATACTAAAATCAACAGCCCTGTGCATTATTAGCTAACCTAGTTTTGATCCCAGACCCAGTGTTACAAGCTAATAATGTTTAGGGTAGTACTGTGCTGTCATATGGTGAATGAAATGAGGTCAAGCTTCTAGAAATAATTATGGGAACTCCTTAATTAATCTTAATGAATGGGTGGGGCCATCATCTCATTGAAACACTATTTTCAGCATGTTGTTTTTTTTTTTTTCATTGAAAACTTAACACTAAGGAGTTTAAGATCCTAATGTAGACTTTTGTTTTTTGAAAGGGAACATCTTGGCATCCACAATGACCCAGATTTTGTAGATTTGACTGACATTACCAGTGACAGTTTCTACAAGGATGTCTGGATCAAGAGGGCAGCCATAAACACAACTTGCTATGATAAGGTAGGTATATCTCATCCCAAGATAGTGTCAGGGAGGAAGTGTAACTAAGGAATTCAGAAACACAGCTTGTTATGATCAAGTAGATGTATCTCACCCCAGGATAATGTCAGGGAGGAAGTGTAACTAAAGAGTTCAGAAGAGGAAGAAAGGAATAGAAAAGTATAATAAAAGTACAGTGTTCTTTTATCATGTTCTGTGCTTTATTATTTTGTGTTGGAGGAGATTTTGTATTGGTATTACATGTAACACACAATAATTAAGTGTATGAGCCACTGCAGTAAAGCTGTGATACCAAAATGTATAAACTAGGAAAAAAAGTAGGAACAACTTTATTACTTAATGAGTACAAAGTTGTGGCATTTCAGTGTGAGCCTTAATCATACAGAAACATACAGGATGAAGAAATAGAGAGAGGAGATAAAGTATAAATTCACATGAATGCTATGTTAAAAAAATAAATAAATAAAATATTCATTTTATTTATTTTTTTTTAACATAGCATTCATGTGAATTTATACTTTATCTCCTCTCTCTATTTCTTCATCCTGTATGTTTTTGTATGATTAAGGCTCATGCCGAAACATCACAAGTGTACTCGTTAAGTAATAAAGTTGTTCCTACTTTTTTTCCTAGTTGATACATTTTAGTATTACATGTAAACATTTGTAACTGTGGCAATACCCATTTGATTAAAAATAAATACCATTTTTTAATTTAACTGAATACCCTTTCTATTAAAAATACTAAAATACCCTTTTGACTAAAGAAAATGCCCTGTTGATTAGAGATAAATGCCAATTTTATTGAATAAAACATCCTTTTATAATTTAAGATGTACATATATTTACTGCAGGTATTCAGATGTCTCCCTACAGACAACGTGAAAAACTATTCACAGCTTAAAGAATACACAGCAGTCCAGCCACTGGCAAAAACCAATGAGGAAGAGTCCATGAACTGGCTTAAGAAAGTCAAAGGTTATTTAGTGCTGCTGCCACTGCAGTTTTTGAAAGAGGAGAACTTGACTCCTAAGGTTGGACAGAAGGAGGCCTTACTTCCTACACACTTATGGACATAATGTTCGGAGCGTCTTAGATAAAGTGATGTCTAGAGTCCAGGCTGTAGGATAAGACAGATCTCTTTCTACCGTGATGCAGCATCAGGGCGTATGTCAAGAAGTGGCAGGTCAAGGAACTCCTGACATAAAGACCCCCCCCCCAGATTACAAAGACTAGAGAAACATATTATACATGGAAACAAATGGTCATTGTTATTCTAAACAGCA
The DNA here is from genome assembly GCA_009760885.1 of Achatina immaculata. Lineage (NCBI taxonomy): Eukaryota > Metazoa > Mollusca > Gastropoda > Stylommatophora > Achatinidae > Lissachatina > Lissachatina immaculata. The sequence continues at coordinate 38,888,757 of CM019692.1, forward strand.
AAGAAGAGAGGTTAGAGATGAGCTAGAAAGTAGGATGATTGATTACTGGTGCCTGGACTACACTGATAATTCCATTTCTTATTCTGACGACAGGTATGCCCAAAGCCATTTGATTCTATCCTTCTTCCTCTGTAAATGCAGGTGTTGTATCCAGTGTAAAAAAAAAAATCTTAATGCAAAATGGTTTGGAATATTTGATTATAATTCTTTTTTGTAACTTTTATAATTCATGGTTTTAATTTAGACATTTTGGATCATGAGTAATGATCCAGATCTTCAGATTGTCCTACTTTTGTAATTTCTTGTACATGGAACTGTCTATTCTAGATGTGATTTGATAATGATCATTCCAGTTTTGATTTTGTTCATTACTTGTATATCAGGGATACAGCCATAAAAGATTTGTTGAGTGGCTCATATTTTTTCACTTATAAAGAATTACATTGTGAAAGTTTGCTGTACAGTAAATCCAGATCTTTTATTTTTTTTAACCTTCTTGTCATGTTTTAAGTATTTTAAGTGTCTCTTTCTTTTGTTATAAGTGCTTGAGTCAAGAAGTGTCTATTTCTTTTGTTATTGTTATGTTTTAATTGTTTCAGTCAAGAAGTGTCTGTTTTTGTTAAGCTTCAGAATATTTTTTTTTCTTTTAACTTTATGTGCCTAGTTTTATCATGAAGAATTATACATACAGGCAAATGGCAAAGCCAAGTTTGACTGTAAGATCTTTCTTGTAGAGGTCTTTTGACAGTTGTTATTGTGGAGAACGCTTAATAAGTTGTTGTATTTTTATGGATGGTACTCTTTGTCATTTCTTGAAATAGATTTCACCATCATGGAGCATAATGTCCAAGTGGGCAGTCTACAGTATCAGGATAATCTTATTAAATCTCGTTCCATCCATCTATGTTCTTGGTTGGTGATTGGCTGAGCAATCACTGTCCAGTGTGCCCTGTGGCATCTTGCAGGGCAGCAACAAATTCTCTTCACCTCTCATGGTCTGCAGCCAGCCTTTATATTGTAAAGTCTTATTAGGAGCAACAAAAATAACGAATCTTGGCCAGCTTCTTTTCAGAAGTTGACATGAAAATAGTATGTCCAACACGAGCATCTCAGCTGCTACAACATAGCAAATACTAGAAATAATGATATTGGTTTGGTGATTTTTTTTTCATTGGACACCAGTGATTTTCATCTGACAATCATATTCTCACCTTCTCATTGGTTAATTTTTGTGAAATTAAGTATGGTAATGTAAGGGGCAGAGTTATTAATGATATGCTCATGAATTTTAAACTTTCTTTTAAGTTAATGAAGTTTGTGTTGGTTATGATTTTAAATTAATGTTTTTATTTTGGAGACTTTTTTATGTTAGCATGTAACATTAAGCATTTGTGTGGTTAATTTTAAGACAGAGAAATGCTATAATGTTTTGACATTTGTTGGGAAAGTGATGGAGTTTTACTATGCTTTTCAGATTTTGTTTATTCTTGAATGATTTTTTTAGGGGGTTTAAATTTTACGGACAGTTTCAGCAACGGCGGTGTTTTATGTAATGCTTTTTTACATAACAAAGATAGTGAATGTTTTGACAAGTCTCTTCGCACTGAATGTGAATGTGATGTGTTAAAAATATCATTTTATGTAGTTAATGTCCTAAGTAAAACACTGTGCCTTTTAAATTAACCTGTTATGAATTCCACACATGGGACTGATTTAATTATGTGAAAAATCTATGTTTGGTGTTTAATGCACTTAATATCCATAGGCATATCTCTCAGATATGCATTGCCATGGTAACCAATGAGGTAGTTCTGTGTGTCACATACACTTTTTTTTTTTAAACTGGGTTGATATTGAAGCCACTCTACAACCCACACTCTTTGTTTTCATTTCACTAGGATTATGCCATTTTCACACATAATCCTCTTCCTGTGGCCTTTTTCCTTTGCAGAATTTGCTCTCTTGGTGGTCAGTCCAAAAATGTCTAGTCAAGATATTGCTTCAGTGAGTGTGGTGTTTAGAGTATTAGTGGTGCCCTCTTGGTCATCCCCTCTCTCATTTTCCAAGAGCCGTACCTTCTATTATAGTTCACATTATTCATGCAGCCCTCATTTAGTATGTGCAGAAGAAAGTTATTGTGAGAAAATATATATGCACTTGTACAGGTTGAGTATCCCATATCTCAAAAGCTTGGGACCAGAAGCGTTTCGGTTTTCGTATATTTGCATGTATATAATGAGATATCTTCAGTACAGAAGCCAAGTCTAAACATGAAATTTATTTTTGTTTCATATACGCATAATATTTTGGACACATTAAATAAACGTCATGATAATTTAGAGAAGAGCTTCTTAGAAGGGTACATAATGGGAAAAGGAAAGAGAGGAAGACCAAGGCGAAGATGGCTGCAAGACATCATTGATGATCTGCAAATGGATGCATCAGCAGCAGGCCATCTTGCTCACAACCAAGAGAGGCCTACAGGAGTGCCATTAGGGAGGCAAAGTTCCACAAGGGACATGCAAATGAATGAATGAATGAATGATACACATGGCCAGAAACTAAGTATATTCAATATATTTTAATAATTTTGAGCATGAAACATAAGTTCTGAACCATTAAAAAGCAATGGCATCGCCGTCTCAGTCACCCATGTGAACAGTCTACAGTTGTGTGGCATCACCATCATTTCTGATCTGAATTTATACGCTTACAATAAGCAATCATTTTCTTGCTTATACATTTATTCACACATAAAAATTCAGCAGTAAAAATATGACATGCTATTAATACAGTGAAAAAGTGTGCTCTGGGTAACTAACCAGCACAGGAGCTTTGCCAGAGTACCTGAATCAGCTGTTAAACAAACAAACGAACAACAGTTGGCTTTCAGTCTACACTGATGATGCCCTGTTTTGGTTAAAATGTTACTATATTCTAAATTTTTTTTATATGGGTCCTCTAGAGATAAGGAGACATTAGGGAGCAGGAAATGGGTCCTCTAGAGATAAGGAGATATTAGGATGCAGGAAGTGGGTCCTCTAGAGATAAGGAGATATTAGGATGCAGGAAGTGGGCCCTCTAGAGATAAGGAGACATTAGGGAGCAGGAAATGGGTCCTCTAGAGATAAGGAGACATTAGGGAGCAGGAAATGGGCCCTCTAGAGATAAGGAGACATTAGGGAGCAGGAAATGGGCCCTCTAGAGATAAGGAGACATTAGGGAGCAGGAAATGGGCTCTCTAGAGATAAGGAGACATTAGGGAGCAGGAAGTGGGCCCTCTAGAGATAAGGAGACATTAGGGAGCAGGAAATGGGTCCTCTAGAGATAAGGAGATATTAGGATGCAGGAAGTGGGCCCTCTAGAGAAAAGGAGACATTAGGGAGCAGGAAATGGGTCCTCTAGAGATAAGGAGATATTAGGATGCAGGAAGTGGGTCCTCTAGAGATAAGGAGATATTAGGATGCAGGAAGTGAGTCCTCTAGAGATAAGGAGATATTAGGATGCAGGAAATGGGCCCTCTAGAGATAAGGAGATATTAGGATGCAGGAAGTGGGCCCTCTAGAGATAAGGAGATATTAGGATGCAGAAAGTGGGCCCTCTAGAGATAAGGAGATATTAGGATGCAGAAAGTGGGCCCTCTAGAGATAAGGAGATATTAGGATGCAGAAAGTGGGCCCTCTAGAGATAGGGAGATATTAGGATGCAGAAAGTGGGCCCTCTAGAGATAAGGAAATATGCAGGAAGTGGGTCCTCTAGAGATAAGGAGATATTAGGATGCAGAAAGTGGGCCCTCTAGAGATAAGGAAATATGCAGGAAGTGGGTCCTCTAGAGATAAGGAAATATTAGGGTGCAGGAAGTGGGTCCTCTAGAGATAAGGAGATATTAGGGTGCAGGAAGTGGGTCCTCTAGAGATAAGGAAATATTAGGGTGCAGGAAGTGGGCCCTCTAGAGATAAGGAAATATTAGGGTGCAGGAAGTGGGTCCTCTAGAGATAAGGAGATATTAGGATGCAGGAAGTGGGCCCTCTAGAGATAAGGAAATATTAGGATGCAAGAAGTGGGCCCTCTAGAGATAAGGAGATATTAGGATGCAGGAAGTGGGCCCTCTAGAGATAAGGAGACATTAGGGAGCAGGAAATGGGTCCTCTAGAGAAAAGGAGATATTAGGATGCAGGAAGTGAGTCCTCTAGAGATAAGGAGATATTAGGATGCAGGAAGTGGGTCCTCTAGAGATAAGGAGATATTAGTATGCAGGAAGTGGGCCCTCTAGAGATAAGGAAATATTAGGATGCAGGAAGTGAGCCCTCTAGAGAAAAGGAGATATTAGGATGCAGGAAGTGAGTCCTCTAGAGATAAGGAGACATTCTACTGGATGGCTTTTTTAAATGTGTGGGTGCATAAAAGATATATCACAGCTGAAGGGGACTAGGGAGGTTGTCCCTTTTGCCATTAGCTGGGGACTATGCCTTCTACTATCAATCCCTCCAACCCATTGTGTATCTGACTGAAGTTTCTCATCTCTCTAACTTTGATGGTTTTGAAGTTTTCTATGATAATCCCATCAGTATTTCTTTATTTCCTTTCTATCCAGATACTTATTATAGGGTAGTGTTTTCTATTGAAAATTTTGTATATCTCTTGTTTTAATTTACCTAACTTGTTGCCAGGAGACTTTTCTGGTGCATTCTCATTTGGTCACCATTTCATATGATCTAATTACTTTATTTCTAGTCTTATGTTTTGTATGTGCATTGCAGTAGATAATATTTTCTAAATGTAGTATTTGCTTTTAGAGACTTTTTATTTTTTTTACAGCAAGAGCAGCAGTGCTGCTATAGATTTTGTAACATCACTTCAGATATGAAGCAGCATATAATTTCATAAATGTATCCTTTGTGCTGAATCATGTCCTCTGCTTCATGACATAACTGCACTGGAGATGTGGCTGAATTAACTGTGGGGAAAAAAAAACATTTTATGCATTGTGTAATTCATTGTTTTGTTTGTTTGATTTTAGTGTATATGTAATGCAGCAAAGAAAATTGATTCCATCTTTAACTCTGTCAGATAATCCTTCTTTAACAGTGTCAGATGATGATGTTTGCTTCCTAACATGCATGCCATTTTGTTTGTTTTTGGAGGGGTTTTTTTTTTGAGACAGCTGTGCTTTTTTTTTTAGCTGGATTTTTTTTTTTTTGCATCAAAAATATCAGTAAGTTTATGTTCAAGTATATTTTACAAATATTTTTTGTTGATACTTCCACAACACCTTTCACCACTTTATCCAGAATTCATTGTCTTAAAGGAGAACATAACCACATTTTAGCATTCATCTTGATCCACGATATGCTTCATAATAAATGTTAAAACAGTATCATTCTTATGATTACCAGTGCTGGCAGAAAGCACAAGGTGTGTCCATTCCATTTGTTACCTAAGCATATCTTATGCTGTGATTTTCTCGTTTGCACGGTGATGGCTGACAGATATAATGTTTTGTTGCATTTTCTATGTGATTTTTTTTATGAGCTTACCAGCATTTGAAATGGCTTTTTTTTTAAAATTATTATTGAAGTTGAAGCATGTAAATAGATTAAGTTTGAAAAATACTGATAATCTTTATAATTATTGTACATTATAGATGAATGTTGCTGTAAATATTGGCTGCTCCAGTTTCGGGGTCATAAATGTGAGTATATTTAATGAATCCAATGATCATAAAGCTTGTGGTGACCTCTATTGGTTACTGTAAACCAGCGATACTGGCTTCCAGATCAGACAGTATCTTCACCCCCACACCCCCCCCCCCCCCCATTCTAGCATTAAAAAAGCAAAATGCATAATGTTCTGCTGAACAGAGTTTGAAAACTCAGCAAAAATTGCTTCATTTAAAGAAAACTTTGTGGATATTGTTCACAGGATTTCAGCATTATATCTGTTAATGCCCTGAGTGTTTGATGATTTACTGTATTGTTAAATGTTATTATTATGAATTACAGTAACATTATTGAGAATGAACTATGAAATCTTTTTTTCCTGAAAATATTTTCAGATGAGCTATGTTCAAAGATGTTCAAAGTGAGTTTTAACTCTTCCCATGCCACAGAAAAAAACACGGACGTTCCCGTCTGTGCCACACAAAAAGCACGGGTCTTGATCTGTATAGGGGGTATAGTTGTAAAATGGAATGGAAAACAGTATTTCCATGTACTTCTGTGCACTTATTATGTTTCAAAATATAACTAAATGTATGAAGATTTCATAAATGCAGAGTTTTTTTAGGAAAAAAAGAAGTAATGTGATATTTTTAGATGATGATTGTGCCAAGATCACCATCGGCTAGGTCTAGATCTACACTGCTTACCATCTGAGATGTCTAGATCTACTTGCTGATCTCGTATTGTGATTCTATGTTGCATTCTCGCTAAATTAATGTCTGAAATAACCTCCTAACTACTTCTCCAGTCGTCTAATATGTCTAGATTTACTTGGGATACATTCAAGAGCAGTGGCTTGGTCACAGGCCATGTCCATACCCCTATCTACATCATCAAAAATTGAAAATTTTCAATGTTTCTCATCCTTTTTCTCGCTCAGTATCGCTCGTAACTAAGGACTCTTTCACCATTTTGAAAAGTGTCACTGGAAATGCGGACAAAATATGTACAATCTAAATGTTACACCAGTTTTTTTAATGAAATAAACCAAGTGTCAATATAGCGATGACGCATACCATGTCGGAAAACCAGAAGCAACACTATAGCGACGATAGGCACAGGAAAAGTTAAATTGTTAACATCTTTGTATGCCCTATCAAGACCCGGAGTGGAAGCAAGTCATATTTGCTTCTTTGTTCTTCTTTGCTCACTCTTCTAGTAATGTTGAGCTGTCATTTCTTCAAAATGGCGGTGCATGAAATTAGTAACATTGATCTTAACCTTGTTAAACATCTTATATCTCTGTTATAATCTGAGTTTAAGTTTTATGACTACATAAAGTAAAAGAAAAAAATATAAATATAATGAATGCAATGAAATATGAAATTAACTTTTGGGTGATTGAACATAATCTCTCTCTCTGGTTCATGCCTATCAGGCATTGGTTGTCATCGATTTCCACAACCATCTGTCATTTGCTTTTTATATAAGCTGTGTTTTGAACTGTGCTCTGTGCCACTCTTTTAGTCTGTCAAGTACCTTGTTTCTTTGTCTCCGTCTGTCCCTTTTTTCCGTCCAGTTTTCCTGTTGTCATTTAAGTGTTCCACTTTGCCTCTTCTTAAAACATGTCCTACAAATCTGGACTGTCTGTCATGTTCTGAGTGTTGCCTTATGCCTAGCCTCGCTTAGAACCTCTTCATTTGTTTTTTTTTTTTTTTGGTTGTCCATGGTATTCTCATCATTCTTCTTAAGAACCACATCTCTGCTGCTGCAAGTAGATTTTGACTGCTCTTTCTTATCATCCATGCTTCGCATCCATATAATGAGTTCGATATAATAGTCCACCTCAGAACAGAGATTTGTGATAAACACCTGAAAAGATTTAAAAGTGAAGCATTTTACATGTATATGTAGTATGTGTGTGTGAGACATTGTGAGAATCTGGAAATGTGAGGTATTGAATTTTAAGTTTGTTGTTTTAAAAGTCGAGGAGACTGGTGTAGAATGATACAATTAGCACTTCTCTGAGTGGATGCCAAGTGTTTCTAGTGAACAAAGAAAAAGACAAATCTGAGTGAGTGTTGAACTAACTTTTCTTAAATGTTTCGACAATTTCTTCATCATTCTCTCACCATCTAAGTGTCCTTGGGGTGTAAGGCACACATTTTCCTGAAGGGGAAATTCAATGAATTTGGATATAGTGCCAAAAAAAAAAAAGTTTTTTAAGATAAATACTAAGGTGTGACATTTTGATAGAACAGTAAGATTGCTGTGGAAGTTTTTTTTATGGAACAGAAAGAGTGCTGTGGAAGTTTTTTTGATGGAACAAAAAGAGTGCTGTGGAAGTTTTTTTGATGGAACAAAAAGAGTGCTGTGGAAGTTTTTTTGATGGAATAGTAAAAGTGGTGTGGAAGTTTTTTTTTTATGGAACAGAAAGAGTGCTGTGGAAGTTTTTTTTTTATGGAACAGAAAGAGTGCTGTGGAAGTTTTTTTTTTATGGAACAGTAAGAGTGCTGTGGAAGTTTTTTTCAGAAATATCTTAATTGCTGTATTAAGACAAAGTTAAAGACTTTCTACAAGTGGCCTTATTGTGAAACTTCGATTTCATTTATTACCTATTTTTTGCTTTTCATTAGTAAGTTATTTTACAACTTTCCATTCATCTCTTAAACACATTTACATAAATTGCATTATGTACAATATATCAACAGAAGCATTGATATATACAAGATATGTTCATATGGAGCAAATGTTTATTGCTGGCTTCTTGATGAATATTTGTATTGGTCGCCAGTAAAGTTTTGTCTTTCAGTATATGAAGATAAGCAAGTATTGTTGATGAGCAAATGTTGAGAATTTGTAAGATTGTTTTTACTGTGGAATTTATATAAAAGCAATGTTTTTTTTTCTATCTGGGGGAAAAAAACCATATGGTTATTTCTTATGGATTGGATAAAACAAGCTAATGGAAGAAATTATATTGCTTAGTATCATGTGCATGATTTATGTCTGTAGACTTCTGGATAGATGTTAAGTCTGTAGTTTATAAAGAAACTTGTCTTGAATGCACTTCTGTACATGCATGACCTATAGTCCTATACTTCTTGATAGGTGGATGTAGTTTCTTTAAAAACAACATGGAGTGGACTGTTGTACCTAACCTAGAACTATATGGTTTCGAGGTTAGATATTGTCTTGGGTGTTGGAAGTTCAAATCCCACTAGAAGTGGCAGGGAAATTTTTTCTCATGAATCTCTTCCGGCAATAAATTCTCCTGGTCTCCAGATAGTGGGACCAAACAATTGGAAACCACAAAACGAGTAGTCTAAATGGCCACTGTCTAGGCTAAATTCTAGGAAAAGTCTATCATGGAGATTGGTGTGGGGATGTCCATGCTGAGCTCCATTCTGAGGTGTTAGAAGGGACAGCTGAGCAGACGTTGTCCTGACTGTGATGAAGCCATTTACAAACAAACCTCATCTATTGGTCAGATTTTGCACGTTTCATTTTCTGAGAAGTGTTTCCATTGCTTATGAAAACAAATATTTTGATTTCTGGAATTTGTTTTTTTGTTCAAAATTATAGAACAGTAAAAGATGTGAAATATATCAAATTGCTGTTTTCATATCAGAATTCCAGTTTATGTAACTAGTCAGGACCTAGGAGGTGATGTATTAAGAAACAAGTGTAACCAGTTGTCTGTCCATAATCGGTAGATAATTTGCTTGCTTAGAAGTTTGTACACAATACCTCGGTTAATGTTTATGCTCTTTTCACTCCCTAATTGTTATTATAGCACTTTTAACACCATGATGATGTAGCTGTGCTGAATTGTTACATTTGCCAGACATAATTATGCTGAAAACTTAGATATATAATATTGCCACGTGTTTCAGTTGACATTTGTCATGTCATTAATTGTTTAAATTTGACTAATACAACCTTTGTGCCTACAAAATCCTCCATGGTATTACAGTCTTACATGCCACAATGGTTGAAGATCTGAATTTTTTTCTTCTTCTTTTAAATGCATTTATCATTATACAAAGGATTTATCTAAAGGAGTTTCAGTTTTTTAAAGACCATATCATGAGTCTCAGTATCTTCTTCTTCATCCACCCTTAAAATGGCATCGGTTGCATTGTGTTGCTGTAATGCGCCTTTTGGCCCAACACATCTGACTTCGGCTAACGAATGGGTTCATCTTCCCACGATCCTGCGATCCCTATTCACTCAACCAGACTATTGTCTTTTTTCCATGGACATCACTGGGAGATAGAATAGGGTCTTGGCCAGCTGTGGTTTGAGAATTACATCTTTGCCTGTCTCAGTAAAAAAGTGGTTGCTGAACGAGTTTCTCGTGTCACTGGTTGGAGTGTTTGATTTATCTTAACTGTTAAAGTGGGAACCTGGCTCTTGTTGGAGCTGGAGGAGGAAAGCAAACAAGTGTCTTAACTGACCATACTGCCCTTTGATTCATCACGGAAAATATGGACACTAAACACCATCATGTCCCTTTTTCTGACATTCTTCTGTCGTCTACTTCTTTATAATCTTTCTTGTATGTGTGCATATGAATAGCATTATTCTAATATGTGAGTGACACTATACACACTTTGTTCCTCAGAAGAATGTAACTTGTTAGACAGAAATTATTCTATACTTCAAACAGTGTAACAGTTTATATATGACTTCCTTGTTATCAGAATTTATTCTGTACAAGGAATGATATAACTTCTCTGCCTCTGTATTTCTTGATTGTGTGTACACTTTGTACATGCACATTTTACTCAAGTAAGTTTATCTTCTAAAACTGTCCAAAATATATATATTATTTTTTGGGTTGTTGTACAAGATTGACATTTACTGCTGTCGCTGCAACTAACACTACAGAAACTATTCCTCATACCACAACCAAGTCTAGCACATTCTCTTCCACATTTCCTTCTATACAACAAATGTTGACAGTGTCTGACTATGCTACAAGTGTGCTGTGATTTTTGCTGAAAGTTTGAAATCATTGAGTGTTTTTTTAATGGTGTATTTTCTCAAGATCACCATCTCCTTTCTTTCTCTCTCCATGATCAGTTGTAGTGAAATGATTTGACAAAAAATCTTTATGTATACTGCCTTGAAATATGAAAAGTGGCAAGAACTTTTGAGAATCAGTAAAGCTGGGATTGGTAATCACATATTGTGGGAACATCAAATGAATAACACACAAGTTGTTACAAGTATATGCATGAATGATTCGGGCTTATCTGCACTTTTAAATATATTTACCTCTTCTTTTAATAATACAACTTCCAAAATTTTTCTCAACTTTACTATGTTGTAATTCAGACATTTCTTTTATCTTTGATTCAGCTGACTACCAAAAAATAAAACCTTTGAATTATAATAATGTAAACTGTATTGTCTTACCTCTTCCAGGCAGATGAAAATATAAGATTGCCATATCAGAGGTTTAACGTATGATTATTACATGTGAATTTGTTTTTAAAAATTTTGCTCATGATTTATGTTTTAATCACAGACATGTTGAAGATTATTATTATTATTATTATAAAAAAAAGTATATCAATAAAAATGGTATCTTCTTCAGCCTAGTCTTTGTTTTCTTCTGAACCATAAATTTTCCAATTACTTTATCTTAGTTGTGTTCACATTATACAAGGTCCAACAATTAAGTAATGATTCAGTGTGATTCAGTTAATATCACTGATGTATCTAGACCAACAGGCAGCAGTAAGAATAAATAGTGAAACAACAACTTGGTTTGACATAAAACAAGGGGTCCATCAGGGGTGCATATTGTCACCCTACTTATTTCATTTGTATACTGAAAATATAATGAGGATTGTTAGAGAAGATGTAGACAAAGAATATTATGATGTCATAACAATTGGAGGTTATGACATACCAGAGATTAGATATGCTGATGACACAGTATTATTGTCCACAATGCAAAAAGGAATGGAAAAACTAATTATGTCAGTCCGTAATAATAGTGAAAAGCAAAAACCTCTATCTTAATGCAAAGAAAACTAAATTGATGACAACTGACAAAACAAACAAGGCAGCTGAAATATGTATCAATGAGGAAAAATTGGAAGAGGTGGAAAGTTTTGAATATCTTGGATCACTACTAACTAATAATGGAGATACAATGAGTGAAATTAAATGGAGGACAGCTATCGCTCTTCAAAAAAATAAAACTAAAGAATCTGTGGAGAGGAACAGACAGAACTACAAAAATACAATTTTTAAGGGCATGCATCTTTCCCATCGCAACATATGTCTGTGAGACCTGGACACTTAACAAAGCAGCTGAGAAATACATAAATGCCTTTGAATGTAAATGGTACAGAAGAGTTCTTCAAATATCATGTACACAAAAAAGAACAAATATATCCATACTACAAGAACTTAATATTGAAGAAGGCTGGCTAGTAAAGAGGATTAAACAGACAAAACTTAAATATTTTGGACATATTAAATGTCATGATAATTTAGAGAAGACGTCTTGGAAGGTTACATAATTGGAAAAAGAAAGAGAAGAAGACCAAGGTGAAGATGGCTGTAAGATGCTGATTATCTGCAATTGGATGCATCAGCAGCAGGCCATCTTGCTTACAACAGAGAGGCCTACAGGAAAGCTGTTAGGGAGGCAAAGTTCTGCAAGGGACATGCAAACGACTGACTAATAAAAAATAAAATAACAGTTGGTTATATAACCTGTATTTTATTCAAAGTAAGCCCCTTGTGTATTGATATAGTGAATGGCGTGATCTAACAAACACTGGAACGACCTCTGCAGTTCTGTTGGTATGGCCCTTAAACTCAATGTTATGGCCCTTTGGATGTCACCAGTATCGTCAAAGAAGCGTTCTTTCAATGGTAACTTTAATTTTGGGAATAGAAAATAATTGCAGGGAGACAAATCTGGGGAACAGGATGGATGGTTGAGAATACACATTTGTTTCTGGCCCAAAAATTCCTGTACAACTACAGCCCGGTGAGCCGGTGCATTATCATGAAGAAGGAAAAAACTGCCAGGTGTTGAATATTCAAGTTGGACTAAGAGAATCCTTTTCAATAGGCGTTTCAAAATACTTAAATAACTTTGGCAGTGACAGTCTGTCCCTCTGGAATACATTCTTTGTGAATAACTCCTTTGCTGTCGTAGAAGCACACCAACATTGTCTTCACTTTCGACTTTTGAAGACAAAATTTTTTTGCCTTTTGGTGATGATGATGACTTCCACTGAGCACTTTGGCGTTTAGTTGTGGGATCATAGCGGAAAATCCGTTTCATCATCTGCAACAATCAAATTTAAGAAATGTTTTGATGATGTCTTTTGCGTACTCAACACGCTGATGTTTTTGGTCATCAGACAACGAATGTGGTAGAAACCGGCAATAAACTTCTTTCTTGCCCAAATCTTGCACTAAAATTTTACAAATGGTCTCTTGGTTAACATCAAATTCATCTGCCATCATCCTCACAGTCAAACAATGGTCTTCTTGTATCCAAAGAGTTCCTCATTACGAACAGAAATTGGAAGTCCACGTCTAGTTGCATTTATAATCATTTCCACACCACTTTTGAATCATGAATACCACCTGAATATCTGTGCACAAGATAAACAATTATCCCCATAAACTTGTTGCATCAATTCAACTGTCTCGATGACACTTTTTCCAAGTTTTAAACAGAATTTAAAGTTAGCCTTTTGCTCCATGCTGATTACGTAACATTGCACCTCTGACTAGGTCGACAAAATGGTGGCTTGTTTGTCGTCTGAATATCGGGCAGCGATGAAAATTTGCCAGATCATAGATGAAGGTTGCCTCTTTGGATTCCATGCTGTGTTTCATAGATGGCATTTTTGTCTTGGCCATAAAAAAAATCAGTCTCATTACTTAATTGTAATATGACCTTTCATATTATATTATATATATATAATTCAAGAACAACACACAGATGAGCAAACAACAACCTGTCTTATGAGTGATCAGAAAAAGAAGATATGTAGGCCTATATGAAGAAACAATCAGAGAATACCAAAACAAGCTATCAAGTGGAGCACAACAGGCCGAAGAAAAAGAGATCGACCACTTGAAACTCTAAAGAGGACATTGTTAAGAGAGGCCAGTTCAGTGGGCATAACATCCCTTGATGAGGTTTAAAAGCTCACCAAAAATAGGAAATCTTCCTATGTGACTTATATTAAAGTCAGCAGGAGTTCAAGCCCACTGAAGACAATAGAATCCAACAAGTTAAAGAATTCAAGTATCTTGCTTGTATGTTTACAGATGATGGGAAGCTTGAGAGATAAAATGAAGGTGCAACACAAAGAACAAATGCCATTACATACCAGCAATCCCTACAACTTTCTCACTCTAACATACCACTCGAAACCAGAAGGCAACTAATTAATAGCTTATATATATATATCAACACTGTGCTAATAATACCAAACATGGGCACTAACCAAGAAACAGCAAAAATAAAATCTCTACACGCGAAATGAAATGCCAAAGAAAAGCAGAAAATGTCACTGAGAGGGACAAGATAAGAAATGATGATATAAGACAATTGGTAGGAACTACACCATGCTTACAATATATACAAAAACAAAGAATTAAGCGACTTTGGAAACTTAATGACACATATACAGCCAGCCACGAGGGCCTTCGGCCAAAGAACTACAGGACATAAATCAAGAGGAAGATCCTGGAAAAAAAATGAATAGATGGAGTTATAGCACCACAAACATCACCTAGGCCACTCACATGGCCCAAAAACACCAGCTGCATCTCCCTTTGACACCTCACAGTACAAGAGGAAAGATAAAGTAAGTGAGGTAGTTAAGTAAGTATATCCAGTACACACACTCTTAGGAAACCAAACATGAGGACCAGAGTTCTGGATCTGGTACAGAATTTGTTTACTCTTCCAACTTTTCGTCATTTATTTTTATATATTCAGGTGGTTTTCATTACTCCCCGCAAGCTGTAGTGACTCTTCTGCCATTATATTCTATTTTCTTGGCTTCTGTTGTTTATCTGGGTCACTAGATTCTACAAAATCTTCCAAGCTTTCTGTCATCAGTCAGTTCTGCGTCATCTTTGTATTTGAATTATTACCTAACATACTTCACCAACATTTTTGATTTTCATTATACAGAAAAAAAAAAGCATACTAACATCACACTCTCATGTGTATATGGTCTTGAAATTATGAGCCTAACATCATACTCCCAATATGCCTTATTGACATGAAAGTTTACTTTTTTTTTTTTAAATCTTTAAGAAAAAGAGTACACATTCATCCATTTATCACACAACTCTTTCCAGTTTCTTTAATTCTTGACTATATATTTTATGTATAGCTATGGTCCTTTTTATGCATCATCATCATCACCATCTTTATCATGACACAAGACACAAAGAACATAATCTCCATCTAACATAAACTCGGGTACCTACTTCCCCAATCTCATCACTTCCTGCTGCTCTGAGATCTGCCTGAAAGACTTCCCCTGTGTATCTGTCCTAAAGTCTTTGTTCATGAGATAATTCATTACAAGCTCTTTATCTTCTTTGTTCATGAGATAACTTAATTCATTACAAGCTCTTTATCTTCTTGTTTTGTTTGTTAACATGCAGCAATCTATCTCCATCTTTCCTTCTTACATCATATGCTGCTACATATATTTTCCCATCTTCACCTCCTGCAGCCGAATTGTCCATGAAAAACTTTAATTTTTTAAAAAACTTCATTATTATTAACTTCTTACATTTCTCATAAACTGAAAACTTCTTACATTTCTCATATATTGAAAAAAACAGCTCATATTAATTTGGTTTTTTTTATTTAAGTTTACAAATGAGAAAAACAAAAACAAAAAAAGCAGCAACAACAATCAATGATTCAAATATTTACAAGAAACAAATTTACAATCAGTTACTCTCTGGTTTATACAGAAGCCTGTAGTGTTTACTATTTACTTTCAAATAAAACATGATGTTTCAAATTGTCATCAAAGTTGTTTTTTTTTTAAATTTCCTTCAGAACATAAAACATTTCTATTAAAAAATAACTTTAAAAAAAACAAACAAACAATTCCAGTTTCCATACTGTGATCCACATATTGAAATAACTTTTAAAAAAAAACTTAAAAAGAAAAAAAACAGCATGATAGTTATATCCCTTGTGACAGACATTTTTCTTGCACTGAAGTCCTGCTAGATGAGTCTTCCCACTCTCAATAATTTTCGTATGCCATAACCTGAAAACATGCCAAGCTAAAGATGTGTCAACCGAATAAGGAATCCATTAATATCATGTTGTCTTGACACAGCCATTTTGATTTTTCTTTATTTTCTGTTGAAATTTTCTGAACAGATTCACTCAGTACTGGTGTTTCGGTGCGCATGACGTGCTTACAGAAGGACAAACAGTACAGTCATAAAAAGACATAAATCACTTCATGAAAGGTCAAATGACATAAATCACTTCATGAAAGGTCAAAATAAAATATTTTTCAACACAGTAAACAATCATTATCTGCAAAATGAAAATGATCTCTTTGATACCATCTGTTATCTTTTCTGCTTTATCAAATCTGTCAAGATTTACATTCAGTCCCTGCTCTGTCTACATTCAGTCCCTGCTCTGTCTACATTCAGTCCCTGCTCTGTCTACATTCAGTCCCTGCTCTGTCTACATTCAGTCCCTGCTCTGTCTACATTCAGTCCCTGCTCTGTCTACATTCGGTCCCAGCTCTGTCATGCAAACATATTACATTCAGTCTCCACTTCGTCACACTGGCAACACCAGATTGTTCAACAACTCTCGAACCGCTGGCAGAATGGCACACTCATTGTTGTGGTTCTGCTGCTGGTAGTGTTCTGCAAATCTGTTCAGCATTGTGCTGACCGCCTGCATGGATGGAGTGTTCACATGCGGCTGCTTGATTTCCACCTGCGTCAGTTTGTTGGTGGCCATCTCGTACAAGAGGGGAACCACAATTGATTGCTCACCTGAGCCAACATTCAGCCCAATACGTGTCAGCTGCAACTGAAATAGGAAAAAAGAGGAAAAAAAACGTATGGCGAGTTTTATTAAAAGACAAACATTCTACCCAGTTTTTTTCTTTAATTAGAAAATCAACCCGAAAAGAAAGTCTCCATTTTTTTAAACATTTACTTTTATATACATACATATGCATCGCTTTTAACTACAAAAAAACAGAGAGCCATTATTTACTGGCATTTTTTATGCTTTATATTTATTGAGTCATTTGTTACACATAAATTCAACAAATAAGACCATGAAAATTTCTCACCATAAAAATCATCTTTGTCCTGACCACAAAGGCTGGGACGCCAACAGGTGAGATGAAGTGAAGAGATGGAGGGATGGTCAAGCACCACTGAACTGTCCACTTCATAGATCTGTCAGGCATCTGAAGTGATGAATTTATAGTTGTTATGAAAAATGCTCACACTAGTATGTTATGCAATTATTATTCTCATTTTGGTCTTTTGATACAAGATTCTTGAACTGGCTGAGATTTATTCAGGGCTTGTCTGATAAACTAGCAAAGGAAGGCACAAAAAAAAAAAAAGAACAGTTCAGACACCAAATATCGGAAAAAAGGAAGTGAAAACACTGGTTAACACTTTGTTGACCAAATACGGGAAAATCCGTATTTCTGGTTTCCGTGCGTTGTTGACCGAAAGGCGGATTTGCCGTATTCGATGGTCGTCTTATTTAAACTGTTTCTAGCGTGTTATTTAAAGTAATTTTTGGTTGTTTGTATTTTTACTGCAAAGTTAATATAATAAAATATTGTTTTTAATCTTTGTAACTTAAAAAAAAATAGAAATCTCGCGGGTTTAGCTGTCGGAAACACGTGTTTACGAGATTTCGCTAAGTCGACATTTTGTGCAAATGGCGGAGCACGTTACGCTCGATGTTACTGCGACAGTACAATGAATTATGCCCAGAATCTTTTGTCAGACTACCCTAGTAATGAATAAAAACCACTGTTTAATGATTCTAGTAATGAAATTGATGTGTTTCAAAGTGATTTCTGTGACGGCGATCGGATTAAAAATACGATAACTAGGCACAGTGTAGCTGTGTCAGAAGTGAAAATTCCAGAGATAGTGTGATTGTGATTCGAAGTCAGGATATGATTCTTCAACAGTAAGTATTTCACATTTTTTATGTGATATAGTTAGCAGTGATATAGGTGTGTGGAGTAACATTGATTCTACACCAGTTCTTGAAAAATTTATAGGAAATTCTGGTGTTTCAGTGAATGTAAACAAACAAGACAGCATGGAGGAAATTTTCAGTACAGTGTTTGGCAATGATTTTTTTAAACTGTTACCTCATCATGAAAATTTATACTGTGCACAGACACAACATATGAACAAACTACTGCCTTTTTGTCTGAAAATATAACACATTCAGACATTAACAAATTCTTTGGATTGATCATTTGATGGGCCAGACTAGGAAGCCACACTGAACAACAGACCCTCTTCTGGAAACACCAATATTTTCAAAAACAATGAGCAGAGCTAAATTTGAGCATCTTCTGACACTTCTGCATTTCTCTGACAACTCTCAAACATTTCCAGAAACAAGTAGAATTAGCAAAATAAAACCTCTGCTGGATTATTTTTTGCCTAAATTTCAAGAGTTGTATAAACCGAAGCAGCAGCTTTCGACTGATGAAGGAAAGACGAAAGATTTGTTCGCATGATATCAACAATGCACAACAGTGATTGTCTGGAATAGTAAATAATCATGTTCTGGTGAATCCTGAGGATGAAGGCACTAAAAAAGCATCATCTAGGAAGTGCAGAGTGTGCTTGGTCAATGAGAAAAAGAGTGAAACACATTTTTTTTTGTCAAAGTTGTCAAGTTCCACTGCATTCAGATAGTTGTTTCACAAGATATCACACACTCAAGAAGTACTAGAGGGTCTTGGGAGTCTGTCTACCAAGTTGGATTACATTCCCTAAAGGGTGAGTAGAGATATGCATGTTTTTCTAAGTTCACTCAAAAAAGTTCATTTTTCAGAAAAATGGCTGGGAACTGGGGGTTTTTCAGGGTAAATAACTGTGGTCAACAAAGTGTTAAAAAGAAATAACACATGGAGACTGAGGACAAGATACCCAGATACCCTATACTGTGACTAAACAAACAACAACACATAATCTTCAGGTTATGAACTGGACACTGCAGACTCCATGCTCAAGATCAACAAGACAAAGGCTGCACCAAAAGTCCAGTGCAAATGCCAAAATGGCCCACAGACTCCCAAACACATACTACAGACCTGCACCATACGCAGAGACCACAGAGCCCAGGTATGACCCATTGAGAGGAGCACAGAGGAGAAACTCTGGGGTTCCTACGAAGATTCATGGAGGAAACCCAACTCCCTGCTTAGAAAGCTGAGCATATGAAACTGAACACAGAAGAACAAGATTCAAAGATAATCAATCAGTCTGCTCGGACAACTTCTTCATCTTCCACCATGTCATGAGATGTTTTGCTCATCTCTTTCTTGTTCCATGCCCCCACCATGTCATGAGATGTTTGCTCATCTCTTTCTTGTTCCATGCCCCCACCATGTCATGAGATGTTTGCTCATCTCTTTCTTGTGCCATGCCCCCACCATGTCATGAGATGTTTGCTCATCTCTTTCTTGTGCCATGCCCCCACCATGTCATGAGATGTTTTGCTCATCTCTTTCTTGTTCCATGCCCCCACCATGTCATGAGATGTTTGCTCATCTCTTTCTTGTTCCATGCCCCCACCATGTCATGAGATGTTTGCTCGTCTCTTTCTTGTGCCATGCCCCCACCATGTCATGAGATGTTTGCTCGTCTCTTTCTTGTTCCATGCCCCCACCATGTCATGAGATGTTTGCTCGTCTCTTTCTTGTGCCATGCCCCCACCATGTCATGAGATGTTTGCTAGTCTCTTTCTTGTGCCATGCCCCCACCATGTCAGCATGACTTGTGCTGTGTTTTTTTGCATTTTTCATCATTCTCCTTTTGTTTTGTTTTGTTTTCCCCACTAAATTTCATTACATTAGAAAAACACAATACTTCTTTTCAATGTTATGGTAGAATTTATGAACTAGTTAATGTTTCTTTGTCACACAGTCAGAAAGTAGTTTCAAGTGTTGAAATCCTTCCTTCTATCCTTTTCTTTACCCGTATCTGGGGCATAGGCCATCAACAAGAGCTCTCCATTTATTCCTATCCTGGGCTGTTTCCTCTATCCATCTCCAGATGTAGCTGATCTTTTTTTTTATCTCTGCTTCAAGACTCCTTAGGCATGGTTTCTAGGCCTTCCTTGTTTCCTCTTTCCCTTGGGATTCCAGGTGAGATATTGTTTAAGTTTGTGGTAGACTTTCAAATCACAAGATCCATTTTTAATCAGCATATCTGTTAGCCTAAAGTCATGTACATGTGTACAGTTGTATGCATCATCTGAAAGTCTCCTGTCCACAGTACTAGATATAAGAAATCTTCTAACTAGACAGGCATAACTTGGCACATTTATGCTTTACCCAAAAACTAGCAACTTCATTTGCATATGGAACTGCATTATAGACTGATAAACTCCCTAAACAATGGAACAGAAGAACTGATGCTGCATCAGTCAAACTCTGAGAAGCATGCCCAGGAACTTACCAGGACATTATGGCTATTGCTGCCTGTTTCATTCAGCTAAATATATTTTATGAATTGCATTATATGAATTGTATAGTTTGTTTAAAAAACACGTGCATATTTTAAGTATAAATTACTGTACAGTTATTTTAATAACTCTTGCACTGTTTTAAGTATAAATTTCATGTTATCATTCCTTCTCTTGCCATTTTTGATGATTACATCACTCAAGCCCCACTGGTACAGCTCCTCTAAGATATAAATCTATAAGTACAAATTTTCAGGGGGAAACAAACAAAAAAAAACCAAATACAGACAATAAAAACACAGACAAGACAATAAAAACAAACAGACAATACACACAAGTTCCAGCTTCATGATCTGTATGCAGTCTTTGATGATCCTGTGAGGTGCTGTGATTATCCTCCCCATGGCTGTCAGAGCATTCAGCTTGTACGGAGGGCAGAAGACTTTCAGGTCAAAAAACTTCTCCAGAATCTGAAGCTCCTCTGCTGTCCACTTGTCCTGGTACTCTGGCATGATAGGAAAAGGCGTGTAATTATTTCTACGCACCAGAAAATATTAACAGAAGATCAGTGCCTTATGTGCACTCTTGTGTTGTTTCCTGTTCAGGATAAGTTATATGTCATTTTGTTTGTGTATGTAATCCTTGAAAAAGGCTCATGCCAAAATATTGCATATTGTATGTTTTTTTTTTCATTTATACATTCTCATCTTACTCTCATACTTTCTACTCATTTTTTTTCTCATTTTACTCACTCCCTCTGCCGCTTTCTAAAACTGCACCATACACCTATATTCGCCTTTATTATTTGAACTAGTTTTACTGCAGTCACTATCCCCTTTTTCCTTGGGTGTACATTACTGGCTATGATTTCGATTGTATTTCCTCACTGACAACTGGGGCATTGTGATTTTTTTTTTTTTTGGGTACATTGTTGGGACAAACAGGTACAACCTTATGAACATACAAACACACTGCACAAAGGAAAGAAAAATGAAGAAATCAGCTCCTTACACTTAAATAGTGACATAACTGAAATCTCTTCTCCAGAACATTTAAAGACACAATAATTTGCAGTCCTTCTCCAGTCACAAACATGTTCACGCTCAACAACTGTCTCCATTAGCTCTCTCGAACATCAGCAGACCCGAGCCAGTCCATCTTCCCCCACTCTTCAGCTGGCCAGGCGAACCTGAAATCTGGTTCGTTTTCAGACCGAGTCTCTTATCATGAATCTGTGACTCAGGACAACATTACTACATATAATAGTAGCAGCAGCAGCAGAAGCAGTAGAAGTCGTAGTAGTAAATGTAAATTTTGTAGATTCTCTGTACACAAGTCTACTTCTTGAGAGACTGTGAACATGAAAAGCACAACTACCATAACATAATGAGCAATATGTTTAAGTATTTTATGAGGCTAGAAAACAGATGTAGTAATTCACAAAAATTAACATTCAAATGTGGTGTTTTGTGAGGCTATGAACAGTTAGGTCAGTATTCTTTTACAAGTAGAACAATTACACGTGGTACTTTAAGATATTGAACAATTAAGTGTATTATTTTATGAGAGTCATCAAACAAAAGTAAATCTTCAAAAGGGGGTGAACAATCAGATGCAATACATTACTTCATTACAATGAATAATCTGGTACAGTGTTTTATGAGAATGAACAATTAAATGTAGTGCTTTATAAGAAAGCACAGTAATTCGGTAGAATGAAGCTAATTCTCATCAAATTCTTTACTAAACATTCAACTCTCTAAACTTCATTTATAAAAAAAAAAAAAAATAAAAATACATATACTCCATAAAGATCCACCAACTTCTTGTATGATGCTTCACTAAGTACACACATACACAAACATGTGCACACACACACACACACAAAAATAGCAAGTCTGTTTGGAGAAATTAATTTTTACAAAACACATTTTAGACCATTAAAGTATCAAAAGAAGCTTCCTTTGCAGGTTTATACAATGAAAATATAACTCAATCGACCAGAACCACAACGATTTTTAAAATACCTGGAGTTGGGGTGATCTTCATATGTAGGGACTGGCAAGTGATGTTGTTCAGAGACAACTTGAACTGCAGGCTCTCAACCTTGAAGCAAATTACACCAGGCTCAGTTGTGGGTACCTGCTGAATCTGTGCAGGAAGAATGGAAGGTAAGTGATTCAGGTGGTATACCTCAGTCTCTCACCTGTCACACGAATGATTAAAATTTCTTACGTGTTGTAACTTTTACGTGAAAATGTGCTACTTTTTTTCACAAACTTCCCTATATGCTGTACTTACAGTGATCTCTTTCGGATCTTGTCCTGCATAAATGGGACCTGATCTTCTACTCAATGTCCTATCCCTTAAAGCACTGGCAGCCATGTTCAAAGCATACTCTGCTGATCCTTGCCTTGAAATTTCTCAATTTTAGCAAGTTTCCTTAATACAAGTGCACCAGGCACCAATTTTCACAGCTCATTCAACATGAATGGTGAATTTTTAAAACATTACATATAACTTTACCATATAAAATGTCACAATTTCCAAATTTTTATATTTTGCTCTAAATCTGAATTTGTGCTGAAATATTTCCCCCTCTTGGTGCATATGAACTATTCTCTTCCTTCATTTATATGACATATTCTCTCTTTGTTCACATATTTTTTCTCTTGGTTCATATGAAACATTCTTTCTTTTGGTTCATATGAAATATACTTTCTTCATTTGACTTCTTCTGGAGTTGGGGAAGGAAAGACAGCCAGGCATGATACTGACCAATCACCCTCTAGTATGCTGACAGGTCAAGGAAAATATGGGCACTAACACCATATCCCTGTGTGCCTCTAAGGCATGACAGGATTACCTTTACCTTTTATTTATATAAAACATTCTCTCTTGGTTCATATGAAATATTTACTCTTCATTTATGTATTCTTTCTCTTCATATGAAATATTCTCTTTTGGTTCATGTATTCTTTCTCTTGGTTCATGTATTCATTCTCTTGGTTCATACGAAATATTCTCTCTTGGTTCATGTATTCTTTCTCTTGGTACATGTATTCTTTCTCTTGGTTCATATGAAATATTCTCTCTTGGTTTCATCTTCAAAGAAGCCCAAGGGGTTAACTCTTCCCGTGCCTAAGGACTAAAATTGGTCACTCTCAGTATGTGTGTTCCGTGCCATGTGACTATTTTTTTATACCTGTTTTGCTTCTACAAAAACGGTGTAACTTTTTAATTGTACATATTTTATTTGCACATGTCCAGTGACCCCTTTCATCATGGCGGAAGAGTGCTTAGTTACGAGCGATGCAGAGCGTGAAAAACGAAGTTGTTGATTGAGAAATTTCAATTTTTGGTGATGTAGATAGGGGTATGGATATGCCCTGTGACCAGATCACTGTTCTTAAATGTATCCCAAGTAGATCTAGACATATTAGATGACTGGAGAAGTAGTTAGAAGGTTATTTCAGACATTATTTTAGTGAGGATGGCCCATATGATCACAGGATGAGACCGACAAGTAGTACTAGGCATCTCAGATGGTATGCACTGTACATACAGACCTAGCCGATAGTAAGTAGGACACAATTATTGCCTAAAAACATCACATTACTTCTTTTTTTCCTAAAAAAAACTCTGCATTTATGAAATCTTCATACATTTTTAGTTATTCTGAAACATAATAAGTACACTTATCATGGAAATACTGTATTTCTTTCACTTTTTCAACTATATTCCCGACACATTTCTTCTTCTTTTTCTTCTTCGTTCACTTCTACCACCAAGACTGCCCCATGATCATACTGAAATCACTCCTGTGGTCCTCAATAGGTCCTCTGGTCCCCAAAAGGACCACACGAGATCCACGAGAGGACCACAAGAGGTTCAGAGTATCGCATGGCCTGAGCCTGTATTCTTGGTGGGTCTCAGAAGCGGAATTGCGTGGCACCGTGGTTTTCGTTGCACCAGTTTAATCTAGAGTTGGACTTTCTCACTGGAAAACCTCGAAGTGTTTTGGATATGAGTATATCCCCGCTGGGTGAGAGGTGGTTGCCCATCCAGTCCAGCGTTGGACTTTTTCACTGGAAAACCTCAGCGTGAGTAGGATACGCATACATCCCCGCCGGGTGAGAGGTGGTTGCCTATCTAGACTGCACTGGTCCAGTGTCTCCAACTTCAGCATTTTGTGGTTGTGGCCCCTACTCTTCCTAGTTGTGACCAGGACAGAGCTTTTGTCCAAGAGGACGAATCCTCGCCACTAGTAAGTTTCACCCCTGGGTTGAGCCGCTTTAGGCATATTATTACAGTATGGCCGTGTTCAGGACGTGACCGACCTCTAGAGCGGAGGTACCATGACATGAGTAGCCCTGGTTTAAGCCGGTTTAGGCATATTTCACCAGTATGGGTGTATATCTGATGTGGCTGGCCTCTAGAGTAGAGTGCCGTGGTATGAGTAGCTCTCGCTGCGAGACTACTGGACATACCGATTAAGCTTCACTTTATCCTTTCCATCACCTTTTCACATTGGCGATGCACGATAACCCTAACTGCTTTTCGTATTTTTTTCATTGGCTGGGAGGAGTTTCACTTCACGTGCGCCATCTGAAGAATCTCGCCAGCAGTGTCTTAACCCCTGAGTTAAGCTGGTTCAGGCAATTCGCCCAGCATGAGTGCACATAGGACATGGCTGACCTCCAGACCAGAGGAGTCATGATTTGAGCAGTCCTAACTGAGACCACTGATTACTTCACTTAATCCCCTCCTTCACCTTTTCCATAGTGGCGCCGCGCAGCAACCCCATTCACACATTTCTTCACTGACCAGGAGGAGCCCCACCCAAGCTCGGCAGCTGAAGAATCTCGCTAGCAGCGGTAGATGAGCTACCAAACATGACTCTCATCTACCCGAAACATCTGGTTTTCAGGCACCAGATATTCGCCTTCGCCCCTTCTCCTGTCAGTTTGAACAGTTCTGCCACGAGAAGGCCAGGAGCTGGACTTGACTGTCAGAGACTATTTGAGACGCACTCCTTGGAGACATTTCATTGGAGTTGAGAGTGTATCCCCCACCCCACATCCAGCTATAACAGTCCTTAGAACCCTGATACATATCAAGACCCGTATTTTACTCCGGCACCAAATGGAACGTCAGTGTTTCTTCCTGCGGCACGGGACAAGTTAAGGTGGTCATACTGTCAAAAACAAAACATACTGTTCCCTTCACAGATAACAGCATTAAATAATTAACCTGAGTTCCCCCTCCCCCCAAAAAAAAAACAAAAAAACAATGCTGCTTCACTGATTTATACACAGACAGGAAATAACTATCAAATATGAAAGGTGAAAAAAAATGAAAAATATAAGCTTTACTAAAAACTAGACAAGTTTTATCTAAAACACCCCCCCCCCCCCAAGACTTGTCCGCAATAGAACTTAAATCTTTTTCTCTCACACATCACACATTTTAACACACAACATACTTGCACTTCAAATAGCTCTCAGTTCATAGATGAAAATAAAAAGAAGGAAATTTTTGCTTGATACACTTAAGAAGCAGCAAGTAAAAGAAAAATGTGGGCAGTCTATAATTAGAAAACAGAGCCCACCATTTGATAAAAGACATAAACTACAATAAAAAAAAATATTGTGAGCAGTCTCTTTACAATTACTTCCTTTTGACTCTAAAGCAGCCTATATGACTAAATAGTGTGACCAAGCAAATTATATTAGAAGATTATATTAGAAGATTTTATATTTAATTCTTCTATTCTGCTTTTCAATGCCACTGTGATCTCTCCAATCTGAAGCTAAGAGTCAACACAAAATTCAGTTTCAATGCTACTGCCCTTACTACTTTTTAAAAAAAACGGCCACAGGTTTCTACCGCTTACCATTTGCTCTGTGTTGACAAATCTGCTAATGTGCTTCTTCATGATTGTGCAGGAGAAGAACCTCTCTAATGGTGAAGCTGGTGTCTGCTGGACTGGACCCTGCTGAAGCTCTGGGGCTGGCGTGAGTAAAGTGTCAAAGCCCTTGTGAGACAGCACTGTAGGAATTGAAGCAGCCCATGCTCGTTGAGGCAAAATCCGTGACTGCATATTCATACCTGAGTCATAAGCATTAAGACCTCATATAAAACAAGTGCACAGAAAAACCTAGGTCACAGACTTTAAAAAAAGACACGAAATATAAACAAGCGCAAGGAAAAACCAAAGTTACAAACTTTAAAAAAAAGACACTAAATATAAACAAGCGCAAGGAAAAACCAAAGTTACAAACTTTAAAAAAAGACACTAAATATAAAACAAGTGCACAGAAAAACCTAAGTTACAAACTTTAAAAAAAGAAACGAGTATTGAAAAACCTATGTCACAAACCTGAAAAAAATAATACACTAAATATAAACCAAACTCATGTTTGCACAAGTATTTATTTTGTAAAACAGAAATATTATTTCAAGAAAAATAATTTTGGATAAATTTAATCCGCATTTTAAAAAGTCAAAAGTTTATTGGGTAAAATTTAGATTGCATTTAAATAATTTGTTATTAAATAATTATCAACTTGCATTTATTGTTAATTTTCAACATGCACTTTAAATATATATATGACTCTTTCTCCAAAATCTTGAAATATAACTTGGTTATGTCCTGACAAAATATTGTATGCAACATTATTTGACATTCAAGTCAGACAGACATCTCAAGCACCTCCCATCTTTCCAAGTTCACCATCTTTGTGTGTCTGGGGTGAGTGGAGAGCAGGGTGACCTGGTGAGTGCTGGGTGTGATGGGACACCGGTGAGGGGTCTTGCACCGATGGAGACCCAACCCATCCACCCCGGGCTCCTCCTGGAGAGGGCATGGCCAAGCTGGTACCTGGAAATGGAGATCCTGCGTCCACGATTCCTGAGGGGTATAAAGTTATTAATAGCTTGGTTTATAAATATTAAACACTGTATGTCAGACCATAAAGAGCTAATGCATTACATACCAACTATCCCTGAAGTTTTCCCATCCCCAACATACCACTCAAAACCAAGAGACAACTACTTAACTAATTAACGCCATATTTATACCAGTGTTGTGCTATCAATGCCAAACACGGGCACTAACTAAGAAACAGCAAAATAAAATATCCACATATGAAATGTGATGCCTAAGAAAAGCAGCTAATGTCACTAGGAGGTACAAGATAAGAAATGACGACATAAGACAACTGATAGGAACTACACCATATCTACAATACATAGAGAAACAAATATGTGGTTTGGTCACTTAATGAGAATGAAGCAATTAAAGCCAGTCGCGAGGGCCATCAACCAAAGAGCTACAGGACACAGACCAAGAGGAAGATCTTGGAAAAGATGGACAGATGATGTTATATACTCATAGAAGAAAGTAAGTGTGCAATGCTTTAAAAAGCACCATGAACATGCTCAGGTGATGACTGAAATAAAATTTGGCACACATTATGTTTGATTACCAAATGACAGATAAAAAGCTATTTCAGGCTAGTCACATGTCACAAAAAAGGTGAAAAAAACTCACCTAATGTGGCTCACCACCCCAAGAAAAGAAAATCAGGGTTTCAATATCATGTGTGTCCTCCTCGGGCAGTTATCACTGCTTGACACAGCCTTCTCATCGAACCAATGACACGTTGTGTCAATTGTTGAGGCATGTTATTTCATTCATCTTGCAACGCTTGGGCTAATTCTTGGCGGTTTCCAGGACGATTGTGTCGTCTTCGCAACCTGCGGTCCAGTTCATCCCAAATGTGCTCGATAGGTGACAGGTCCAGTGACACTGCTGGCCATGGCAAGACAGTAATCTGATGCTGCTGAAAGTGGTCACTGACCACACGTACAGAATGTGGATGAGCATTATCCTGCTGCAGTATCATGCCTTGTCCATTAGCATCCAGAAAAGGCATTACATGGCATGTACTAATTTTGTCCCTATATCGTAAACCTGTAAGGTTGCCACTGAGGAAGACTAGGTTTGTTTGGCCACTATAGGAAATTTCTCCCCAAACCATTACACTGCCTCCTCTCCTCCTATCCACCTATTGCACACAGTTATTTGCAAAGTGTTCTCCTCTTCGCCTGTACACTAAAGCACACCCATCAATGGCCTTGCAGACAGAATCTGGACTCAACAGTGAATAGGATCCGTCTCCATTGATGATGAGGCCATGCCACATGGTGCCTGGCCCAGGTCAAGCGGGTGTCTCTGTGGCAAACTGTCAGTACTGGTCTAACTGCAGGCCTATGAAGTAAGAGATTTACCTCTCTGAGTCTGTTCCGCACTGTCCTGCCCGACACACGTCTTAAACCTGTAATACTGCTGGCAGTCCATGTTGCCTGGAGAAACCTGTTACAAGGGTGCATGAGGTGGGTGCAGCGGTCTTGTGCAAGGGTGCTAACTCGTGGTCTACCGTTTCTACAGCAGTCAGCAGTGGAATTATTTTGGTTAAAATGACTCTGAATGCGTGATATTGTTTTTCTGTGAACATTAAAATGTTGAGTACTGCTGCTACTGTTGATCCAGCAAGTAACATCCCAACAACTATTTCTCGCTGATGTTCATTCAATCTTGGCATGATGAAAAAAGATGTTTATGTTGGAATTCCACTACTCCTTTCTTCAACGATTAAGTGAAGAGATCTCTGAGAACAGAATTACACTTACTCACATTTTATTTGTGATTTCACTGAAGCTGTGGTTATCTCCCCATGAATAGTGTGATCAACTTCATGCCGCATGGGGAAGTGGACAATGCTCAGACAAAACTTCGTGCCAAATCTGATTTAATTTCACTCATGACAACATCACTGGTGCATTTGACACCTCTGCACACTTACTTTTTTCCATGAGTATAGACACATAATTATGACAAGAACATAACTGAAGCCACTCATATGGTCCAAAAGTGCCAACTGCATCTTCCCTTAAAACCTCACAGTACAAGAGGAAGGATAAAGTAATGTACAAGTAAAGTAAAGTAAAAATATTGATTAAAAACAATTACTATGAACTATGTAAAATGAGATAGCCTAAGCAGCTACTAGCAAGTATTAACAGCAAAAACACCATAATTTTCAAAGTCTGTCGAACTGCTGCTTCCTCTGCAACAAAGTGTGTGTATGTGTACACGCAGGCATGTGTAAATAGACTATCTGACTTCATCACCCAGGCTCAAGCTTACAGGAGTTGTAGTAAACACAGATCAAAAACATGTCCTTTGACTTCAACATTAGAGTCCCTTATGGTGGCTGGCATCGATTTTAATACCATTTCTGGCCACTTCTATGACATATCTGACATTAAGTTAAGCCATTCCTTCAATCCATCAGCTACACGGACTGGAGAAATATTCCACACATGCAGACTTTTCTTTGCCATACAGCCATGCAACAGTCTATGCCCTGAACAAGACACTAATCATGTTCTTCGAGTGACCCTACAACTGTCAGACTGAAAAGATTACCAAATGAACCTGGTATGATAATGACTTCCTGGAGCGAAAAAAACAACAAAATTAGCAATCAAATTTTACCTGACAAAATACAAATGGTTCCAAACTTATATAAGTAATATGTTCCATATCCTTTCACAGAAGTCAGTTTTTACATATGTCGGATTTATGCAAGTAGCATCTTTCACAATTAGAGTTCACAGTTGATACCATGAAACCTATGAATGGTAACAAACTTTGTCCATCTTCATACTATCATATTCTCAGTTTCACTTTTAAATTGAGTGGAACACATCTGTGAGCTGGTTCTCTTTCTTTTCTCCTTTAGGAGGTGCACATTTATCACCAGCCATAGTTCTAGAGAGAACACTGTTGAGAGAGGCCAAATTAGTGGGATTTTATATCCCTTGATGAAGTTGAAAAACTTGCTGAAAAACAGAAAAACTTGGCAACCTATCTTGTGAGCCCTATGTGATGTTTAACACCATGAGAAGGTTTAAGATAGTACAGAATATGAAAATAGTTGTAAAAACAAGAAAAAAAAAAACACTTTACCATATTACAAGGTACAAGCTTTCCAAGTTGCACTGGCAATCACTGACATAATCTTTGTGTGTATTTCAAATGTTTTGTATAGGCACTTTCATACAACTTTTTCCATGTCAGACATTTCATACTAAATGAAATTTACATATGCTGAGAGCTGTCTGTATATAACATATGCCTGTCTGGTATATGATAAGTGATTTAATAATTAACTTGCAAGCAAAATCAGGAAATAATGCTCACCTGACAAGAATGGCGCTACTGGGGACTGCATGTGAAGACCAACCAGTGAAGACTGAGGGGAAGGGGCAGTTACGAATGACCCGGGGGAGGGCACATGAAGCTGAGGGTTCCCCGGTGAGTTTGCTGTAAGAAGGGTTCCAGGAGACGGAGTCCCCATTAGAGCAGCAGAAGGAGAAGGGTTCACCTGCACAATTCCATAAAGAAAAAAAATTTTTTCAGGATAAACGAATGTTTACACTATCAAGGATAATTCCTGTCCCTACATGTGAGCTCAATTATTTGGACTGCATTATTTGGATTTTTCCCCACATATAACTGCTGTTCTTTGGACTGCTTTATTTGACTTTTCTCCACATTTAAGTCCAATTATTTGAAATGCTTTATTTAGCTTTCCCCCACATATAAATCCAGTTATTTGGACTACTTTATTTGGTTCTTGCCCATATATATGTGCAATTATTTGGACTGCTTAATTTGGTTTTTCCTAAATTATTTGGAATGCTTTATTTAGGCACCAACCCCCCCCCCCCAACAAAAAAAACCCAGTCATTTGAACTACTTTATTTGGTTCTTGCCCACATATATGTCCAATTACTTGGGCTACATTATTTGGCTCTTCATAAAACATAAATCTGGCTTAAGGACAACAAGTTAATTTTATTGGTAAAGTTGAATATCTAGTGAATGTGTCTGTCCATTTTAATACTTAAATTACAATACATATCAGTGAATACAGTTCTGTGAAAAATGTTGAGCATCTTTTCTCTTAGTGACCAAATGACTAAAGATCTTAACTACCTCTGTAATACTGCATTGTGTAGTATATGGATGAACTACTGTGGAGTTGAAATTGTATTGAACTAATAAGACTTAACAAATAACTACTATGGACAACACTGCTGAAACTAACTGCTCTGATAGAACAAAATTAGAAAGTTCTTTACAGTATCTTCAAAGGAAAAATGCAAGCTTGAACTGGCTTCATCCTGAGTACGTTGCTGAACAAAAAAAAAAATGTGACAAAAAGAGTTAGTTGTATTTTATTTGAAATAAACTACAGTATTCTATTTGGAATAAAGTACAGTATTCTATTTGTGATAAAGTCTAGTATTCTATTTGGAATAAAGTACAGTATTCTATTTGGAATAAAGTGCAGTATTCTATTTGTGATAAAGTCTAGTATTCTATTTGGACTAAAGTACAGTATTCTATATGTGACAAAGCTTAGTGTTCCATTTGCAATACTCTAGTATTCTATTTGTAACAAAGTCCACTGAGATGTTTTTAAGATTAACAGCATTACTCCTATTTGCTTAAAACATTTTTTTCCTCCTGCTGTTTATAAGCTTTCTGCATCTAAATTTTTAAAAAGAATAATAATAAAATTACAAGTAAACTGGCAAGGTACACCAAATCATAACCATCCACAATGGGTTAATGAAAAAAATCAGAAAAAAAGAGTTAACAGAACAAGGACTGAAGAATATTCAAGAAAAGCAAAAAACTGGAAAGTGCTTCCACAGAACTTGTGACAGACCATCAGGGACTGTGTACAGATTGTGTATAGAAGTGCTACATGACAACTCCATGAGCTAAGCAAGAAAATCTAAACAAATGAGCTTTTTTTCGTACATACACGAAGAAAGTAAAATTTAACAGAAAACTGTTGACTGAGGCTATATACAAAATAACGGAGACTGATTGACTCTTTTGTTCTGACTTCAAAATATGAACTTCTTGCAGAACTTTTAATGAAGCAAAATTATAAAATACTAACTTATGATAATTAGAAAAATATTTTGGCCAAACACCATAAGAAATAACATCTTATTAGCAGAAATGCAGATGAAACAACTGACAACAATTATTGAAGAAAGACGCTGGCGATGGTTGGGACATGTGCTCCGAATGACTGACAACTCACTACCAAAAATAGCACTAAGATGGACACCACAGGGGAGCAGAAGTAAGGGTAGACCAAAAGAGACATGGAGAAGAACAACAGAAAGGATGTTGAGCAATAGAGGGCTCACCTGGGCAAGAGCAGAAAAAAAGGCGAAGGACAGGCATTTGTGGAAAACCCTTGCGGAAGCCCCATGTGCCCTGGGCACTTAAGGTTCAGAGAGAGAGAGAGAACTTATGATAAAGGTTTTATACAGGGGAAATAACTTTGCTAACTTATGATAATGGTTTTTCATTCATTTGCATGTCCTTGTGGAACTCTGCCTCCCAAACAGCACTCCTGTAGGCCTCCTGGTTGTGAGCAAGATGGCCTGCTGCTGCTGCATCCATTTGCAGATCATCAACAATGTCTTGCAGCCATCTTCGTTTTGGTCTTCCTCTTTTTCTTTTTCCCATTATGTATCCTTCCAATACGGTCTTCTCTAAATTATCATGACGTTTAATGTGTCCAAAATATTTAAGTTTTCTCTCTTTAATCCTCTTTACTAGCCAGCCTTCTTCAATATTAAGCTCTTGTAGTATAGATATATTTGTTCTTTTTTGTGTCCACGATATTTGGAGAACTCTTCTGTAGCATTTACATTCAAAGGCATTTATGTGTTTCTCAGTTGTTTTGTTAAGTGTCCAGGTCTCATAGGCATATGTTGCGATGGGAAAGATGCATGCCTTTAAAAATCTTATTTTTGTAGTTCTGTCTGTTCCTCTCCACAGATTCTTTATTTGTTTTACTTTCTTAAGAGCGATAGATGTCCTCCTTTTAATTTCCCTCATTGTATCTCCATTATTAGTTAGTAGTGATCCAAGATATTCAAAACTCTCCACTTCTTCCAATTTTTCCTCATTTATATATATTTCAGCTGCCTTGTTTGTTTTGTCAGTTGTCATCAATTTAGTTTTCTTTGCATTAAGATAGAGGTTCTGCTTTTCACTGTTCTTACGGACTGACATAATTAGTTTTTCCATTCCTTTTTGTGTTGTGGACAGTAACACTGTGTCATCAGCATATCTAATCTCTGGTATTTCATAACCTCTAATTGTTATGGCATCGTAATATTCTTTGTCTACATCTTCTCTAACATTCCTCATTATATTTCCAGTATACAGGTTAAATAAGTAGGGTGACAATATGCACCCCTGACGGACCCCTTGTTTTATGTCAAACCAACTTGTTGTTTCACCATTTATTCTTACTGCTGCTTGTTGATCTAGATACAGCAGTGATGTTAATTGTATGAAATGTGTTGGAAATCCCATTTTTTCCATTATTTCCCAAAGTTTCTGGTGTTGTACACAATCAAATGCCTTTGAGTAGTCTATAAAGGATAAATATAGATTCACATTAAACTCTCTGCATTTCTCTATTATTAATCTTAGATTGAATATATGATCTCTTGATCCTCTTCCTTGCCTGAAACCAGATTGGACCATATTGACTTCTTCTATTTTCTGTCGAAGTCTACCCATTATGATTTTTAACAGAATTTTACTGGCATGACTAATCAGGGCAACAGTTCTGTAGTTTGTGCATAATTTCAGGTTACCCTTCTTTGGCAGTGGTATGAATACAGTTCTTTTCCATTCTTTTGGCCAAACACCTGAATGCCATATCTTTTTGCACAGTGCATGATTGATTGTTGCACACTCCTTTCCTCCTGCTTTAATAAATTCAGCTGTTATCTCATCACATCCTGGTGATTTACCATTTTTCAGATTTTTTATTGCCCATAAAACTTCTTCTATTGTTGGTTCAGGTTCTTTCTCCTCCAATAATAATTCACACTGTTGATTTCTGTTTCCACAGTTGGTTGTTTCATACATTCCTTTGCAATATTCCTTCCATCTTTCCAGAATTTCCTCTGTCTCTGTCAAGGTATTCCCCATCTCATCACAAATTACATTTAGCTTAGGTGTGACATTTCTCGTCAATGTCTTCATTTCTTTAATCATTTCACTATCTCTTCCACACTTCTGATGTTCTTCTATTCTTTCACAACAATCTTGTATGTATTGTTTTTTGTCTTTTATTATGTTTCTTCATACTTCTTTTGTTAAAGTTTTATATTTCTCTTTGTTGTTGTTTGTCACTTTCCATTGCGTCTTCATTTCTCTACGTTGTTTTATCAGTTCTAGTGTACCTGCTGTAATCCATCCATTCTTTTGTGTTTTCTTTACTGGAACCATGTCTTTAGCTGCTGTTATTACGATATCTTTGGCCTGTGTAGCCAAATCATCTGGTGTCATCTCCTCCTGTACAGCCATCAGGATTTCGAAACGGTTCTTCACTTCTATACCATATTGTTCTGGTATATTTGTAAGATCAAAGCGGAGTGGTCTTGATCCCGTAACTGTCTTTTTTATCTTTATCTTCATGTCTGCTATTAAAAACTCATGGTCCGTGTCACAATCAGCACCTGGTAAAGTTTCTGCTGATGTTATACTTGACCTCTACCTTCTTTGCACTAAAATGTAATCTATTTGATACCTGGTTTTACCGTCAGGTGATGTTCATGTATAAAGTCTTCTTGGATGTTGTTTAAAAAGTGTGTTAGCGATCATTAGCTCATTTTCCATGCAAAACGTCATTAGATTGTCACCTGCCTCATTTCTATGTCCTATGCTAAATTTCCCTACAACATGTCCTTCATCTTCTGCTCTTTCTGTACCAATTTTTGCATTAAAATCATCCATTATTAATAAAATATCATTTTTCCGTATCTGGTCTATTGTCGTTTGCAGCGTGTTATAAAAGTTTTCTACTTCCTCTTCTTCTGCTGCTGATGTAGGTGCATATATATGGATGATTGTTACATTTCTAGGAAGGCCCTTAAGTCTGATTGTTAGGATTCTATCACTTACTGGATTGTAGCCTAGTAATGCTTTTGATGTTGATTTGTCCAAATAAAAAGCCACTCCATTCTTTCCTCCTACATCTCCACCAGAGTATATAAAGATATTATCGTTCTCGCTCTTAAAGTGTCCTGATCCTTTCCATCGATGTTCGCAGATTCCCAAACTGTGTGTTCCCGTTCTTTTCATCTCGTCACTTATTACTTGATATTTTCCCTCATACATACTTCTTATATTCCATGTTCCTACTCTTATTTTTCTTTTTAGTTTGATGCAGGGGTTTTCCTTAGTAACACCATCAGGATTTTGTCCGTCATCACAATTACTAGTACTGACCTCTGCCTCACACTCTTCCCCAGTGTTAAAATTAGATCTACCTGGCCTGGGAGACTCACCACCAGATCTTTTTTCTATTTGACTTTCCATGATTGCTCCACCTTGCCCAAGGGTGTCCCGTGATAACGGTTTTATACAGGGGAAATAACTCCATTCAAAACACCCACTGTCAATTTAAAACAAACTCTATAAAGACCCATTCACGAAATATACTACATCTTTCTAAGATGGATCTGAATATGCTATATCTTTCTAAGATGGATCTGAATAGACTATATCTTTCTAAGATGGATCTGAATAGACTATATCTTTCTAAGATGGAGCTGGTTTGAACTGTATATTTAAGAAAAATATGTACTACAAATGAAAACAATTTGTTAATTTTGTTGTGTTAAAACTTTTTCTCCCAAACTACCCTGTTACTGTAACTTGTACAAAATTAAATAACAACTGAATCGGAATGTCATATACATGTCCAAAAACAAAAAAAAAACAGCATTTTATATAAACGCATAATAAATCTAAAGGTAAAATCAAGGTATATTGGGAATATGGTGTTTGACTCGCATTTCCATGACCTTAGGCAGATGAAAGTGTGATGTGGTCAGTATCACATCTGGCCGCATTTACCCTTCCAGATTTCTCTGGTAACCATTTTTAGAGACCGGGTGATCCCCAGGGACTTTTTTAGTGTGCTGCTATCAAACAAAAATCCCACTGCTGGGACCTGAACCAGGTACCACTAGATTAGCAGACCAAGCACCCAACCACTCAACTAGCCAGGTTGCCATATAACTACATAATAAATTATTTCAGCAAGTATTTTAAAAAAAACAAAAAAAACTGTCCAAATAAACTAAAAATATTTTATACTCCTTTCACAGCAGCTCACCCCAGGTAATCTTGCAGATCCTGGTGATGCAGGCGTATGAGGATTGGAGGGCGGAGTCATAGGGCTGTGAAACCTGAAGCTGTCAGCGCGTGCTTGTGTCTGCTGCTGCCTCGGAGCTGGAGACCCTGTGCCGGGCTGGGACATGAACATTTCGCTTGGGTCAATGCCCAGAGGGGATGGTGGGTTATCATCAGCTGTGGTTGACTGACGTCGGCCCAAGCCCATGGTAACACCTTCATCCACAAACATGGACAGAAAAGCCTGTTAAAAGAGAATGTTAATGGTCTGCACATAACACATACAACAATTACTTCAGATGATTATTATTATCTACTAATAAAAAAAAGACCAGTTATGTTTGTTACAAGACCTGAATGGTGCATGTGCTTCAATATGTGGTCATAGTACACAAGCAGTTCTAGACATATTATTATGTCTGCCATTTTAGTATAGATCAAGTATGTGGATTTTACATGGTGCTAAAACTCCATTATAGTGAAGAGTCAATTTATTTTATGTCAAGTACAGATTTCTAAACACAAAATGAGTGCTATAATAAATGCAGTGAAACTGAAACTAGTGGAGTGGAGGTAGACAGGAGGGCATGGTTTAGGTCTTACAAAAAATGGTGCTAGCTGAGAAGAGACAGACAGATGTATTGCTCAGTTTTTACAATAAATGGTATCAGTGGCATAGAGACAGACAGATGTACTGTTCAGTTTTTACCCCAAAAAATGGTGTTAGTGGAGCAGAATTAGACAGACATGAATGGTTTAATTCTTACAAAAATACAGAAAGAAAAAGGAGAATTAGCAAAAGAAGGTAAAGAGAATCAGCAACAGAAGTTCAACCAGAAATGACAAACAACTCAACATTCCGGCAACATTACAGATGCAGTCATGTCAGGTACATATCATGAGAGAAAAAAAAAAAAAGACTGTTTATTTATGAAGTCTATTCATCAAATCATGTCCCGAAATAAACTCAGACACAAACCTTAAGGCCTGGCGTGGGAAACAGACCCTCTATTGGCTTGCTTGTATCAAACAGACTGTAAGCTCCATCCCTTACTGCAACGGTCTTATTGCCTCGGAAATGGACATCAATGCTGTGGCTGTCAAGGACACGTTTCATGAGGAAGGACAAGTTAAAATTACAGGCTTACGACCAGTAGATGCAGTAAAAAGATATGCCAAGTACTTTAAAAACGATCTCACTACAAATGTTTCTGTGGTAACAGACTAACCAGTCTGGCCCTGCCTCCTTCATGAAAGCTACATTTCTATCAATTCTTACTCCTTTCACAAACTGCTTCTCATCTTACATTTTTCTACTCTCCACAAAGTTTTTCAACCCCATGGTTCCCTCCAGTCTTGGATTGTAATCAGAGATACACACAAAGGTATGCTGCTCATTTTTCAAGGTGATAGAACTGTATTCTTACTTATTTCCCAATATATCTAGTCAGCCTATGTGAAAATAGGTACCCTATACCTGTGTTAGGAAGTAAAGGCAACAAATGTTGACAGAAGTCATCACCTTTGGAAGGTGAGCATAAGGGGCCTTGGTCATTGCTTATTATTTATAACCAGAAAAAGAATATCATTAAAATATATATATATATAAGAAACACCCATGTAAGTTGGGCATCTTAAAACTTTAAGACAATTCCATTCCCCCCCCCCCCAATACAAAACACTGCCTCAAAATTAAAACTTGAGGCACACATGCCTGTCTGTTTATCCAGCCTACAAGTCTGGCATTCCAACTTGCCTTTTTTGATAAGCTACAGAGAACAGCAGCCAGCTAAATATTACCTCAGTAGATTCAAACTTGTGATGATTACAAGGAAAACTATCCCATGGCACCATCCTATTTAAGTGACCACAGATTAGCATACTGAGCTTGATTTTATACTTGACAGACCATGTATGAACATGCAGACTGAAACAACCACGAAAATAACAGCCTTCAGGACTTTAAAAATCCAAATAATATTTATCAGAATAAACTATGACTTACCTGCCCCTGCACACTATTCTAACATGAGAACTGGACTGTGGAATAACAGTAAAACTCTGTATATGCTGCTTGGTGTTCTGAAATACACACAAAAGTCAATATGATGATATGTATTAACTTCAGGCCCAAATTCACAAGCCAACACCAAAAAAGTGGCCATTCCATGCACACACCCCCCCCCCCCAAACACACATTTGCAATTAGCAGTCTTGTAATATGTGTGAATGGTTTCTGTCTTATTCATTTATTGCAAACGTAGACATAGTTTAAAGTTCAATCTTATCTATAATTTCATTTAGCTATTTCACTTGTCTTCTAAATCTTCTGCACTTTCTGGCTGCCATATGAAATTTCATAAAAATGATAACAGCTCATCCCAAACTGATAAGTTTTTATAATGAT
This sequence comes from Achatina immaculata, assembly GCA_009760885.1. Taxonomy (NCBI): domain Eukaryota; kingdom Metazoa; phylum Mollusca; class Gastropoda; order Stylommatophora; family Achatinidae; genus Lissachatina; species Lissachatina immaculata. Next base: position 38,927,894 of record CM019692.1, read on the forward strand.
CATTCTTCTAAAATCAACTCAGCGAGAAAATATTTTTGGCCAGGATTGGAAAAGCAAAAAAATGTGATGTAAATCTCTGAGGCAGAATGGCTGGTAATGATTAGAATGCTGGTTTAATAGGTTTTCAAACTCTCTGGATGTGTCATAGAGAACACACAGGCTAGAGGACCTCACAGAAAACACAAGGGAAAGAAAAACTGGGACAGAGATAGAGAAAAATATCTTGTTGAGCTGACCATGTGACACAAGAAAACAATCTATTCTCCTCCCATGCACATACATCAGTTAATATGACACCATAAACATCAAGACATAAAACGGATTCTACTGTCTTGCAGGGATATCTCGGGCAACCAAAAACTAGGTAGAGATGCTTGAAACACTTGCTGAAGTCAGAAACATATGGTCAGATAGTTTATAGAAATAGCCTCATGTAATCTTGCAATGGTGACAATATACTCGACAATGTTTGGACTGGACTATTTGTTTTCTTATGTCATAATTAAAGCTAAATACAAAGATTCACTGTCAAAAAAAAAAAAAAAGTTGCCAATGCCAATATTATCTATACATACACTCCTAAAACTACTTGCATCCCTCCTCATACTTGATCACTGTAATGTTTACAAGTTATTTACTCTAATAACTCAAATAATATGCATGATTCTGTGTTTTAACATTTGAAAGAAAAAAACAAAGTGTATCTCATGGAATTTTTGGTCTAACTAATGTTTTCCCAGTAAGACATTTTACACGTTTAACTGACATTTTCCTTCTATGACATTTTACACATTTAACTGACATTTTCCTCCTATGACATTTTACATGTTTAAGTGATGTTTTCCCAATATGTTACTTCATAGATCTGCAGAAATTGATTTGAAACTCACTGTTGTGGCTCCCAGAACTGCTGCAGATGGTAACTTACTAATGGACATCAATGGGGTCCATGTATCATGAAGTGTCTGAAAGACCAAGAAATGAAGACACAAAATTAACAACAAAAATGGCAATGTGGTATTAGTGTTAGGTAACCTGAATCTTCTTTTTCTTCTCTTCTTCTTCGTTTGCTTCTACCATCAAGATCACCCCGTGATCCTACTGAATTTGGTTCTCGCGATAGTCTCATTTAGGATGGAGGCTCAGAGAATCATGGGGCTTGGGCCTATATTCTCAGTGGGTCACAGAAGCAGCATTGCGTGACACTGGTTTTCATTGCACCTGTTTAGTCTAGAGTTGGACTTCTTCACTGGAAAACCTCAACGTGGTTTGGATATGAATATATCCCCGCCGAGTGAGAGGTGGTTGCCCATCTAGCCTAGAGTTGGATTTTCTCACCAGAAAACCTCGACATGTTTTGGATATCAGTATATCCCTGCCAGGTGAGAGGTGGTTGCCCATCAAGTCCAGAGTTGGACTTTCTCACCGGAAAACCTCAACATGATTTGGATATAAATATATTCCCGTCGGGTGAGAGGTGGTTGCATATCTAGACTGCACCGGTCCAATGTCTCCGACTTCAGCATGTTGTGGTCATGGCCGCTACATTTCCTGGTGGTGATCAGGACAGAGCTTTTACCGAGGAGGACGAATCCTCGCCACTAGTAAGTTTCATCCCTGGGTTAAGCTGGTTTAGGTGTATTATCCCAGTATGGGTGTATATAGGACGTGACCAGCCTCTAGAGTGGAGGTATCATGATATGAGTAGCCATCAAGTTTCACTCCTGGGTTAAGTCAAAGCCAAATCTAAAACTGGATATCTGCCTGTAGAGGACAGACACATTTGTATACATGGCTGTCAAAGATTATGTTAACCGGCAATTAATAGTAAATTACCAATTAAAAAAAACAAACTTTTGGCGATCATCAGTTACCATAATTGACTTACATTATTTGTAAAAAAGCATCCAGCAATACCAGCTTGAGATTAATCAGGCCAGTATGTTGATGATGCTCAATTTTCATGGAGAAGAATCAGTTTTGCCTTCAGCATGTGAGCATTTGTAAATAGTAAATCTTATACCAAATAAGGTCAGAAAAATTTCACCCGAATGTAATTCCTGTTTGCAGAGTGCATTTAATTTTACATTTAAAAAAGTATATGTGCCTGAATGTTGTATTGAGAAAACCGGTATTTCAGAAAGAACCTCGCACAAGGTGAAAGGCAGGTACAAGTGTACCAGTTCTGAAAAACCTTAGCGCCATCACCAGTATTAACTCTAACCTAGTAAACAGCACTCAAAGCAACACAAACATTTGTATAATTAAACAAAACAACCACCATGTTTCATTGGCAAATGACATTATGCCCATTTTTATAGTTAACAGTAGTTTAAAATTATGAATTTCCAAATATGGAACAAAATCATACAACTGAAGTCATTTTATTTATTTATTTTTTCAAAACTATTTCCATAGCCAGGAGTATAACAAGTGTTAAAGGCTTTGAAAGAAAAAAAGAATCCTGACACAGAAATCAGTCTTACAAAATAAACTACACCCAAACCGAAAGAAAGTAAATGGAAAACAAAAAACTCCATAGAAAAATAAGTGAAATCAGTGAGAAACTTGTCACCTGACACAGCTGAGCCAGACTGCCGTGCAGGTTGAACTCCTCCTTCAGCTGCAGCAGCATAGGGACGTGGGGATTGGCTGATGCTGATGGCAAGCGAGTGCCCAATGACAGCTCAAAACGTCTGACTACTGGCTTCCAAACAACGCTGATCTGAAAAAAAAAAAAAAAAACACAAGAAGACATCATGTAATGAACTGTCTTGTCAAATCAGAGTTATTTTTAAAAAACACTTTAATTCTTTTTTTTTTCCTTCCCTTCACAGATCAAGATCTCTCTGTGCACACTAACAAAAAAAAAAAAAAAAGCAACATGGAGCTTTTCATGATCTGTAAAACATATTTTCAAAAGCTATGTGTAAAAACCTCACACACAAACTTACATCACTTTTCAGGATTTCACCACAAGGTATGCTATTTCAAAAAGTCCCACGAGAAAATATTACAAAATAAATGAAAACATCACAAAACTTCCAGAATATTCTCCAAGACTTGCTAGCATCCATGCACAAGAATTGCAAATGTCATAAATATCGATCAGACTGGCTCCTGTGCTCTTCACCTTCTCATAGTCTACTTTTCATGCATTTTCAAACAGAAATACTTTATTTGGAATGTAACAAAACTGTAACAGATGTTTCAAAAAGGAAAAAAATCAAAATCACCATATTTTCATTAATAATTTACTAAAAAAGCACTTTTGATCCTTTAAGAAGTTTTTGAAGCAGGCAGATGTTAACTGCAGAATTTTCTGAGCTGCTTCTGTCATAACCAATTCTTACATCTTACATCCTTCCCAGGAGCCGCACTAGTGTAGTGGATTAAACACTTGTTTGCCAACCAGGCAATCTGGTTTCAATTTCCACTCACCACAGCGGTGGTCAAAACCGTGGCTCGCAAAAAAATAAACTCCCGGGGTTCGCTCAGCCTCAAGAAGAAATGCGGACCAGGTTTAACGTTCTGGGAGGGATGAAGAATGGTATCACTAGCTACAGAGTTGGTGTTGATGGCAACACTAGTCTGCAGTTTCTGGTAGAAGAATGGCACCACTAGCTACAGAGTTGGTGCTGATGGTGACACTAGTCTGCAGTTTCTGGTAGAAGAATGGCACCACTAGCTATAGAGTTGGTGCTGATGGTGACACTAGTCTGCAGTTTCTGGTAGAAGAATGGCATCACTAGCTACAGAGTTGGTGCTGATGGTGATACTAGTCTGCAGTTTCTGATAGAAGAATGGCACAACTAGCTATAGAGTTGGTGCTGATGGTGATACTAGTCTGCAGTTTCTGATAGAAGAATGGCACAACTAGCTACAGAGCTGGTGCTGATGGTGACACTAGTCTGCAGTTTCTGATAGAAGAATGGCACAACTAGCTATAGAGTTGGTGCTGATGGTGATACTAGTCTGCAGTTTCTGGTAGAAGAATGGCACCACTAGCTACAGAGTTGGTGCTGACACTAGTCTGCAGTTTCTGGTAGAAGAATGGCACCACTAGCTACAGAGTTGGTGCTGATGGTGACACTAGTCTGCAGTTTCTGGTAGAAGAGTGGCACCACTAGTTACAGAGTTGGTGCTGATGGTGACACTAGTCTGCAGTTTCTGGTAGAAGAGTGGCACCACTAGTTACAGAGTTGGTGCTGATGGTGACACTAGTCTGCAGTTTCTGGTCAGCTGTTGATCAGGCAGCAGAGCACTCACGGTCTGACTGTGCACAATTATGCTAGTTCACAGCTCATACCTTTACATCCTTCCGGTACCATCTTACATCACACAGGGCTCACCATGAGTCTCTATTCTTGGTAAGCTCCTCAACCTCATCATGGGATTTGATGCCTGCTGTTTTAAGACTCATCATGGGATTTGATGCCTGCTGTTTTAGTCTCTCTGGTCAGTGTTCTGACACTTGAGGTCTGCCTCTTTTCCTTTTCCCAGATGTTTCTACCAGTATTTAAATGGCACAATCAGCCACAGTAACAGCAAACCGCATGTGTGTCTTTAAGACCAGTCTTTTGCTTATTAGTCTTCAGCTTTGGCCCCTGTTTCCTCCTACATGGATGTAGCACACCTACACAGAGTGGCTCTCAATGTGAAACAGTTCTCTCCCTTGTGGCTGATTGGGAACATTTTTTACGCATGCCTTACAACAATCCTTGCATTGAACGATATTCACAAGGCTGTTGTTCTTCAAATAACACCATAACCTTCATTCAAATTATCTCCAAAACTAGTTTATCTGGTGATTCTCACTATAAGCCAGTGCTGGCTCACAAGTCCTGACAAAATCATCTCAACAATCCACAGAAAAATACCCAAATACAAAATAAAACAAAACAGAACAGATAAATCAGTTATGTAAACACTACACTTTACACAATTATTATTCTATATGACACAATCTTACCAAACTACACATGTTTGGACCATATGCCATTGTCAGTTTCCTGTAATTGTACGACTGAATCTCAATCATGGATGACAGACTGGTTCGAGCATCTTGCAGAAGAAAAAGTTCAAAATTTAAACCACATCTTGTGTCTATTTGCTTATATACATTTACTGATACATTTTTTTATGCATCTGCAGTCATTTTTTACAGTTCAGAGATGAGTGAGGAAATAAAACTCATAACAGATTTATACACACAGTTCTCACATATAACACTTTTCCCAACTAATATCTTGCAAAACTCTGTCAGCATGTGCTCAACACCACACAGCTGTAACTAATAAGGGAGCTCACCATTATAACTGTCTGCAAACCTCTGGACAGCACCAAAAAGGTAGGCTATAGAAGTCCACTCATCCAGCAACTCATTGACTGTCTTCTGAACATTGTCACCATTCATATCAAGTGCCAGACATACTCTCTGACTTGGCCCTGTGACAAAACAGCATGTGTAGGATCTCTCACCAAGGTCTAAAAGAAAACAAAAAATATCTAGATTTGACTGTTAATTTTCTAACATCAAGGTGTATTTTATTCAAATTTAAGATTTGACTGCCTCCAGAAACAGAGACTTGACTTTTGACTTCTCTGATACCCAGACTTAAAAGTTGTCACTCTTTTTTTCTCTTGTTGTCAGGTAGTGGAATATACAGGTCCTTTTCAGTTGTTCTGTATCTCAGTACAATGTGTCCCATAAACTGAGAATACCTGCCTAAATACAGTGGGCTCTGTGGTTTACACGTGGCTAATGTAAAAAAAATTCTTGCTATAAGTTAGCACACCCACAATAATGTAACTGTGATATGAGAAAAATTCATTATACTAGTTTCCTGTCAGTGATATGACTATTATTTATCTCTTTCATGTTATTAAAATTACGTTGTTACACAATGAACTACATCTGCATGCATTTTCAGAACTTATGAACAGTACAAGGATTTAAAACTCATTTTATACATCGAACCTCCTTTGCTAAGAATATGCCATGCAGTTTCTATATTATACATAGTTCATGTTACAAGTTTTTAATGTGTTACTAATGTTACATCTCCTAGCAAAGATGTATGGAACAAAATCGCTGATGATCTGCGAATGAATGAATCAGCAGCAGGGCATCTTGCTTACAACTGAGAGGTCTACACGAGAGCTGTTTTGAAGGCAAAGTTCCACAAGGGACATGCAAATGACTGAGCATTACAGTGAAAGGAGTTAAGTTCATAAACCAGGGGTCTACTGTACACTATTTTTGAAATTTCTGAGAACCAGATATACTTAGTGACAATTATGACATGAAATATGAACAGCATGCAACAGCTAGGACATCATGCAATGTCTGACTGCAAACCGTTAGAAGGGGAGAGAGAATTTGTTACTGCCCTGCAAGATGCCACAAGGAAAACTGAGCTCCAACTGTGCGGCCAATCACTGACCCAGGACATGAATGGACAGGTAATTTTCATAGACTAGCGCTTAATTCATCACATCTTTCCTAAACTTTACAAATTTTAACTATCTTCTGCTATATACATAATGAACACATTGCGAAAACTCAAAAACTGTCTCACCAGACTCTTTCATGTGAATACTTGGCAACGGTGACTTGTTGAAAATAAACTGGGGGAGTGAAATGGCATGAACATCTTGTTATTTGAATCAACAAACATAAATAAAACAGACTCCTTGTGTGAAAAGACAGCAAAATTATTTATTGATTACAAAAATATATCATTAGTTTCTAACACATGCATGAAAACTCAGGAGAAGAAAAAAAAATGGTTGCACCTATTTTAAGGTAGGCTGAAATTTTCTGATTGTAGGTTGCCACTATCTTAAGGTAGGTAGGCTGAAATTTTCTGACTGTAGGTTGCCACTGTCCTAAGGTAGGTAGGCTGAAATTTTCTGAATGTAGGTTGCCATATCTTAAGATAGGTAGGCTGAAATTTTCTGAATGTTTGTTTGCTACTATCTAAGGTAGGTAGGCTGAAATTTTCTGAATGTTTGTTTGCTACTATCTTAAGGTAGGTAGGCTGAAATTTTCTGACTGTTTGTTTGCCACTATCTTAAGGTAGGTAGGCTGAAATTTTCTGAATGTTTGTTTGTCATATCTTAAGGTAGGTAGGCTGAAATTTTCTGAATGTAGGTTGCCATATCTTAAGGCTGAAATTTTCTGAATGTTTGTTTGCTACTATCTTAAGGTAGGTAGGCTGAAATTTTCTGAATGTTTGTTTGCTACTATCTTAAGGTAGGTAGGCTGAAATTTTCTGAATGTTTGTTTGCTACTATCTTAAGGTAGGTAGGCTGAAATTTTCTGAATGTTTGTTTGCATATCTTAAGGTAGGTAGGCTGAAATTTTCTGAATGTTTGTTTGCCACTATCTTAAGGTAGGTAGGCTGAAATTTTCTGAATGTTTGTTTGCCACTATCTTAAGGTAGGTAGGCTGAAATTTTCTGAATGTAGGCTGCCATATCTTAAGGTAGGTAGGCTGAAATTTTCTGAATGTTTGTTTGCTACTATCTTAAGGTAGGTAGGCTGAAATTTTCTGAATGTTTGTTTGCCACTATCTTAAGGTAGGTAGGCTGAAATTTTCTGAATGTTTGTTTGTCATATCTTAAGGTAGGTAGGCTGAAATTTTCTGAATGTTTGTTTGCCACTATCTTAAGGTAGGTAGGCTGAAATTTTCTGAATGTTTGTTTGCCACTATCTTAAGGTAGGTAGGCTGAAATTTTCTGAATGTAGGCTGCCATATCTTAAGGTAGGTAGGCTGAAATTTTCTGAATGTTTGTTTGTCATATCTTAAGGTAGGTAGGCTGAAATTTTCTGAATGTTTGTTTGTCATATCTTAAGGTAGGTAGGCTGAAATTTTCTGAATGTTTGTTTGCCACTATCTTAAGATAGGTAGGCTGAAATTTTCTGAATGTTTGTTTGCTACTATCTTAAGGTAGGTAGGCTGAAATTTTCTGAATGTTTGTTTGCCACTATCTTAAGGTAGGTAGGCTGAAATTTTCTGAATGTTTGTTTGTCATATCTTAAGGTAGGTAGGCTGAAATTTTCTGAATGTTTGTTTGCTACTATCTTAAGGTAGGTAGGCTGAAATTTTCTGAATGTTTGTTTGCCACTATCTTAAGGTAGGTAGGCTGAAATTTTCTGAATGTAGGTTGCCATATCTTAAGGTAGGTAGGCTGAAATTTTCTGAATGTTTGTTTGTCATATCTTAAGGTAGGTAAGCTGAAATTTTCTGAATGTTTGTTTGCCACTATCTTAAGGTAGGTAGGCTGAAATTTTCTGAATGTTTGTTTGCTACTATCTTAAGGTAGGTAGGCTGAAATTTTCTGAATGTAGGTTGCCATATCTTAAGGTAGGTAGGCTGAAATTTTCTGAATGTTTGTTTGTCATATCTTAAGGTAGGTAGGCTGAAATTTTCTGAATGTTTGTTTGCCATATCTTAAGGTCGGTAGGCTGAAATTTTCTGAATGTTTGTTTGCTACTATCTTAAGGTAGGCTGCAGTTTTCTAAATGTAGGTTGCCACTATTGGAATACTAAGGACAGATATGGTAAAAAATCATTGAAAAAGTTATTAAACAGAAAAAAAAATAATAATAATAATAATCATCTATCTAGATACACAAATCTAGCTTTGCAACTCACAAAAGAAAACATTTCTTTTACGACCAACAGTTAAATCCATGGTAATATATTTATCACAGAAAGTGGATACATAAACTGCTATATACACTAACTTCAACAATCCAGAGCCGTGACAATCTGTTCTGTATTCTGAACTTGCACTGCAGCAGCTGCTTTCTAAGACCATCATTCACATCTTCTGGTAGTCCCATGACTTCTGGAAAACTGGAACATCAGTATCACTTCATATAAACTGCTGCTTAAGATTATACACAGCTAGTTAAACTTCATAAACTGCTGCTCAAGATTATACACAGCTAGTTAAACTTCATAAACTGCTGCTTAAAATTTATATAAACTGCTGCTCTTCTTCTTTTTCTTCCTCACTTTCATGGCCATTTAAGGCTCACTGCTGCAGAAAAATTTCCCCTCCACTCCTTCTTATTCCTAATCTTCTCTTTCCAGCTGGTGACATCAATCTCTTGTATATTCTCTTCTATGTTGTCTTTCCATCTCTGTCTTGGTCTACCTCTCGGCCTCATTTCCTTTATCTCTTGTACATACATAATTTTCATTTCTCTGTTCTCTTCCATTCTTTCTACATGACTCCTCAACCAGCGTAGTCTGTTCAGTTTCAAGACATTTACAATCTGTCGTGATTTAAATAAGCTGTTAAGTTCAGTGTTCTTTCTAGCTCTCCATTTCCCTTTATTGGCCCAAAGGTTCTTCTTATGATCTTGTTCTCAAAGACCTGCAACTGTTCATCTTTCTTTGTTGTACTTCACATTTCTGATCCATACACGACGGCTGGTCTTATTACAATTTTGTAGATTGTTATTTTGGTGTTTTGGGACAGGATTTTGGATTTTACAGATGCTGCAAGGCAAAGTATATTTTATTCCCCTTCTGTACTCTACTTTTAATTTTCTCACTTACTATATTGCAGCTCTGTATAAAGTGTTATCAAATAAAGAAATTGCTGGAACTTACTACAGAATTCCAAGAGAAAGGGAAGTCCCTATCCCATCAAGAGTGCCACCATCGTGACATATTCCGCGTTTGGACAACTGAAAAAAAAAAGTTGTTATGGTCTAATAGTAGCATACACTCTGTCAGGTATCCTGAACTTTCTTGTAATCATCTGATGACAGATCTGACTCATTAATATCTCTCATTACCACTGGTTATTGCCTAATCTGCCACATGGCATCTATTATTGTAAACCACTTTTAAAAAAAAAGAACACAAGAAATGTGAATTTTGAGAATTTTAAAAAAAGCATTAAAAATGGCCTTGTTGAAACGATGTCAGCACACAGAATTTTTCAAAACTGGTATCAGTGCACAGAATTTTCCAAAACTGATATCAGTGCACAGAATTTTTAAAAATCGATATCATTGTACAGAATTGTTTAAAACTGATATCAGTGCACAGAATTTTTAAAAATCGATATCATTGTACAGAATTGTTTAAAACTGATATCAGTGCACAGAATTTTTAAAAATCGATATCATTGTACAGAATTGTTTAAAACTGATATCAGTGCACAGAATTTTTAAAAATCGATATCATTGTACAGAATTGTTTAAAACTGATATCAGTGCACAGAATTTGTTTTTTTTAAATTGATATCAGTAAACAGAAGCTGATATTTGGGGGCAGAATTTTTCAAAAGTAAAAAAATGTAAACTGCCAAGGACATTGGAAAAAAAATTAATTCTGAAAACAGAACACATGGACTGACAATATCTGTAAATGTTGCTTAGCTGGAAAGTAAGAAGTCAAATGTACCAGCTGCTCAATTAATATGAAAAATAAATAAATAAAAATATAAGCACAGACTAAGATATGCAATCTGGCAAGGAAACCCTTTCACTCTCTATCACTATTTTCAGTCATGTTTTCAATATGCACACCACAGAACTACCTCCCTAACTACAGATAAGACATCATTAGCATAACCTTTCTCTCTTTTTTTTTTTGAAGAAGAAGAAGAAACTGATGACACCTACACTGAACACCACAGTAAGTTTGCTAAGATGTCTTTCAAATGAACCAAACAAAAACAAACAAAAAAATGCATTATCCACAGTTCTCGGAGTACCAGAATGGTGTACTGGTTAGTACACTGCTCCCTCACAGTGGGACTGGTTGTTGGAGTCTAGCAAAAAGCACCCCAGTCACCCAGCCATATAAATGGGTCCCTGGATCCTCTGGAAGCGGGGAAAACAAAGACGGGCCTGGCATCATACTGAATGCATCACCTTCTAGTGTGCCGAATGGTCGAAGAACACACGAGCACTAACACAATATCTTCCAGGCACGATAGAGTTAACTTTAACTTTACTTCCACCTTTACCTTGCAACTCTACAGAAAGTCAAGTCACCACCAATCTCTAGATTTTGCAAAAACAATGAAGAAGCCTCAAAAACCAGTTCACCTCTTCTCCTAGAAAAACAAATGGCATCTTCTCCTCACATCTGGCCAAGAGGTAAGCAAGTTCACTGACAAAATATGGAGATCCCTTCATTTTCTTTCCCTCTGGCTCATCAGTGTCTTCTCCGAGGAATATCTGAAGAAAGGAAGTGCCGATACATGTAATATAGGGCATACATTTATTTCACATATACTTACATCAAAGTTAACAACTATTAAAACAGCTTGCTACAAAATATATGAAACGTGAGAAATTTTAGGCTATATTTAGGGGTGAAGATACAGCATGAAATAGTAGTCGGCAACCTACAGCTCACCGCATGAAAAACATGCAACATCCGATATTTCGGACATTGTATGTTTTTCATTTATACATTCTCATACTTTCTATTTGTTTTTTCTCACCTTACTCACTCCCTCTGCCACTTTGTAAAACTACACCATACACCTCTGTCTACCTTTATTATTTAAACCAATTTTACCGCAGTTGCCACCCCTTTTATCTGTCACATAGCCAACTGTCTCACCTCTCTGTTGTATATGTTATTTGTTCAATTTCATTTAATTCAGTGGTACTAACTGGAAACAGAAATACAAATTTCAATTTACAAAAAAAAGCAAAGGAATAAAACAAATAAAAACAGCATAATAATGTTATCAGTTTTTGAAGGACAAAACTACCAGGAAAGCAGTGATATCTCTGACCAACAAGACTGCAATCAAAATAAAAAAAAAAAGTATAACAAAAATACACACCTTTCTTTTCCTTGTCAGACTGTCCATTGTGAGAGGGATGCCATCTGAAAAAGTTTTTTTGAAAGAAAAACATAAAACTTCTATACGGTCAAATACAAATATAGCACAGAGACATCAATTTTATGATATCAAATAAAAAGCATAATTTTTTGTTTGCTTTTATCAGCCACTCAAATAATTATCTAAACAGCAAATAAATAAATAGATGTCTTGAATTATCTGCAACAGATCAGAAACTATTACCAAAGTCTCACATTTTATGAAAGAATTGTTCTTTTTTGAGAACATGTGGAGCCATGTTAACACAGTGAGCCACTTGCTCGCTGACCAGGTGACCCAGTTTTGATTTCCACTCATCACTTTAGTGGTCAAACTCTGGCTGCCAGAAAAAAACTCCCTGAGTTCACCCAGCCTCAACAAAACATGGGTACCAACGCACCGAGAAAGAAAAGGAATGACACCACTAGTAACAGAGTTCGCGTTGATGCCGATGCTAGTCAGCAGTTTCAGGTCAAATGCCGACTAAACAGCAGAGCACTTATGGTTTGACCGTGTGCAATGACGCTAATTTACAACTCACACATTTTTAAGACTGTTATACCCTTCTCCATGAACAGTTGTCTTACACTTATAAACTGCAAAGTTTTCTTCTAGTTATCTGAGAAGCATTTCTGAATTTGTCATTTCAAGAAATACAGAAGGGACGAGAATCAACTCTCATTATAATATAAACATTTAACCATTCTTAAGAGATGAAACTTTATAAAGATTTTTTAAGAGATCTCACATACTGTCAGTGTAGTCACAGCAGCAAATCACATGAAACTTTCACACACAGACTTACCAAACACTTTACAGAACTCTCCATGTGTTGCAGAATACGTGTCAATGGGGGTCAGCTGTCCTGCTTTCATGAAAGCTTTCACTGGTGCTTCATCCCCAATATCATCTTCCACACCTTCAGCAGTGCACTGGCTGGTCTCCAGCACATAGTAGTTGACGTCCACTCTGCGGACCTCAGCCTCCCTTACTTCTAAAACCTACGAAAGAAAATAAAGAACTTATTCTTTTGCATTCTCAGTCCAGACTGTAGACTATGCAACATAGAAATATGAGTTGGAATCTTCTTAAACTCATGAGAACCAAATGAACATTCTTCTTACAAGTTACTGCACACTGGACCATCCAGAACCTTGGAATTTTCTCCAGCCCATTACAATATTTTATACATACCATCAGACTCTAAAACTTACACATACTAAACTGACCACACTCTCCTACTATCTAGAAACTGTTACAAACCAAAAAGTAGCCCTGTTGTTTAGGAACCCTGACATAAAGCTTTGTACTGGCCAGTTTACTCAAGGGGTGGTCGGCTATGTTGATCAGGGGAAGATTAGGGCGACTGTTGGTCATCATCAGCTGCACACATTTCTCGCACCGCTGCAGCACAAGCTGTACTCTGAAGAGAAAGAGCAGCATTTAGATATATGCAGAAAAGAACTTTTCAAAGCAGCAATTTATTTATCTGTTAATGATCAAACGTTGACTTTTCTGAGTTTTTACTATTTTTCTCATGTGCCAGGTAGTGAGACGTGCAGATCTTTTCTAATTATTTGGCATCTCTGTAAAGTATGGTCTGCGATAGGAATTTGGTGGTATCAGGCTCTTTTGAAAATCTTTCAATGCTCTGCAGTCCAGCAGGTAGCTTTTCACAGTTTCTCCTTCCAGTCCATATATCCACTGATAAACAGACCAAAAAAAAAAAAAAACTCACATATAAACATAAGTTTTCTGTAAATTCATTAAGTAATTTCAATGAAATATTAAATCCTTCTTCCCAGTTTGGTTTTATGGATCAAACTCATTTCTTTAACATAGACAATAGTCATGTCTGGTTTCTTACTGCTGCAGGATACCTTTCTCAAGGATGACTAAGCAGAACCACAATATTATCTACTTCAGACATTATCAGCCTAAAACTATCCCTAAAATGAATGCTGGGTCCAATGGATCTCTTGCCTCACATACTGATCTGAGCTGCATTATACTCATTTCTTCCTGCTGTTAGCCTACAAGATCTGCTGCCTTCTTTCGATTTTTCTCTCCGATTTATTTAATTATTATGCCGGTTGTGCTTTGTTCCATTATTCTCCAGCAGATGAAGATGCACTACTCAGGCTGAACAAGATGATAGTCAGTGATCCATGGCTGAGTGCTTGCATCAGGACGGCGAACTACAGCTGGCCAAGACCCTATTCTACCTTCCAGTGGTAACCATGGAAACAGTGGCCTGGCCAAGTAAATAGGGATCACAGTGGGAAGATGATGCTGAACTGTGACACAGTGCAACCAACTACCACCTGAGGGTGAACAGAAAGAAAGAAAGAAAGAAAGAAAGAAGTAAGAAAGTAAGAAAGAATGAAAAGAAAGAAAGAAAGTAAGAAAAGAAAGTAAGAAAGAATGAAAAGAAAGAAAGAAAGTAAGAAAAGAAAGAAAGAAAGTAAGAAAAGAAAGAAAGAAAGAATGAAAAGAAAGAAAAAAGTAGGAAGAAAAGAAAGAAAGAAAGAAAGGAAGGAAAAAGAAAGAAAGAAAGAAAGAAAAGAATGTAAGAAAGAAAAAAAGAAAAGATTTTAAAAAAAAAAAAACCAGTAATTCCATATGTTTACTTGAGTTTACTCAGCAGCTTTTCCAGATCTCTGTGATCTCCATTCAAGCACTCCTCAATGGCCTGCACTGCTGACTGATCTGCAACATTACACCAGTAACCAATACGCTTATCAACTATTAACCATCTCAGCTATTACAGATTAAAACATCTACAAGTCAAAATAAAAAAAAAAGACTTAAATCTGCAAAAGCACAAAACACATTACTTGAAATATGGAGCAAAAGAAATTTTTTTTTTTTAAATATGCACCGCAAAACTAATTTTAAAAATGATAACGGATATTTTTATAAACTGAAAGTACACAAAAACTTCCTACATCTTACATCCATCCCCTGCCGTTAAACGTCACACAGGGCTCGCATAGTTGTTTGCCAAGTTTTCCTGTTCTCAGTAAGTCCTTCATCAAGGAAGTCTTTCATCAAGGAATGTTATGCCCACTAAACTGGCTTCTCTTAACAATGTTCTCTTTAGGACATAAAAACTACATGTAACTAAATGAAATGAAATAAGACATGATTTAAATCAGCATTTGTTTTTATCAGAAAAAACTTAAGTCAAAGGCCATATGACTAGATACACCATAACAAAGATTCAAATAGACTTTGTTTCAATTTACTAGCAAAACAGCAGATTTCATGAACATAAAAGAATAAACATACCACAAGATGGCACAGATGCCATGTAGGAACCTGTCTGAACATCAATCGAGATCCTCAGAACTTCAGAAGGCATGCAGGGGTTAAGAACACTAACATGGAGGGCTACAGGCATGTCTCTCACTTCACCTAGCAGAATGTAAAAACTAATATTGTAAATGCGGTAACTGTAACAAATATATGCATCTAAGATAGAGTGATTATGGAGAAGAAGAAAATAAAACATAAAAGTAACACTCATGCATGATTAATAACCTACACACAAAAAAAACACTGTTAGCACAGCATAATAACCCAAATACTTTATAGTAATATTTATCAGATATTACAGCACATCAAAGTCTAATTTTTCATGTTAAAATGTCAACTATCGCACTCATTAAGTCCAAAGTTTTCTCCCTGAAATGTAGCTTATTTTTTTTACTTCTTTCTTAAAGATCATCATACATCATCTTGTGCCCATTCTCCATGGAAGCTGACTGCAATGATTCCCCAGTGTGTGCTTTCTTCACAATGTCCACAGCCAAGCTGAATCCAGTCCAAATTTGTTAATCTTGTCCACTAATCTGTATTACTGTTGTCCTCTTGTTCCTTCTCCTTCTATTTTAATCCTCTAGTTTGGTTTTCATTATTGTACTACGTATCCAGATATAACTAAAATGTTTTAGGTGAACTGTTCACAATAAGATCGCCCACTCATAACAAAATGAATCTACAAATTCACAATGGCAATCAAAACCAACTAAACAGATTTTGATAACAAAACATTGTCATGCCTACTTACATTTCCCATCAACCATTCTTTGCATCTCCCTGGCTAGTTCCTGTTACAAAACATGACAGGAGGCCATTACAGAAGCAGTAAATACTTCAATTTTAATAAACCACATGAAAATAGCTTTGTAAATTTAGTATGAATTTTTTTTTCATTTCTGACCATCTTCAATTATTTATTTTCTAAAATAAATTCAAAAATAAATCACCATTACACATACAGTTTGGTTTGTTGTAGAAATTTAGAATTTCAAACATCATTTTCTGGGAAAACGAAGGTGGATGTTTCCATTTTCAAAACTAGGTCCAGAGTTAATAAAGCTTTATTATATAATTTCAAGCAAACTAACATCTATGAAAATTAATAAGGTTAATGACAGCCTTATCACACCATTCTTAGACAGAAACGACCATAATCTCTGCACCAGGGCATGTCCATAAATTCTCTGGTCTCCTCTTCATATCTCCATCAGCATACAAAGATAACACTCATCCTAAATGATATACAAGAGAGAATAAAAAAAAAAATAAAGACAATTTTAAAATTAAGTGGTAACCATAAGAGACAGAAGCTGGCACAACATAATACACTCGCAATTAGTGACAGGTAGTTCAAACATTCCCAGGGCAGCATTTAGCAATTTGAGTGGATGCTCCGCTGCAGGGCTGGTCACTGTTGAACGACATGCTGTAGTGAGATCTATTCGGACAGAGAGAGTGAAACCTGCTGAAATTCACAATACCATGTCAGCTCAGAATGGAAGTGACAACAGCATGACTCAACAAAAAGTTTGTGAATGGTCAGAAAGGTCTAAAGTGGGAAGAATACCCAGCAAACCTTGATCAGCAAATGTGTTGTACTGCATCAGCTTCTATGCGTTATACAAGTAGTTACCGCATAATTTTCAAACTGCCTTTACTTTTTTTTCATCCTCCCTTGTATTTCTAATGATAAATCAAGGATCTAGGGGATATGCCTCTTATTTTATGTAGCAGAAAAGAACATGGTAAAATGGTCTATCTCACACATGGCCACCTTCCTCTTCCAAGCTCCAGAAAGAGCAAGGGCACCCACTTCACCAGCCTGGTAAATAAGGCAGCTCCTGCCAGATTCAAACCACTGATCTTGGTCTAAGAGACATGAGCACTAACCATCCCACTACTCAGGTGCCCTAGAGTGTTAACAAAGCATATTAACAACAGTACTGTAGCCTCTATAACACAAGAAAATTGATGCATTCACTACATGGTCTTTACCTTGAGTTTTGAGTGAGTTCTTACTTCAATTGTCTGCATCAGCAACTTCTCAATAGAAAGATGGTCACTCTGAAACAAACAGCAGAACATCTACACAAATTCTGATACATAATGATGACCTTCTCTCCGATATTACTTATATGTATGAACACAACATATGAGAATCAAAGAGGTGGTCTGCTCTACGTTTAATTATGCCAACAATAACATCTGTGAACAGAACTCACAATACAAGATTATATAATACAGGCAGTCCCCGAGTTATGAACAAGTTCCATTCCTAAGTCTATTCATAAGTCAAATTTGTATAAAAGTCTGAACAATTAGGTATGGTTCATATGTAACATCAGTAATTCATTCCCTGCTAGAGGCAAAAATGCGAATGTTTGAGCTCTGCGAGAGTAAAAGGACAGGTCTTGATATGTATAGGGAATATAGTTGGAAAAGTGAATGTAACAAAGTATTTCCATGTTAAAAGTATACTTATTATGCATCAAAATAACTGTAAATGTGTGAAGATTCCATAAATGGGGAGTTTTTTTTTTTTAGGAAAAAAGAAGTGGTGTGAAAACAGGAGAACACTTTTAGCACCAACAACAACAAAAAAACGATGATTGTGTCCTACCCACCATCGGTGATGTCTAGATCTACACGATCTCATCTTGTGATGATATGTGGCATGCTCACTAAAATAATGTCTGAAATAACCTTCTAGCTATTTCTCCACCCAATCTAATAAGTCTAGATCTACTTGGGGTACATTCATGAACAGTTGTCTGGTCATAGGGCATGTCCATATGCCTACGTAAGTCACCAAAAATTGAAAATTCTCGATCAAAACTTCGAAGATCACAATGGTTACTATGAACGCCTTCAAAGGGCACAAAAGGGTCACTGGAGATGCGCAAATAAAGCGTTTACAATCAAAATTTACATCGGTCTTTTATGAAACGAAGCACATGTCACTTTTGCAAATTGCCACAGGGACCCGGTATACTGGAAAGATCACGTACGCAACATTCAGCAGGGAATGAGTTAAGAGGCAAATAGTTTACAATACAACATTATTTTAACAGGGCAAATATTTTACAATGCAACATTAGCTTAAGGTGACAAATATTCTAAGGGAGATACTTCATGACTGAAGCATTCATAAGTGGCATTCTAAATATGTCAGTTACCACCATAACACAAAACTCTTATGAATGCTGTCAATTCATTAAATGTACCCATTTTCAGCAAAACAACTTTTGAGAAAACCTGAGGAAAAATACAAAGCTCTGACAGATGGGTAGACAGACTCATAGACATAGACACACATGCATACACACAGAGTGAGAGAGATAAAAAGAGAGACACAAAGAATTTATATTTCCTAAAAACTGTCCTATCTGTTACAGTTACGAAACTTCCAAGCACAAATTGCTGTGTGATCTTAAATATGGTTAAAATATATTGCAAAGAGCATATTCATTCTGTGACATTTACTTTGCTCATCAAAGACAGTGGCACAAAAGAATGATACAAGACACCAACAATAGACAGGGAACATCTGAACTATAATCATGAACATATGAACAAATTCAACAAATCCTGTGAGAGTCAATTCTAATCTGGCTGCTACTGCACATACCTTTATAGCAAGTCCAACTTTCCGACTCTCCATTGGTGTCATAGGAGGTTGATGAGATATCTGAAGTGGCTTACCCTCATCTTCTTCGCAGACATGAACACTGAGTTTGTGCACTACATGACAAAACAAACAAACAAAAAAAACAGGCAACAAAACAATACCTTCTACTTCTGCCCATATAAACACCTCTTCAAAAATTAATAAAATTGTTTAATGGTTTTGTTCCACAGTTGGGGCTTTGTAGTTTTAAACTCCCCTAGGCACTACATCAGTTGCCAGTAACATATGTTGGTTGTTTTGTTTCGTTATGAAAAAAAAAAAAAGGTCTCAGTAAGACTGAGTTAATGAACTAAAAAAAAAAAACTCCTTTTCTCCTACAATGAGCAACACAGTATAAACTGATTTGTAATCATTTTACAGAAACTTGTGGCAATTAAAAAAAAAAAAAAGATTCCTTTTGAATGATTTTTTTTTTTCAAATTTAAAACGAAACATGCAATGATAAAATAGAGCATTTTACTAATAGAAACTGAAATGGAGCAACCAGACATACCAATCACCTATAATCAGAAGAAAAGCATGATAAAAACCTAGAGGAACCACCACCACATGATGACTATCACATGCTAAACAGAAAGGAACAAGTCACCATCTTCCGTCTCCGAACAGGACACAGCCGACTCCGAAGTCATATGTATACAAAGTTTAAGGTTGGTACTACTAATCTATGTACATGTGCCCAGGTGCCCCAAACTGTGGAACATATCCTCCAGAACTGCACCAACTATGAGACACTGAGAAATAATTACTGGCCCAGTGAAACCACTAAAGAAGATAAGCTCTACGGTTCCATAC
Organism: Achatina immaculata; assembly: GCA_009760885.1. Lineage (NCBI taxonomy): Eukaryota > Metazoa > Mollusca > Gastropoda > Stylommatophora > Achatinidae > Lissachatina > Lissachatina immaculata. Next base: position 38,947,574 of record CM019692.1, read on the forward strand.
ATGAATTACAAAAAACAGTGAAATTTATCCAAGAGACAGGACTGCAGATATAGACAGACAATGCGAATGAAGAAGAAGAAGAAGAGACTAATAGAAAAAAAAAGCATTAATTATTTTTAAAAACCATGCCAAATGTGTTGACAATTCTTCAAGTGCTAGGACAGACATGTTGAAGTATGTCTAGTGCTATGCTAGATGTAGTAACAATCCTTCAAGTGCTAGGAGATATATATATATATATATATATATATATATATATATTCAAGTATGCCTAGTGCTATGCTAGATATGGTGACAATCCTTCAAGTGCTAGGATATATATGCTGAAGTATGTTTAGTGCTATGCCAGACAAGCTGACAATCATTCAAGTGCTAGGATATATATGTTGAAGTATGTCTAGTGCTATGCTAGACAAGCTGACAATCCTTCAAGTGCCAGGATATATATGTTGAAGCATTCTAATGCTATGCTAAACAAGCTGACAATCCTTCAAGTATATGCTGAAGTATGTCTAGTGCTATACTAGACAAGCTGACAATCCTTCAAGTACATGTTGAAGTATGTCTAGTGCTATACTAGGCAAGCTGACAATCCTTCAAGTATATGTTGAAGTATGTCTAGTGCTATACTAGACAACCTGATAATCCTTCAAGTATATGTTGAAGTATGTCTAGTGCTATACTAGACAAGCTGACAATCCTTCAAGTGCTAGGATATATATGTTGAAGTATGTCTAGTGCTATATTAGACAAGCTGACAATCCTTCAAGTATATGTTGAAGTATGTCTAGTGCTATGCTAGACAACCTGACAATCCTTCAAGTATATGTTGAAGTATGTCTAGTGCTATACTAGACAAGCTGACAATCCTTCAAGTGCTAGGATATATATATATATATATATATATATATATATTCAAGTATGCCTAGTGCTATGCTAGATATGGTGACAATCCTTCAAGTGCTAGGATATATATGCTGAAGTATGTTTAGTGCTATGCCAGACAAGCTGACAATCATTCAAGTGCTAGGATATATATGTTGAAGTATGTCTAGTGCTATGCTAGACAAGCTGACAATCCTTCAAGTGCCAGGATATATATGTTGAAGCATTCTAATGCTATGCTAAACAAGCTGACAATCCTTCAAGTATATGCTGAAGTATGTCTAGTGCTATACTAGACAAGCTGACAATCCTTCAAGTACATGTTGAAGTATGTCTAGTGCTATACTAGGCAAGCTGACAATCCTTCAAGTATATGTTGAAGTATGTCTAGTGCTATACTAGACAACCTGATAATCCTTCAAGTATATGTTGAAGTATGTCTAGTGCTATACTAGACAAGCTGACAATCCTTCAAGTGCTAGGATATATATGTTGAAGTATGTCTAGTGCTATATTAGACAAGCTGACAATCCTTCAAGTATATGTTGAAGTATGTCTAGTGCTATGCTAGACAACCTGACAATCCTTCAAGTATATGTTGAAGTATGTCTAGTGCTATACTAGACAAGCTGACAATCCTTCAAGTGCTAGGATATATATATATATATATATATATATATATATTCAAGTATGCCTAGTGCTATGCTAGATATGGTGACAATCCTTCAAGTGCTAGGATATATATGCTGAAGTATGTTTAGTGCTATGCCAGACAAGCTGACAATCATTCAAGTGCTAGGATATATATGTTGAAGTATGTCTAGTGCTATGCTAGACAAGCTGACAATCCTTCAAGTGCCAGGATATATATGTTGAAGCATTCTAATGCTATGCTAAACAAGCTGACAATCCTTCAAGTATATGCTGAAGTATGTCTAGTGCTATACTAGACAAGCTGACAATCCTTCAAGTACATGTTGAAGTATGTCTAGTGCTATACTAGGCAAGCTGACAATCCTTCAAGTATATGTTGAAGTATGTCTAGTGCTATACTAGACAACCTGATAATCCTTCAAGTATATGTTGAAGTATGTCTAGTGCTATACTAGACAAGCTGACAATCCTTCAAGTGCTAGGATATATATGTTGAAGTATGTCTAGTGCTATATTAGACAAGCTGACAATCCTTCAAGTATATGTTGAAGTATGTCTAGTGCTATGCTAGACAACCTGACAATCCTTCAAGTATATGTTGAAGTATGTCTAGTGCTATACTAGACAAGCTGACAATCCTTCAAGTGCTAGGATATATATATTGAAGTATGTCTAGTGCTATACTAGACAAGCTGACAATCCTTCAAGTGCTAGGATATATATGTTACAGCTATTGCTATTATATTACAGCTATTGAACTGCCAGATGTGCCGACAATCTTCCAAGTGCTATGCCAGACATGTTAACGACCCTTCGAGCGCTACACCAAACGCTGACAACACAATTTGAGTGCCATGATGAATATGTTTACAAGTATTATCTCATTACAATTTGCTTAAAGTCTGTAAGGCATAAGCATTGCTTCCATAAATGAGAAGTGCCAAACCAATAACAAACTATCCAAGAATTTATCCTTACCTTGGTAACCATCCTGGTTCTTTTCTTTCTTCAATTGATCCCTGTTATTGGAGAAATAGGACATTACATAAACAATGAATGAACGCAACAATACATAATTCCGCACTATCTGATGATCTGCAATATAAACTTAACCTTTAACCTACTGTGAGCTGTTTAAACAGCTTTCCAAAAAAGTTTTTTTTTTTTTTAAATAACCACAGTCCTACAGTTTTGTTCCACTGACAAGAGTTTGCAATGTAAAGCTGATGACCACAAATCAGATACTATATATATAAGAAAGCAAAGTTATTTACCTCCAATATGAAATAGAAAGAGACTTGCTAAGAGAGTATTCTTCAATTCGAATGCTGTCTCGTAACCTGTCATTCATAAGCCTTTGAGCCTGTTGAAAAATTACATAAGTACAGTTAACTTTCAAATATCATCTTGATGTTATGCATCATAAAAGAAATAAAACAAAAAATAAAAATATGTCACCAACATCAACTTTCAAATATTACCATGACATTTTACACATTAGAAGGGGAAAAAAAAACATCTGGAAAACACTACCCTATATGTTTATTACAGATTTTTATAACTGATGATCACAAGGAAGCAGGGATCACAGAGAACTATCTCTGAGCTAAAGACATCTAAATTAGACATCTCATTAAAGTGTTCATCAAATCTTTCATTAAAGTGATAAGAAAAGGGCATTAAAATATGCCTAGGTAAACATTTTGTTCCACTTAATGATGCCATCTCTCTAATACTTCAGAGAAAAGAGGCTTCTTGCAGTACATCAAAAACTTGGCAAATAACATGGATGTATAGAATATTCCATTCAATTTCATATTCAGCCAGGTAAAGGTGAAATTAGAATACTCACATTCTCTCAATCCTGAGTTCCTGGCTTAAACTGTTTACACATTAACAAAATCCAAGAACCCAAATGAAAACCGACTTCAAACATTTACTTTTATCCAATTCAAGTGAGATTTCCACGCAAAAAGTAAACCATGAATTTTCTTGGATAATTAATTCATCTCTCTCTCTCTCTGAACCTTAAGTGCCCAGGGCACATGGGGCTTTTGTAAGGGTTTTCCATCTACAACTAAGTAAAACATGTAAAGATAAAATCCTCATTTCCATGCCATTATTGCACATTGGGGATACGGTGTTAGGCCTGTATTTCCATGACTTCTGAGACAGGAAAGCATGACACGGTCAGTATCATACCTGGCTGCATCTACCTTCCCAGATTTCTCTGATACCCAATTTCACAGACTGGGTGGTCCCCAGAGCCTTTCTGGCATGGTGGCACCATTAAAAAAAAAAAAAAAATCCCCACAGCTGGGACTTGAAACTGGTACCACCGGATTAGTAGACCGAGTGTCCAACCACTCATCCAACCAGACCAGAGAGTGAAACATTACTTTTCTGAAACTGTACTCTTTACCTGTGAGTGAAGAACCTCCAGCTGGAGGGACTGACAGAAGGAATCTTTGAAAAATGTTAAAGAAAATCATCACAAATGCAAAGCCTTCAAACCAATATTATCAAACATACCTGCAAAATTTGTGAATAATTCAAGACCACAGCCTACAGTGATACAGGGATTACTTTTCACAATTTGAAACTCATAATTAAAAAAAAAAAAAAAACAAAGAAATAAAGGAAAAAAATGAGGCTTTGAAATAATACTAGTGATATTATGTTGTCTTCATCAATGCTATATATTCAGAACAATGCAGCACATACATGTATATATATATATATATAAAATTTTATTGAAAACTTTTTTTATGGAAAAATTATAAAGCAGGTTTTTCCTGGTACATAAAACACATTTTATATCTACATCCTATTTACATCCTATATATGTCACCCTGAAGTTATATGTACTTTTGTTCTCCAACACTGTTAAACAGACAACACAAATTCCACTGTATCCAAATTCCTTGAATGTCTTAATAAACACAAATGTTGTATAATAAAGAATGAAAAAAAAAAAAAAAGTTTCATAAAGGATACGCAACACTTTGTACAGATCATGTAATGGATGATCCACATGCAACAATCTTGACTGTGCCAACTCATGGATGTAATGGACCTGGAATGTTAAAATTTGCAAAATCTGTAAGTTTCTTTGCTCAATTTTATCACATATAAATATTCATGACGTGTTAAAATTGAGCAAATAAACTTACAAATTCAGTATCTTTGCCTTCCTTTCTCCATTTTAAAGAACTGCAGTCAATCAAAAGAAACAAATACCAAAATGAAAATAATGTTGTTCTGAGTGTTACGAGACAGGTCAGTCCACTGCCATGCCCTGAGATGGTGATGACAGAAGATTCATTCATTCATTTGCATGTCCCGTGTGGAACTTTGCCTCCCTAACAGCACTCCTGTAGGCCTCTTGGTTGTGAGCAAGATGGCCTGCTGCTGATGCATCCATTTGCAGACCATCAACGAAGTCTTGCAGCCATCTTCACCTTTGTCTTCCTCTCTTTCTTTTTCCCATTATGTGCCCTTCCAGGACGGTCTTCTCTAGATTATCATGACGTTTAATGTGTCCAAAATATTTCAGTTTTCTCTCTTTAATCCTCTTTACTAGCCAGCCTTCTTCAACATTAAGTTTTTGTAGTATAGATATATTTGTTCTTTTTTGTGTCCACGATATTTGGAGATCTCTTCTGTAGCATTTACATTCAAAGGCATTTATGTGTTTCTCAGCTGTTTTGTTAAGTGTCAGAAGATGACAATGCTAATACAGCTGTCATCATCCTTCTTCACAGTATGGAATGCATACTTCTTCTGCATTCAGTTTCGGATGCTCAACTTTCTAAACAGGTAGTCGGGTTGCCTCCACAAAGCCTACTGTCAGCAGGTATTCATACGAAGCCTGGAGTTTCTCCTCCATGCTTCTCTCTTGGGGCCATACCTGAGCTCGGAAAGTGTAAAAGAAGATGAGAGAATGTTCTCTTATCACACTGCTGTATCAACCCTCTCAAATGAATAGCCTCATCACAACTGCAACCAGGGAATACACTGACACATTCTCACTTTGATGTTCTTGCACACTTAAAATTAAATCAGGATATTTATACAAAACAAATACTGGTTCACATCACTTAACTGATAAAGAGCAACAACACACTCTTTTATATTGTTTTTAACACATTCATTCATCAAACATCTTTTTCTTCTCTACAGCTGTCCCTGATGAATTTTTCAATTGTCAAAATATTACTTATTTCTTTTACTAGGATGTGGCAAACATTTACTTTTTTTTAATCCACAAAGGATAATTCAGCAAAGTATGCCATGATCACAAAACTTCAGGCCAAAAAAGGCACAAAAGAAATAATTTAGTAAAAATATATTGTTTTAAAAAACACACACACACAAAATACAGGAACACATCAGATTACTGGCCAATATATTACTCTTTCTTTAGAAGAAACAAATATTTTAGATAATATCATTTGCCCTATTTCATAGCAATTTTACAAACAGGTGAACGCACAACAGAGAAAGATGAGAAAAATGCAAAGGATCATGCCATATACCCTTCTCTTGAACCTCAAGGCTATGAGATTCAATACGGTCAAACAGAAAGATGAAACATAAGAATGTTGTTAATATCACTCACTGAAAAATACAGCCAACAAATTCTTACTCTGCAACATTCCACTAAGCCAAAATGTGAAAAATTTCTACTGACAGAAATACAATTTACATACAACATGCTACACTAACCTGCATGGAATGAACCAATGATTTGCCATCTGAAACAATAATCAATGAATGAATCATATTTATATACAACTCATGTATATAAATTCCTTTTTTTTAATAAACAAGTATGCTCAGTACTCAAGCTCTTGTCTATTTAGTTAACATCAAGTACAGTCATAATTCAATGGCTAGTAAAATAGGACTTGAAATTAACAAGGACAAAACAAAAATAATGAAACTTCTCATTAACCACGAAGGACAAATATATGTAGAAGGAGCAGCAGTTGAAGAAGTAAACCATTTTGCATATCTGAGCAGCTACATAGACCAGGATGGAGACACCAGAAAGGAAGTTAGAATTTGAATTGCAAAACCAGCACTGACCTTCAAAAATCTCGAGAACATATGGCATTCAAAAGTTATATGCACAAAAACCAAGTTAAGATTATTCAATTCAAATGTAATATCCACCCTCATTTATGAATGTGAAAGCTGGTAAACAGCTAAAGAAATAGACAAGAAACTGGACTCTTTTGAAAACAAATGCTCTGGAAAATACTCTGTATAAAGTGGAATGAATTCAAGAACAATGCGGAGATAAGACAGATGAGTAAACAACAACCTATCTCACGGGCGATCAGCAAAAGAAGATGGACATATGTCGGTCATGTGATGAGAAAGAACAATCAGAGGATCCTCAAACAAGCTATCAAATGGAACACTACAGGCCAAAGAAAAAGAGGTCAAACATGTGAAACTCTAAAAAGGACATGGTTAAGAGAGGCCAGTTTAGTGGGCATAACATCCCATGATAAGATTGAAAAACTTGCTGAAGAAAGGAAATTTTGGCAAACTACCATACATTACTATGTGACATTTAATAGTCATAATGATATACATCTTATGCAGCAGAAATAAATATATAATAAACTCTACTTCAATCACTACTGGTATGTAAAGAAAACAAACAAAAAAAAACTGATTAAAACTATATTTCTAAACAGAAATAAAGCAAGAAAATAAATAAAGAATGGATTAGGACTTTGCTTCTCTACAAACCAAGCAATTCAGAGGATCAACAGTAATTTCCTTAACATATCCAAATCACATAACATATTAAAAAAAAAAAGCAACAAAAACAATAAATGTTGATCAACTGAAAAAGAGCAACAAAAACAATAAATGTTGATCAACTGTGATTTTTTAAAATCTTTATGCTATCTAACACTTTGCAATGAAATATAAATTCTCTTCCCCCCTCTAACTTCCAAAAAACAAAAAAAACTGAATAATGACCAATACCAATCCCCAGAAAAAAAAAAAAAAACCCACTTCCAGTTTCATGATCTTCCACTAGAAAACTAACATCCAGCAGACGCCAGGGTATTGTGGGACTGTCTCCCATCAATGTCAGAGTAACCTGAACAGAAGACAAATCAAGGGATGTTTACTTCCATAACATCTATAGCCCATCAAGTCAGACCTCAGATACCTAACATAGTGTTTCAATAAACATTTATACAAGTGGAACTTGTGTATGAAATCAAATATTGTTATAAATGAAACTTACATAAGAAATTAGAAATCTCTATAAATGGGATATATGAAATTGCATGTCTCTAAAAGGGATTTATATATGAAATCACTTTATCTTATATATTTTCTGATATACATTCAAGCAATTCAAGCATTACAACACATCTCTGGACTAAGCAATAACCAGATTCTATCTGGAATGCTAGATAAGTTAATTTTATAATTTTTAATAATGTTATTTTATCCAAAAGTATACTGCTAAATGACATGTGTAATTTCACAATGATTTTTTTCCCAATCATAAAGGCCTATTATGTGATACTGGTCTCTTCATCATTTAATAAAAATCAACTGAAGTGGAAGACACAAACCTCAAATTCATGCTCAACAAAGAACTTCACTCTTCCTTGATCTAATATATGAAAAAAAAAAAAAAACAATTGCAAAAACCAGAGATTTATTCATTACCAGGTCACAAAGCATGAAATAATCAATCAACTCAAAATCAACAAAATATATGAGAACATCATAGGAGTAATGATGAGAGACTGAACTAAAAATACATTAGATCATAAAGAAATATTAGAAATAAATAAGATAATCATGAGACTGTACTATATATGCATGAGATAGTCAATACATGATACCCGAAATGCATAAGATAATCATGAGACTTCAAAAAATAAAAAATAAACGAGATTCATGCCACTGAATCATTACTGAAAACTTGCAAGTTACTCTTTTGAAGCAAAAAAAAATGTGTGGATAAATACTAGGAAATGCAAAACTTAATGCCAAAATGGAAAAACCATGACCCACAAATATATAACTAACCACGTAACTATAAATAAATAAATAAGTAAATAAAATGCTTTAAAAAAAAGTTAATAATTTAATAGGCACAACCCTTCATTCTGTTCAAATGTGTCATAATTTTCATATGATGTCCTATTCCATTTGTTTTCTTTTTCTTCTTCTTCTTCAGCACTCGAGGAAGGTTGGTCATGCTAAATCTGCATCCCTGACAAAGTCCGCCGTCTTCTCCAGGCTTGAGTATGAGCCCCACAGCTCTGCTTTCAAATCATCTCCCTTGGACCAGATCTGTGCTCGGAGTAGGCTGGACAGATTTGCAGGATGTGTTCTGGTGTCTGGACCCCACAGCCACAGAGACGAGTATTTGCGTGTAATATTTTGAGGCAATAGAGGTGACTTAGAAGTCTGCAGGGTCCTATTCTTAGTCGAAAGATTGTGCTTTGCTGGTATCTCAGTAGTTGATGAATGGGGTCTATTCTATTTTCAGTTTTGTGTCCCAGCTGATGTCTAGTTTGCTGTGGATGACATTTGTTTTCATCAGCACAAGCTTACTGTATTCAAATAACACATAAAATTTAAATAGCAGATCTGTCAATTTGAAGTTTTTTGCTTCTAAGTTTTAAAAAAAAAAAAAAAGTGGCCAACCAATCTTAAGTCTCCTCATCTGCTTTGGCAGTTCATTGGACACAAGTCTGTATTGGATAACTTCATTCAATCGCTGCAATGTTTGAATTTTTTCCTGCGGTGTAATTGGATCAGGGGGAATAATTCTATCCTGTGGAAAAGCAACAGAAGGAATGACCAATTTAGGAAATGTGAGACTGATTCTCAAAATGACCTCTTTCATTGAGTAAATTAAAAAAAACAATATATCAGTTTTATGCAAGAGGACATGAATTCCAAAATGTTAACAAACATGTGGGAGCTAGTGCAGAAAAATGTGCACCTTTATCAAATTTGTCATCACGAAGCACAGTACAGGAGATAATGTCACTGTTATATGGTATAAGAATGTGATCCCTCAAGTCAAAGTATAGAGAGAATGTGTAGTGACAGAAAATGAAATGATGAATACTAATAAAATCTAAAGTGGCCTGATTCAAAGATATACACAAATAAAAGAAGCTGGCCAATGCCTAATGCTCAACAAGGTATTGAGAAAATGTATAAGAAAGCATTCAGACTACCAGGTGCATTGCTCCTAACCCTTGCTGTTATCTGACTATATATGAATCTCAAAGAACATACACATGACATTTTATAATGGAAGGCAAGAACAACTAATCTATCTTGGAACTTCCAGCTGAAAGCACTGAATAACTCTATCAATACTTGGAAGTATTCAATGTAATCAATACAATCTCAGTGGTACATTTGGTAGCTGAACAACAGTCACTATGCGACTGCAAATCTGAGTTCTCTACAGTCAGCACTGGTAAAGATCTTCAAATGTAAGCAATGAATCAGAATGGCTTCAGTGAAGAAGTCTTTCAGGCAGGTCTAATCACCATGGAGATATGTCAAACCCTATCTCACTGACTAAGCTGAATCAATTAACCAGCACAGGCTAATCAACACAGCCACATTTACTACTACTGTCTCAATGAAAGAAAGCTATATTCTCAAAGTACATTATCATATTACAAAGAAAAGTTAATGACAAAAAAAAAAGTCTGTCATCTTCTTTAGTTGAACTTCCATGACAATGACAAGAAAAAGACTCATCAACAGTTTACCCTGATACATGTGGGAAGCCTAGGGTAAGTCCCTGTGGTCAGTACATCAACAGCAACCGGCAGCAAGAAACTAGGCAACCTGAAAATACACGTTTACAGCCAAGTTACATCTTTTAGACATAATTCCCTCAGTCTGAGAGCCATATGGTTACAGATCAGGACAGTGTAATGAAGGCCTGTACCAACTAAAGACAAAATCACTTTTCAAAGAGAGAGAACATTATTAAAACCCAAATTAAAGTTTGGTTCCAAATTTCACAAAAAGATTTTAGTCTGTTAACCCTCAGAATCAAGTTTAACACTTTACCTCCCTTTCATCAGAAAAGTAAAACTCAAAAAAAAAGATATACTTATTACATTTTTTTAAAAACATAATGCTTAGAAACTTTCAGATGTTACAAAATTTTATACTGCAAAACATGAGATTTTTTTTTTTTTAAACGGAAGCTGCTAGTTCACCCAGCAGTACCAAATTAAACTACCAAGGTCAAGGTTTTCTTTCCACATGGTCGCACAGAAATCAGAAACTTGGATCTACTATAAACTCGACATTTTGAAGACAGGGGCATGCAGTGAAAATTTTAAAAAACAAACAAAATGGACTACCAAGACAGGCAGCACGACTGGACTTCATAATCAGAGAAAAAAAAAGGAAAGATAGACTCAACACAATGAGACAATCTCTCTGACAGAATATCAAAGTGTTGGAATGAGAGACTGAAATGCACAAAGCCAAGCTACAGAAGACAGTATTCTTCTGTCATAAACATGTTCCAGGGCATGATAAGGACAGAAATAACAAAAAGTCACTGAATTCCCTTCAAGTGAACTTCTTTTGCTTGATGTATGGCACTAAAATAGAGGTAAATTCCCTGTTTCCATGCTATTAAAACATATTATAACAGCGTTAGGCCCGTACTTCCAAGACCATCAGCACATGAAAATGTGATGTGATCAGTATCACGCCAGGCCGCATTTACTTTTCCAGAATTCTCCGGTACCTATTTTTAGAGGCTGGATGGACCCAAGGGCCCCTTCCGAAGTGGTGGGTATCAGAAAAAAAAACAAATCCCCGCTGTATGTCTACTAGGTACAGAGTAAAAGTTTCATATTCAGAAAGTGAATTCTCTCTCTCTCTCTGAACCTTAAGTGCCCAGGGCACATGGAGCTTCCGCAAGGGTTTTCCACAAATGCCTGTCCTTCGCCTTTTTTTCTGCTCTTGCCCAGGTGAGCCCTCTATTGCTCAACATCCTTTCTGTTGTTCTTCTCCATGTCTCTTTTGGTCTACCCTTACTTCTGTTCCCCTGTGGTGTCCATCTTAGTGCTATTTTTGGTAGTGAGTTATCAGTCATTCAGAACACATGTCCAAACAATCGCCAGCGTCTTTCCTCAATAATTGTTGTCAATGGCTTCATCTGCATTTCTGCCAATAAGATGTTATTTTTCTAATTCTTCGTAAACATTTAGTCTGGAAAGAATTCAACTTGTTTTCTATGGTTTTGGTGATTTTCCAGCATTCACTTCCATAGAGTAGTACACTTAGAACATTACTCTTAAATATCCTGATTTTCATATTTATGCTTAGTTTTTTTGATTTCCATATATTCTGCAGCATTGCAAAAGCCTGGTTTGCTCTAGTAAGTCTGTTGTTGATGTCCTCTGTGCTGTCTCCATTTTCTACTACTCTGCTGCCAAGGTATACAAATTCGTTGACCTCCTCCAGTAACTTGCTATCTACTCTGAGTATATTTCTGTGAATTCAGAAAGTGAATTATATTGTGTTTATTGTTCCTGATTAACAAAGGATTGCATTACCTAGCTGAGGCCAGGGTCTCCTTAGCCATTTTGTGCAGACTATCAGCAGTCTCCACAAAGAACATTGACTGCTGCTCCAGAAAGTTGCAGATGTCCTGATTTATGGGAGGAAAAAAAAAAAAATTAAGAAAAGAAAACTGAGCAAAAAATGATTCAGAATAAGCTGTGAACACAGTTCAACACTGCAAAAAAAATTCTGGAACTCTTTACTGAAACTTGTACCTAAAACTAAGAAAAAATACTAGTTTCTATAATAAGACTTTTCCTACTACCAAGCTTTCTCAGAATAAGTACTCAAGCCCATTACGTCACATGTCGGCAGATTCAGTTCTCAAAGAATCATTTATGCCCTGGTGGTTTCCTAAATCTCACATTTACATTTTCCCAGGTGCTAGCTCTTGTTGGAGTCATATCAGTAGATTTTCAGATCAACATGTATTTGCCACATGTCAGTAGATGCCAGTTCCCAATGGGACACATCTCACAATAAACTAATTCCCTAAGATAATATCACTAACATCATTTAAAACCACAAAAGAAACTATAAAGCAACATACAAGGTTTGACAATTAAGTAATGAGACTAATTACATAACAAATAAAATAAACAGCAGTTAAAGACATAACCTGTATTTTACTCAAAATACCCCTTGTGCATTGATACAGTGAGTGGCACAATCTAACAAACACTGGAATGACCTCTGCAGTTCTTCTGTTGGTATGGTCCTTAAACTCGATGTTACAGCCCTTTGGATGTCATCAGTATCATCAAAGAAGCATCCTTTCAATGGTAACTTTAATTTTGGGAATAGAAAATAATTGCAGGGAGACAAATCTGGGGAACAGGGTAGATGGATGAGAACACACACTTGTTTTTGGCCCAAAAATTCCTGTACAACTACCGTCTGATGAGCCGGTGCATTATCATGAAGAAGGAAAAAACTGCCAGGTGTTGAATACTCGGGTTGGACTCAAGAGAAACGTTTTCAATAGGCGTTTCAAAATTCTTAAATAAACTTTGGCAGTGAGTCTATCCCTCTGGAATAAATTCTTTGTGAATAACTCCTTTGATGTCGAAGAAGTTTATTTCATGTTGTTGCATAAATCAGAGTGTAGAGTGTATGGACATGAGATAAGTTTATTATTTATTTATGTAATCGTTTAATGTGTCTTCATGATTATTATGCTCATTAACAAATGCTGAATGACTGTGAATAAGTGAAAGCTGTATGATGAAGGGTAGAATGCCAGACAGGCCTGCGTGACCAATTCTTAACCCTTTGAAATAAAGTATGTTCGTAGCACACCAACAATGTCTTCACTTTCGACTTTTGAAGAGGAAATTTTTTGCCTTTTGGTGATGATGATGACTTCCACTTAGCACTTTGGCGTTTAGTTATGGGTCATGGCTGAAAGTGGTACAAACCGGCAAGCAACTTTTTTCCTGCCCAAATCTTCCACTAAAATTTTAAGAATGGTTTCTCGGTTAACACCAAATTCATCTGCCATCATCCTCACAGTCAAACAACGATCTTCTCGTATCTGTACACTGACTTTTGCAATGAGTTCCTCATTATGAACAGAAATTGGCCATCCATGTCTAGTTGAATTTGTAATCGTTTCCACATCACTTCTAAATCGTGAATACCACCTGAATATCTGTGCACAAGATAAACAATTATTCCCATAAACTTGTCGCATCAATTCAACTGTCTCAATGGCACTTTTTCCGAGTTTTAAACAGAATTTAATGTTAGCTTTTTGCTCCATGCTGATTACATGACAATGCACCTCTAACTAGGTCATCAAAATGGCGGCTTGTTTATTGTCTGCTTATCGGGTGGAGATGAAAAGTTGCCAGATCATAGATGAAGGTTGTGTCTTTGGATTCCATGCTTTGCTTCACAGATGGCATTTTTGTCTTGGCCATAATAAAATCAGTCTCATTACTTAATTGTTGGACCTTGTAGATCAGCTGCTGTTAACTGAAGTATATACTGTGGAGATTGCAGGATTTATAAACTTGTCTGGAGTGCAAGTATGAAGATCTTGATCTAGTGTAACTTGGCAGATACTAACTTCCAGTTGTCCCATCACTTGTACAATAATTTAGAACTCAGTTCCATACAGAATTTTATGTAATTTTGAACATAACTATGTGAAATGTGTTGGATTTTTTTTCTCCTCCTATTAGAGTTACCATATCTCAGTTCCTTTCACATCAATATATACTCATCAAATCTCACTTCCCTTCAAATATCAATATATATACTCATAAATATAAATATATATATATAAAAATCTCACTTCCCTTCACATATCAGTATATACTCATCAAATCTCAGCCCCTTTCACAAAATAAAAGTGTACAAACTACACAAGATGTATAAGGCACTTTGACCTACTGGATTTGGTTTCAATATTTTCTTTGCAACACATGCTTTCTGAAAACTTAAAATCAGAAAAAAAAATTGTTTAAAAAAATTATACATAATTACTTTCCATATTTTTTTTGCTACAGCAGATGCCTTTGAAAGAACACTTTTCTGTTATATCATGAACACCATTAGAGTTATAACTGTGTATTCTAAATATCACAAAAGAAACAGCACAAGATGGAGAAAAGCTTCACATCTCTTACCACACACTTGTCCACTTTGGAAGCACTGTTTGCCCATTTCACCAGTGCCAGAAGTCTAACAAACAGCTGGCGTGTGCGACTTGCAAACTGGAAAATTTCAATTTTCCTGTGTAAAAAAAAGAAAGTTAAACAGTACATAAAGAAACAAGAAAATCTGAACACTGTTCTTAAAACTGTTCCACAAGCTAAGCACTGGCATTTGACGTCTTCCAGTTGCCTGTTCAGTGCTACAATTTACACCCACTTCAATATAAACACTGCACAGTGAATGTGTAGTCACACGTGGAAGTTGTAGCAACAATTCTGAACATCTGCCACCTGCTTCATTCCATCATTATCTTCAGGTGCCATGCCAGCTTCTTCTTTTTCAGCTTTCTGAGCCATTACGGTTCATTGCTGCAAATAAAAGTTCGCCTCCATTCCTCTCTATTCCTAATCTTCTCTCTCCAGTTGGTGACACCAATTTCTTTTATATCCTCTTCTATGCTGTCTTTCCATCTCTGTCTTGGTCTACCCCTTGGTCTTGTTTCCTCATCTCTTGTACATACATAATTTTCATTTGTCGGTTCTCTTCCATTCTTTCTACATGGCCCAACCAGCGTAGTCTATTTAGTTTCAAGACATTTATAATTCACTGGGATTTAAATAAGCTGTTCAGTTCAGTGTTCTTTCTAGCTCTCCTTTCTCCACTGTTGGTATCCTTTATAGGCCCAAAGATTCCTCTTAGGATATTGTTCTCAAAGATTTGCAATTGTTCATCATTCTTTGTTGTACTCTATGTTTTTGATCCATACATGATGGCTGGTCTTATTATAGTTTTGTAGATTGTTATTTTGGTGTTTTGGGACAGGGTTTTGGATTTTAACAAGTGTTGTATGGTGAAGTATATTTTATTCCCTATCTATACTTTGCTTTTAATTTCCTCTCTAACTAGCCATGCCAACTGGTATTGGCTATTGTTTCTCCATAGTACCTGATCCTTCATGCAAGCCTTCAGTTCAGTTGTGATCTCATCTCATACCATCCTGTCAAACTATCCAGTATCATTTCTCTCAGCCTTCCCCTAAGCTCTTCTTCCCTCTACTTTTCATGTTGTTACAAATATTTTCAGTGCCTCCTCTTCTCATTGCATATCCTATGAAAGTACATTGTCTTTCTCAGATTTTTTTGACAATTATTTTTTGTGTGTGTGTCTCTCCTGCTCTTCTCACACATTCTTCATGAGTAATCTCAGGTGTGTAGGAAATTTGCAACATTCTTCTGATAAACCACTTTTCTATTGCTTCCAATGATCTTTGTGTCTATCGTCCTTGATTCACTTCTATATAATAAGATAAGCTCACTAAAGCATTTTAGGGTTTCATCCCACCAAGTCATATAAACTGAGGTATATATAGGGGCCGGCTAGCGTAGTGGTTAGAGCACTCGTCTAGCAACCAAATGGTCGAGGGTTCGAATCCCCAGCTGAGCGGGATTTTTTTTCCGACCAATACGGCCCTGAGGTCGACCCAGCCTCATAAAATGGGTACCAGAGAAAATCTGGGAAGTAAAGGCAGCGAGGAAAGGAACTGGTCACCCTACCTCATACGCTGATGACCCAGCATAATGAGGTCTCTAACGCTTCACCCCCTACGGCATTTGAAATGCTATGGGACTATCTTTACTTTTATACTGCCTATATTTTCCTTGATCTGTTGGTAGACTGGAAAAAAGAGAATTTCACAACCATATTTTTCCTTTCCATTCCTTCCCTTTACCAACACCAAAAGAAGATGGTATCCATTTTTCAAAATTCAAAACAGGCCACAACAGACTGAGACACTGCATGTTTAACAGGTTATAGACAGGCATAACCAATGAATGCAGCTGTAGCTGTGGTACTGGATAAAATGACTGCCCAGCACCCGTTACAGGACTGCCTTTCATTTGAAGAACCGAGATGGCGCTTTTGGCCATCACCATGACAAGCTGAATGGTGATCTTAATAGCCTAAGACAAACAGCAAATATCCAAGCTGTCATCAGAAGGTGTTCGATGAAGAAGAAGAAGTATCTACTTTTCTAGCAGGGTTGACTGAGATACATTAAGCCAGTGTAACAGCCCAATCACCAACATAAGATACTGGTGTACTACATACTTTGCTTGGATGCCCAATAATGAATATCAGCAGAAAAACGTTAACCATGCACAGAAATCTTATTTTCCAAAACAAAATATTTTTATTCATTATCAATAAAAAAATTTTTTAAAAATCAACCATTGTCTTAATGCGTCTCAGTGATTACATTACCTGTCCATATCAGTTTTTCTGGGCAACCTGGAAAAAAAACAAAACAAATTCCTGAACTAAAGATTCAACTGCAAATTACTTATACAATTTCTGTACAAACTTACCAACACATGGTAAACAAGACAGGCTACATTCAAAGAAATGTTAATCTTCAGAGCAAAGAAACAATTATCTTTTGACACATGAATAATAAACACTGCTCACTCTGCTCAGTAAGCATGTTCTGTCACCAGCACTGGGTTAGCTGGTCTAGGAATGCGAGTTACTAATATAAGACCAAGAATAAGCTTGTCAATAGTGGCCTGCCCTCTCATCCACAAAGTTGTTGATCAGGACCCCCACTATCAGCACCATCCACCCATTCAACCCAGCTGTAGAAATGGGTAATGTACTAAGGGGAATGGAAGAACAGCTTCTCAAGACAGAAAACACCCACATGATGAAGCCAGTCTGTTTTCACTTCACACACTGCTGTCAGTGAATAAATGAAAAACAGGACATCACATTCAGTTCAGTCACATGACTATGGAGCTTCATCCTAGCTGATAGCAGGTGAGAAAAAAAAAACAAAAAAAACAAAGTGATATGAGATATGAACTTGTCAAGCAACATTTTGTACTTGCTCCCACTCCACTCTGATATGTCATTTCCTTCTAGTTTGTAAAATGAATGCCATTCTTTTAATACTTAAACTTATAGCTCTGACAACATAACCAAATGCCTAAATCAGCTATGTCAAACTGGTGGCCCATAGGCCCTTAAGTGTGGCCCACAAGGCCACATAACCAAATGCCATGTAAATGTAATGTATCTGATTAAAATTGATAGAAACAAGTTAAAAAAAAAAATTAAATTTTAAACACTTTTAAAAGACCTCAATCAAAAGCAATTAATTCACTTTTACTTCTCAACCACCACTTTTTCTCATTTTTTTGTTTGTTGTAAGCTAGCAAAAACTAGTTGATTTAGAATCTGTTCACTACTTAATTTCCACATACAATTGTGGCCCTTCAGACCACTTCTTCTGCATTCAATTTTGCATGCTCAGCTTTCTAAACCTGAGCTGCCTCCATGAATCCTGTTGTCTGATGTCTTCGTAGGAACCCCACAGTTTCTTCTCTGTGCTTCTCTCTGGGCCATACATGGGCTCTGAGGTCTCTGTATATGGTGCAGGTCTTTATGATGTGTTCAGGAGTCTGAACTTGCATTAGACTGTGAACACAGCCTTTTATCTTCTGGAGATCAGCACTGAGTCGGAAGTGTCTGGTTTGTAGCCTGAAGACTGTGGTTTGCTGTCATTTGTTTGGTCTTAGATTGGGGTCCTGTAGGTATATTCAGTTTGTTCTCTATCGCCAAGTGTTCTGATATTTTCTTTTAACTAGTGTTTTCACTTCCTTTCTTTAAGGCCACTGACACTGGACACTTCAGGCCTAAACTGTGGAACTTACAGCTTGATAATCCAACCTACTGAATATCATTCCATTTGCTAAACACCCATTATTCTATTAAATTTCCTTTATTCTAATTTTAATCTAATTTTCACTTTTGTTCTAACTTATTCAAATTTTCTTTATTCCAACAGCATAATCAAATGGACTGTTATTCCTTAAATTATGACACTTACAGCTCTAGTGACATAATCAAATTATCTGTCATGCTTTAAATTATGAAACTTACAGCTCTGACAACACAACTAACTCATGGTATGTTCTCTGAAGGCCATACTCAATAAGAAGAGCAAGTGGGATTGTTCCTCCTCCAGAAGATGGGCCAGGCGGGGCCATTAACATGCCACTCTGCAAGGCCATATCCTGAGCCAAATTTCTTTCTCTTTAAAAAAGAAAAGACAAACAGTACATTTGATAGTTTGAGTAAAAGGACAGTATTTTGTTAATAATTCTCTTGTGAAAAATGACTGAATTACAAATACTGCTATCTCTTTCTTTCTCTTATCACCACAAGACAAACTTACATTATGTAACAAACTTTTTTTGAGTAAGCATACTGTGTGCTTATGTCCCTCGACTGCAGTGCCTTGACTTTGTTACAGGTGTCATTTTACTTCTGCTGCCTGAACATTTTGACACTTTTTATTAATATTCACATTAAGCTTTGTTCTTTGACACTCTTTCCCCAAGTAAAGTTAATAATATACCCTTGTGCTTCATTTTACTTACTTGTTTTACGACTGTTCTATTTTAACAATATTTACCTTTTACTTTTTTGATAAACTATTAATATCGACAATACGTAACTTCCAAAAAATAAAGATACTTCTAGCTTCCAATATGTACATGTTCATTAAAATATTGATAAATAATGTTACGTTACTTGTTTCGATTAAAACAATGATAAACATACGTTAAGTTAACACGCTATGTTCACTTAAATCCCAATTATCAGTGGAATATATTTAAATCCAAACAAACGATGCCCCCAGATTGTTCATTGTTGTCTAGTAAAGCTAGCTCTCAGAATTAGTTTCGCATTTTTTCTTGCCTTATTAGATAAATGAGGATTTGCCTTCTTCCATTCCAGATACCAATGCAAAGATAAGAAATAAACATTTTAATTATTAGTCAGAGGAAATCAGCTTTCCAAATGAAATCATCTCAACTGGTGACTTTTTAATTGCTCCATAGCGTCCATGACAGTTTCTCTTGGCATTTTCCTTCCCCTGCCTCTCTTCCCATTTATCTTTCCTGTTGTTTTCTTACCAGTTGTGTGTGTGTGTATATATCTCTCTCTGAACCTTAAGTGCCCAGGGCACATGGGGCTTCCGCAAGGGTTTTCCACAAATGCCTGTCTTTCGCCTTTTTTTCTGCTCTTGCCCAGGTGAGCCCTCTATTGCTCAACATCCTTTCTGTTGTTCTTCTCCATGTCTCTTTTGGTCTACCCTTACTTCTGCTCCCCTGTGGTGTCCATCTTAGTGCTATTTTTGGTAGTGAGTTGTCAGTCATTCGGAGCACATGTCCCAACCATCGCCAGCGTCTTTCCTCAATAATTGTTGTCAGTGGTTTCATCTGCATTTCTGCCAATAAGATGTTATTTCTTATGGTGTTTGGCCAAAATATTTTTTTAATTCTACGTAAACATTTAGTCTGGAAAGAATTCAACTTGTTTTCTATGGTTTTGGTGATTTTCCAGCATTCACTTCCATAGAGTAGTACACTTAGAACATTACTCTTAAATATCCTGATTTTCATATTTATGCTTAGTTTATTTGATTTCCATATATTCTGTAGCATTGCAAAAGCCTGATTTGCTTAGTAAGTCTGCTGTTGATGTCCTCTGTGCTGTCTCCATTTTCTACTACTCTGCTGCCAAGGTATACAAATTCGTTGACCTCCTCCACTAACTTGTTATCTACTCTGAGTACATTTCTGTTGTTCACATTTTGCTTCATTAACTTTGTCTTTCCTACGTTGATCTTTAGTCCTATGTTGTTTGCATTCTGGGTTAACTTGTTTATTTTATCTTGCATATCTTTGTGACTGCTTGATAATAGACAAATGTCGTCCGCAAAGTCAAGGTCCTCCAGCACTGTGTTAAGGGTCCATTGTAATCCTCTGCGTTTGTCTGATGTTGCCTCCTTCATTAACCAGTCTACTGCCAAGATAAATAATGTTGGTGATAGTACACATCCCTGTTTCACTCCTGTTTGTACCCTAAAGCTGCTGGAGGTATGTTCTCCACAGATAACTTTGCACTGAAAACCCTCGTATAGGGCTTTGATTACATTAACTATTTTATGGGGGAGGCCATGCCATCTTAGGATTTTCCACAGTGCATCTCTGTTGACACTGTCAAAGGCTTTCTCAAAATCTATGAATAATGCATATGTTGTGCTATGCCATCATTTGCCTGTTCTAATATTTGTCTAAGTACAAATATATGGTCTATGCATGATCTTCCTTTCCTAAATCCTGCCTGCTCTTTCCGAAGTTTTTCCTCAAGTGTTGGTACAATTCTGTTGATGATTATTCTGCAAAATACTTTACTAGTGAGTGGCAGTAGGGTAATGCCTCTCCAGTTCCCGCAATCTCTGAGGTCACCCTTCTTTGGTAGTTTTACTATAAGACCAGTTTTCCACTCCTCTGGGGCTTTTTCTAAATCCCAGATTTGTTGTAATATCCGGCAAAGCTGTTTTGGTGTTTCTGTTTCTTCTGCTTTCAACATCTCAGCAGTCACTTCATCTTCACCTGGTGCCCTGTCTGATTTTAGCATCTTTATCGCCTCTTTTACTTCATTTATTGTTATTGGTCCTGTATTGATGTTTAGTTCCGCTTTTGCTTCAGGTATATCTATTGCTTGTGCTGCTTGTGTTCTGTTTAGTAGGGTGTTAAAGTGTTCCCTCCATCTTTCAATTTTTTCTCTTTCTCCACTGACCAGTTGTCCATTTTGTGTTCTTACTGCACTTTCACATCTTGTATTGAAGTTACCTGTCATCTGCTTTGTGATTTTATATATGGTTTTCATGTCATTTGTATATGCTGCTTTCTCTGCTGTCTCTGCTAAGTTGTCATAATACTGACGTTTATCTTGACGGCATGATTCCTTCACTTCTTTGTCTTTTTGTGCATAATTACTTAAAACTCGTTTTTTAAGCCGTTGTGATTTGGTGTTCAGTAATTTTTTCTTGATTTCTTTTCTTTGCTCTATCTTTTCCCATGTGGTCTCACTTATCCATTCCTCTTTTCTCCTTTTCCGATATCCCAGCACCTCTTTTGCTGTTTCCTGTAGTGTTTTATTGAACTCTAATATGGACATTTCTGCTTCGTCTTGTAGGACACTGAAGCGGTTCTTAAGTATTATTGAGAATTCATTTCTTGTTTGCTGGTCTATCAGTTTTCTTGTATCAAAATGTATCTTTCTGTGTTCTCCGATTCTGGCTTTCCTTAATTTTAGTTTTATTTTTGCTACCAGAAGGTTGTGATCACTTCCTATATCTGCTCCTTTCCTTGCTCGCACATCTTGTAGTGACCGTTTCCACTTGTTGTTTATTAGTATGTGATCGATTTGGTTTTCTGTGGTTTTATCTGGTGACCTCCAAGTCACCTTATGGATGTTTTTGTGTTGGAAAATTGTCCCTCCGATGGTCATCATGTTTTCTTCACAGAAACTGCACAGTCTTTCTCCATTTTCATTTATTTCTCCGATTCCTTCTCTTCCCATGATTCTTCTTCTATCTTCATTTCCTTCACCTACTTTTGCATTGAAGTCGCCCAAGATGAGTAGCATGTCATGCTTGGGTATTGTTTCTACTGTGGCTTGGAGGCTGTTGTAAAAATCTTCTTTTAATTCCTCTTCACCTGCTTCTGTTGGTGCATAACAAACTATAATAGACAGCTTCGTGAATCTTGAGTTGAAACGTGCATATAATAATCTCTCATTTATTGGGGTCCATTTCAGCAATGCTCTTGATGCTTCTTTTGTTATAATCAATGCTACTCCTCCTTCATGAAGATCTTCTTTACCTGACCATATTATTGTATCTTCTGTGTGCTGTGTTGTTAATTTCCTTCTGCCTTGTCCTGTCCATCTTGCTTCTTGTATTCCTAGTATGTCTAGTTTGTATCTGTGCATTTCCTTGATGGTTTGTGCTAGTTTTCCAGTCTGGTTTAGTGTTCTTACATTCCAGCTGCCTATTTGCATCTTTTGTTTAGGTTCCAGGAGGTCTGCAGTCGGGCTGGGGACTTCCAGTGGCTGGCTTTCATCCACAACCTTCATGGGCTCAGTTTCCTGATACGCATTTCTCCTTCCACCTGCATTTGCTTTTTCCCTTGCTTCTGTTTCTGTAGCAGTCTGATTGTTTTTTACCAGATAGGGTTGCTGGCCCTATGCTGAACCCTCCTTAGTCGCCTTTTACGATCATGCATGGTAGGGTACAGTGGTCCTATTCTTTGCAGATCCCGGGTACCACACGGGGGGTGTGTGTATATATATATATATATATATATATATATTACATCCAGTGTCATTAATTAAAAGTCACATAGAGCTCGCATGGTAGTTCGCCATGTTTTCCTCTCCTAGGCGAGCTTTCCAATATCATCAACGGATTTTATGCCTACTGATTAATTAATTAACATTGTCCTCTTTAGAGTTTCAGGGGGTGGACATCTTTTTCTTCGGCCTTTTGTGTCCCACTTGATAGCTTTTTTTTTTTTTTGATTCTCTGAATGTTTCTTCTCATCACGTGGCCGATATAAGTACATCTCCTTTTTCTGACCACCCATGAGACAGGCTGTGGTTCACTCATCTGTCTTACCTCTGCGTTGTTCTTGAACTCGTTCCACTTTATACCGAGGAAAATCATTAGGCATTTGTTTTCAAGAGAGTCTAATGTGTTGTCTATTTCTTTAGTTGTTTTCCAGCTTCCGCATGCCTAAATGAGGGTAGATATTACATTTATGGGTGGGTGGGTGGGTGGGTTCAGGATCTCATCCAGCATCACTGTGGTTCTTCCGACACGGTAATGTATGCGGATGGCTCGGTGACTCTGAACGGCGGGGGTGGTTGAGGTTTTGTTGCCGGAATGGAAGAGTCGTGGCACGGGGTTCGGGGGCCTTTGAGGTCGCCACTTCGGCCATGCGAGTGGAGATTAGGGATGTTTCGGCGGCAATGGAGAGGTTGGTTGATCATGCTGAGGTTAACGGTGTCATTATGGCAGATTCACGGAGTGCGCTTTGTGGGATTGAGAAGAATTCGAATGTTGGGCCGGTCAGCTGTGACAAGCATGACGTGGCTTTGCTGTCCAGGGCATGGGGGCATGGCAGTGGTGTGGCAGACGGACTTGCTGGACAGGCAAAAAATGGATGACAGACCGACACTGGACAAGGTGGACATTGCTAAAGCTGTGTTGGACAGGCTGCGAGAGAATAAAGAGCTAGAATGGAAGAACAATGTAGCTGTGAAAAGATTGCTGGAACTAGGACAAATTAAAAGTGCTGGCATTAAATCTAAACTGTGTGACCGAAAACACATTGTAAACAACCAATATTTGACAGGAACTATTAGCAAGCATACTCTTCAATGGTCCGTCGGGGTGCATATTGTCGCCTTAATTATTTAACTTGTATACTGAAAATATAATGAGGAATGTTAGAGAAGACGAAGACAAAGAGTATTACGATGTCATAAAAATTGGAGGTTATGAAATACCAGATATTAGCTATGCTGATGACAGAGTAGTACTGTCCACAACACAAAAAGGAATGGAAAAACTAATTATGTCAGTACGTAAGAACAGTGAAAAGCAAAACCTCTATCTTAAAACGAAGAAAACTAAATTGATGACAACTGACAAAACAAATAAAGCAGCTGAATTATGTATCAATTAGGAAAAATTGGAAGAAGTGGAGAGTTTTGATTATCTTCGATCACTGCTAAAATGGAGATACAATGACGGAAATTAAAAAGAGGACATCTATTGCTCTTCAGAAAGTAAAACAACTAAAGAATCTGTGGAGAGAAACAGACAGAACTATAAAAATAAGATTTTTAAGGGCATGCTTCTTTCCCATCGCAACGCATGCATGTGAGACCTGGACATTTAACAAAACAGCTGAGAAACACATAAATGCCTTTGAATGTAAACGCTACAGAAGAGTTCTTCAGATATCATGGACACAAAAAAGAACAAATATATCCATACTGCAAGAATTTAATATTGAAGAAGGCTGGCTAGTAAAGAGGATTAAAGAGAGAAAACTTAAATATTTTGGACACATTAAACGGCATGATAATCTAGAGAAGACTGCCTTGGAGTGGTACATAATGGGAAAAAGAAAGAGAGGAAGACCAAGGCGAAGATGGTTGCAAGACATCATTGATGATCTGCAAATGAATGCATCAGCAGCAGGGCATCTTGCTTAAATACCAAGGGGCCTACAGGAGAGCTGTTAGGGAGGCAAAGTTCCGCAATGGACATGCGAATGAATGAATGAACTCTTCAATGGATGCCGTGGAATGCGGCTGACATATATGGAGTTGTCCTGAATGCAGTGAAGCCAGAGTCTGAATTTTGAACTTTTAACTTCGTGTGTGTTTGTGTGTGTGCGTGGCATACGTGAGTGAGTGAGTGCGTTGCGGCTCCGATCTCTTCGAGATCTCCTTCAGCGTACCGGAAGTGATGCCGATCTCTTCCCGATCTCCTTCAGCGTACAGGAAGTGATTATAGTCATTTTGGATTCTGAGATATAACTAGCCATTGCTGAAATGCGCACCTAACAAAAACACAGCTTTAAAAAAAATATTTATAGCACATGAAATTTAAAGCGCATAAAAGCACCGTCTTTGGAGCCGGCTATGACGTCCACTCCTTACGTAGTACGGAAAAAAGTTAAGAAAGGATAACCACCTCTTTTTTCCCACTCCACCCCGTAGCTTGTCCAGCAGAGGGTTGAGTGTCTCGATACAGCTACCTGCGTCAGATACGTTATTGGTGAAATATTGCCTCTGCATTTTCTTTCCTCAAAACGGCGCAATCCAGAAAGGAATATATTGCTGAGGCAATGACGTCAGAAAAGGCTGAGCACGTGACCGGTATTGTCCTTCAGCCACTGTGGAAAACACAGAAAATTGATTGGGTAATGTTTTCATGTGGTTTTAGTGGTTTACTGAAGTCTATAGTTAACTGAAATTAACGCGCGAATCAGATTACAACCCGGTTACCCCAACTATAATCGCCTATTCCACTTTCTCCCGACTAGATTACCATTGTACCACTCTCTCCCCTTTTCCAGGGTCCCCCCTCCCCCTTCTTATTTTACGATCCACCTATCACACTTCACAAGTCTCCATTTAAACGTTCCGTACACTCCACCATGCGCACTTCTGAACACAGCCTCTTATAAACCACAGCTTCTTACAAGTTATAGTTAAGTGCTCCATTCGTTTTTTTTCCATTCCTATTTTTTACATAGCATTCATCTGAATTTATATTTTATCTTCTCTCTCTATTTCTTCGTCCTGCGTGTTTTTGTATGATTAAGGTTCACAACGAAACGGTCACAACTGTGTGCTCGTTAAGTATAAAGCTATTCCTACCATTTTCCTATTTTATACCGAAATGATCAGTGCTTTATTCAGCAAAAGAAGATTTCTACATGTACGGTGACATCTCTCTGTATATGTTGAAAGCGCAGAGATAAGGCAGATGAGGGAACAACAACCTGTCTCACGGGTGATCAGAAAAAGGAGGAGGACATATATCGGTCACGTGATGAGAAGAAACAGTCAGAGAATCACAAAACAAGCTATCAAGTGGAACACAGCAGGTCGAAGAAAAAGAGGTCGATCACGTGAAACTCTAAAGAGGACATTGAGGCCAAATTAGTAGGCATAAAATCCGTTGATGAGGTTGAAAAGCTCGCCGAGGACAGGAGAACTTGGCGAACTACCATGTGAGCCCTATGTGACGTTTAATGGCACGGGAAGGATGTAAGATGTAAGATGTGTTGGAAAAAAAAAAGCTGTGAGTAAAATACTCTGATACCCAGCGTGAACGTCCTGTAAGATATAAACGAGAATTCTAAATCAACAAAGAATGATGGTATAATCACTCTGTGTACACTGAAGAGATCTGAGCACCAATTGATTTTTTTTTTTGGTTGCAAAGTGCAGTGATAGCCCTAACAAACTAAGTAAGCAAGACGACAGCTGCGGGAAGAGAGGGTGGGGGTGGGTGAAACGGTAAAAATGATCTTTATTTCGAGAAATTTAAAACTTCATATCCCACTGATGTTTTCTGTAGTATTACTGTTTAAAAAAATAAGAGCAGACTTAATTAGTAACAAACATAAAAAACATAATTTTTTTACGTTTTCTGACTGTTACTGTTGTAACAAATGAAAGCTTCCCGTGCCTGTTTTGTTACTGTTATGTATAGTTAAAGGAACGAAATCTCTATCAGGCAAGGCAAAACTACCGATGTGCTCATAAAGACTCATCTCACCCAAGGGACTTACCACCAGAGGCAAGAACTCTTGACAGCGACACCGATTCACAGTAAAGTCCTTTTGTTCGACCAAGTTCCTTTATATCATGGATGATGTCTGCTCGATCCATTGTCTGCCCTTTCCCCATGACAGCTGATCTGCTCTTTCCTCTGATACCTGCGTGGTCTGGCACAAAGATATAGGTCAGCCGAAGGATCTGTGACATCTGCAGGAACTCGAGCCACTGTTGCATTAGAGAGCCCCCCAGCATGAAATTTCTTTACCATTTTCATCGAGTACGCGCGCTTCCGTGTAAGATTTGAGTCGGCTCAGAACGTTTGTCACAACCACGGTCTTCATCATGGTCCTGCTTGTTGTTGCAGCAAAAGCTGGCTTCTGTCACTGTTCTGCCTTTTGAGTTTATTGTAAAGCCCTAGACATACCTCTCCCCTTTAACCACTGATCCATCTATATAAGTAACTGTGTCGTTATCTGTGTTTGTGTGTGTGTGTGTTTGTCCCCCAAATACAGAAGAGCTATTATATGTGTGTGTGTGTGTGAGTGAGTGAGTGAGTGAGTGAGTGAGTGAGTGAGTGAGTGAGTAAGTGAGTGAGTGATGCTGGAATTCGTAGAAAATTCGTTAGTGTAGAATGAGAAACGGCCGCATAACTCCCTTGATAAGGATTTCGCAAAGTATACCGTATGTTCCCCTTGGAGGCCCCGTTCGAACTTCTGGGGCCAAAGACTAAAATATATAAATAATGCTTACTTGTGGTACCGGTATTGGGGGTGGGGATGGGGGGGGGTTTGCAGGAAAACTTTGAATATAGAAAGAGAAGAGGGGTGGGGGTAAAAGGAGAAGATAAAGGTCAAGAAACCTTCTTGCTCATCATCTGTCGGGGGAGGGGGGAGGTTGAGGAGAGAGCGTGATATATATAGAACGAAAGAAAGACAGCGATGTAGAGATAGAGAGAAAAAGAAAAGGAGAGAGAGAGAACTATATAGAGATGGAGAGAAAGAGAAAGCAATCGATAGATAGACAGATAGACAGACGGACAGACAGACAGACGGACGGACAGACAGACAGACGGACGGACAGACAGACAGACAGACAGATAGATAGATAGATAGATAGATAGATAGATAGATAGATAGATAGATAGATAGATAGATAGATAGATACTCGCTCCCCCTCTTCCCTTTCAGACAAACATTCTAGTTCTTTAAAGAAGAGGGGATTGAAGGTCAAGTTTTCTGGGTGGTGATTCCCAGACTCCTTTGAACTGTAGGATTTCTTTTGTTCTTCTCAGCGTTGAACCATCGTCTCTTGCGCTGCCCTGAATTTCAAACGCGTCTTAGGATAGGAATATTTTAAAATAATAATTTTATATAATTTTATATTGTTTATTTTTTTATGGGTACAAGAGATTCATGTTGTATGTTCTTATGGGATGCTTAATCCATTTTGTCTTGCCTGTGATCCGTTCTTCACTCTGTCCTGTTTCTCGTTCATTCCTACACATCAAAATCTTTACAATAAAGAAAAAAAAACACAGTATAACGATTTTTCATCAAAAATATCAATTTTATACTTGTATTATGACAACAAAATCAACCCTAATATACTTATTAACATCCGTGATTCCTTTCTTAAAATACAAGTACAAAAACATGGAATGATTGCAATCATTCAAACACCTTGCACATAAAGAAATGGCTTTAATGTGATTAAACCAAAATTGTCCCATATATAAATTGTTAACTGTGTCATTAATGATTACACAGCCCAACAAACAAACAAAAATTTTTTATTTTTTTTTGGTGCCTTGGTTTTTAAGCCTGTTCCTGGAGTTATATGGGACACTGATTCAGAAAATTACATTGGACAGACCGCATCAGCTCTAGTTTCTTAGATATGGTTGAATTTACACAATTTAATTCCGCTCTTTAAAAATTCTTTTCTGTAGAATTGAGATGTCATAACAAGCTGTCTTATTTGAATGGAAAATTTATGTATTTAATTCATCCACATTTTTGTGTGTATAATGACCTTTGTTTCACAACTATTCGTATACTTTCGTTCCTACAATTCACACTAGCATAAAAATGTACAGCTCAAATGACAAAATTGCTTTTCTTCTGTATTATTACATAATTATGTGTACAGCTTTAAGATGGTAAATCATGGTTTTCGTAGACTACATAAATTTGTGTTTCAAAGGTTTCTCAACTGATCTGTTTAGAACAACTGCGGTGTATAATAGTTATGATCGTATAGGAAGTGTGTGTGTATTATCACACATATCATTCCACTTTTGCAAACCGAGCTACGTAGATGCTATGGCTACTTCAAAACGGGGTTGTTTGCTTAATCCCGACGTATTTTGCTATATTTGTGGGGAGTACACACTGAAAGCAAGTAGGAAACCTATTTCTGAGTTTGTAAAAAGAGCATATATAGGTTATTCTGGTATCAAGCTTGGAGATCAAGATAAGCCATGGGTTCCTCATATTGTATGAAAAACTTGTATGGAGCATTTGCATCAGTGGACAAATAGAAAGAGAAGCAGCAGCCTGAAATTTGGAGTACATATGGTGTGGAGGGAGCCGAAAAACCACTTCGATGACTGTTATTTTTGTATTGTTAATATCATAGGTATCGATCGAAGTAATCGTGACAAGTGGACTTACTCTGATCTGCCTTTAGGCAGGAGACCAGTTCTGCATTCGGATCTTGTACCCGTTCCATCTTTCCTTGAACTACCACAGCTCTCAGAGGATGAGTCTTGCACGTCTGATATCGCGCAAGGTAAAGAAAGTGGGGACAGTGAATTCCAAACAACTTCACATACTGACCGTTTTGATCACAATAAATTGAGTGATCCGATTTGGGACTTAATTTTTTTTCTAATGAGTCTTCTGAATTGCTTGCCTAAATTTTTTTTAAAATGTACTTAAACATGGAACGAAAAGTACATTTTATAGAAGGGGAGAAAAGAATGTGCTGCCATTCTTTACCAAAGACAACAACTTAGTATTCTGCAGCAACATCGGAAACCTCGTGAAGAAAATTGAGTGGCGTCTTTTCATCGACAGTTCAAAACGTATTATGAAATGTGTTCTTTTAAATAACGGCAACTATGGTTCTATTCCAATCGGTCATTCCACCAGGATGAAAGAAGAATAAAAGGCCATCTCTTCAATCTTGGAAACGATAAATTACCAGGAACATCAATGAGTGATTTGTGTACAGTTGAAGATGGTTGATTTACTTCTTGGTCAACAAAATGGCTACACAAAATATCCTTGCTTTTTATGCCTTTGGGATAGTAGAGCCAAACATGAACATTGGGCAAGAAAAGACTGGCCTCCGAGGGAATATATGGTGGCTGGAGGAAAAAATGTAGTCAAGGAACCTTTGGTAGCACGAGATATAATAATACTGCCACCACTACATATAAAGCTAGGTCTGATGAAACAATTTGTACATTCTTTGAATAAGACGGTTCGTGCGTGCATTGAGTACATAGTGGATAAGTTACCTGGACTTACCATGGAAAAAACTGAAGGCAGGAAGTTTCTATGATCCACAGATTAGACAACTTATAAATGACCCATTCTTCATAGCCTCAATGAATGAAATCGAAACATGTGCCCGGTCTTCATTTGTTCTTGTTGTGAAAAGCTTTCTTGGCAACAAGAAGGCAGACAACTACACAAAATTAGTAGAGGATATTCTCTTTCATTTCATCAGGTTTGACTGTATCATGAGTGTTAAAATTCATTTTCTGCACAGTCACTTAGACTGCTTTCCAAAGAACCTTGGTGACTTAAGCGAAGAGCAAGGTAAAAGATTTCATTAAGACATAAAAACAATGGAGGCCAGATACCAAGGAAGATGGGATGCATACATGATGGCAGACTATCGTTGGAATCTTATGCGAGGTTGTCCTGGCAGATCCCACTCTCGGAAGTCTTACAAAAGAAGATTCTTGCATGTCGAATGCGTGGAAAGTATGCATCATAAACTTGTGCTTTTGGTATGAAACACGTAGATTCTCATGCAGTACACTTTTCTTTTAATGTTTAATATGTTCCCTTCATGATTAAAAGATATTAATTTAAACACTACATTAACATATCCTGATTTTTATGGCCGAGAAAAGTGAAGAGAGGTATATGCTGTATGTTCTGTATCTAAAAAACTAGAGCTGATAGGGGAAAACTTGTGCCACTTTTGGAATCACCAGGTCAAATATATCCAGAAAGTGGATATTGAACATCTGAGGCACCAAAATATGTGTTGGCAGTGTAACGTAGATAATAGAACCATGGTTATCATGATAACTACTATGTTTTCTAGACTGTGCGAAAGAATGTGTTCAAAAAGAACACCGGTAACTACGGAAGCTCAATGGTAGACGACCGCAGTCCCAAGGGAAGGCACCCTTTCTCTTTCCGAAATGTACGTAACTTTACTTAAGGCCCTTGCATATATCATTGTTCATGAAATACCACACCCATTTTTTTCGTCTACAAACGTTTTAAAAGGACACCAGGCGAAATAGAAGTATCCCCGTGAAGCCAGATGAGTGGGCTGACGAATACCCTGTTATGGAGTCATTTCCGTGGTGAACAACATTGAATAATGGTTTTGCAGTAGTGGAGTATTTTGAGATGATTTAGTTCTTTTATCTGGAGATTCCACTGCGACATTCAACACGTGGTTCTCTGTTCCCGCGGTAACAAGGCGTCTTACCAAGTGGTCGAAGCTGAGGTGGGCTAGGAGTTCAAACAGGCCTGGTCCATAGGCAAGTCCTGACGACGTCATTATCTCATCTTGACTCAAAGATGCTGCGGTCAAATAAACAGAAATGATCATGTGATAGTTATAGAGAATGTTTATTATCACTAAAATTTCATAATTTTAAAATTTCTTTTCACTGAAAACGCTGCAATTACTGGCTCAGTGGCTTTAGGCAAAGGTGCTCATCTTGAATGCTTTATCGAACCCACCGTCAAAACATGAGGGTCTTATTAAGTGATGTTTGTAATGTTTATATCGAGCAAGTAAAGGAGCTGAGTTGTAACTCTTGAAGAAAAGGATGTCTGTTTGAAAGACGTCAAGACCATCCAAATTCATGGTACACGTCATGAGAGCAGGTGGAGTGGAATATTTGATAGCAACAGAGATGACAGAGGGCAAAAGAGGCCACGGCAGACAGAGAAGATGATAGATGGACTGACGAAGTGGCACAGAGAAAGAACGTCAGTCCAGCCCTTAATTAACACACAAAATAGAGAAATGTGGGAAAGCGTGACACCCAACATCAGCCGGCATGGCACTGGATAGGTAGATAGACAAGATAGTCTGATTGAGACAATTAGCAAAGTTACTCTGGGACGGGGGACCGGATAGCGTAGTGGTTAGATCAATCACTCGTCTAGCAACCGAATGGTCGAGAGTTCGAATCCCCAATTAAGCGGGATTTTTTTTTTCCGACCTTTGCGGCCCCGAAGTCGACCCGGCCTCGTAAAATGGGTACCACAGAAAATATGGGAAGGAAAGGCAGCGAGGAAAGGAACTGGCCACCCTACCTCATACGCTGATGGCCCAGCATAACGAGGTCTCCAACGCTTCATCCCCTACGACATTTGCTATGAGACTCTGGGGGGTGAAAGCTGGAACAGGAGAGGAGCAGGCATGGTTGTGTTCTGAATTATGTGGACCTGGCTTTACCTTGCGGTCCAGTGGTCCAAACATCGGTTGAGTCCACCGAAAAGCGTAGCATTTTCCCCTTCTATTCGGCTTTATTTCAAGTATGCAGATTAGCCTCCGTAAGCCATTCCCCATCCAGCACAGTGCCGGCGCTTCGAAACCTTCACCACTTCAGATGTAACGAACATCCCACTTACTCTGTCACACCGAGACAGAGTAAGAGCAAGAACTAATCTTCTCATATCAAGCATCACTGTACAAGAATGTTTTGTTGTTTTTTTTTTCCCTCTTCAAAATTACTGTGTGTGTGTTTTTTTCTTTCTGCAGGACACCTTGAAGGAGACGACGTATACTTTCCAGAAGGAACAAACAGGTAACTCCTCACAACGACAGTTTGTTACTTTTAACGACTTTTAATGGAAATACAGAGTACAGCAGCATGTTATAAACATAGAATAATGAAGAGAGAGAGAGAGAGAAAGAGAGAGAGAGAGAGAGATTGTTTACAAACTGTCAATGTTTAAAAAAAACCCAACAACTCAGCTCAGGCTATTTATCAAAACAGGTTCAGATAGCAACCAGTTCATTAATCAGGCGGGAATTTCCCAATGATAAAGTAGGTCCCCATTCTGCAATAGTGTGAGAATTAAATACTGGAAAGAGAGTGGTGTATTCATTTAAAGAAAATAACAAATACCAGAGTGTGTGTATGTGTGTGAGATAGACAGACAGACAGACAGGCAGGCAGGCAGGCAGACAGACAGACAGGCAGGCAGACACACAGATAGATAGATAGATAGATAGATAGATAGATAGATAGATAGATAGATAGATAGATAGATAGATAGATAGATAGATAGATAGATAGATAGATAGATATGTATAAGAAACACGAGTCAGTCAATGAGATGACTGTTTTTATCTTTCAAATTTAAGAAAGGAAATATATACCTATATATGTGCATAATGCAAACCGGGGATTCTAAACCGGAGGGAAATTTCTCTCCCCGGGAGATTCTTCACTCATTAATAATCTCTGATATAAACAGGGAGGGGGGGGGAGATTCTTCACTCATTAATAATTTCTGATATAAACAAGGAGGGGGGGGGAGATTCTTCACTCATTAATAATTCCTGATATAAACAAGGAGGGGGGGGGAGATTCTTCACTCATTAATAATTTCTGATATAAACAAGGAGGGGGGGGGAGATTCTTCACTCATTAATAATTTCTGATATAAACAATGAAGGGGGGGGGGGAGATTCTTCACTCATTAATAATCTCTGATATAAACAAGGAGGGGGGGGGAGATTCTTCACTCATTAATAATCTCTGATATAAACAAGGAGGGGGTGGGGAGATTCTTCACTCATTAATAATCTCTGATATAAACAAGGAGGGGGTGGGGAGATTCTTCACTCATAATAATCTCTGGTGTAAACAGTCAGCGGTAAGGTGGGGGGGGGGTGGTTACTCACTGTTTAAGAATCTCTGATATAAACAATCTGGTTGGGGGGGGGGGAATTACTCACTGTTTAAGAATCTCTGATATAACAATCTGGTTGGGGGGGGGGGGGGAATTACTCACTGTTTAAGAATCTTGATATAAACAATCTGGTTGGGGGGGGGGGGGGAATTACTCACTGTTTAAGAATCTCTGATATAACAATCTGGTTGGGGGGGGGGAATTACTCACTGTTAAGAATCTCTGATATAAACAATCTGGTTGGGGGGGGGGAATTACTCACTGTTTAAGAATCTCTGATATAAACAATCTGGTGGGGGGGGGGGAATTACTCACTGTTTAAGAACCTCTGATATAAACAATCTGGTTGGGGGGGGGGGAATTACTCACTGTTTAAGAATCTCTGATATAAACAATCTGGGGGGGGGGGGGGGAATTACTCACTGTTTAAGAATCTCTGATATAAACAATCTGGTTGGGGGGGGGGGAATTATACTCACTGTTTAAGAATCTCTGATAAAACAATCTGGGGGGGGGGGGGAATTACTCACTGTTTAAGAATCTCTGATATAAACAATCTGGTTGGGGGGGGGGGGAATTACTCACTGTTTAAGAATCTCTGATATAAACAATCTGGTTGGGGGGGGGGGGAATTACTCACTGTTTAAGAATCTCTGATATAAACAATCTGGTGGGGGGGGGGGAATTACTCACTGTTTAAGAATCTCTGATATAAACAATCTGGTTGGGGGGGGGGGGGGAATTACTCACTGTTTAAGAATCTTGATATAAACAATCTGGTTGGGGGGGGGGAATTACTCACTGTTTAAGAATCTCTGATATAAACAATCTGGTGGGGGGGGGGGAATTACTCACTGTTTAAGAATCTCTGATATAAACAATCTGGTTGGGGGGGGGGGAATTACTCACTGTTTAAGAATCTCTGATATAAACAATCTGGTTGGGGAGGGGGGGGGGGGAATTACTCACTGTTTAAGAATCTCTGATATAAACAATCTGGTGGGGGGGGGGGGGAATTACTCACTGTTTAAGAATCTCTGATATAAACAATCTGGGGGGGGGGGAATTACTCACTGTTTAAGAATCTCTGATATAAACAGTCAGCGGTAAAGGGGGGGGGGGATGGAATTCCACACTGGTTTAGAATCTCTGATATAAACAAGTCATTTTAAAAATGCAGTAATTAATTTGTGTGAGCAGCAGTCCATCTTTTGCTGGAACAAGTAAAACATTCCTAGCATTAGGCAGATGGATGAGAGAGATCATCAAGATCAGATTCAGAGATTCTGAATGTCTGCACTATTTACAGTTTCTGTAGCTCTTTCAGTCCTGGATAAATGTCCATGTTCTGCCAGAATAACTTTTGATGCGAAATTTTGGTGGAAAGAAAGGGGAAGGAAGTTACTCTAAAACTGTGTAAAAGTAGGTTGGGTTAGATACATGCAACATCTTACTGTATTGAGACTTTGCCTATACATTATTCTGAGCACTTATTTGCTTATTTGTGCAAGATTTACCCAGCGCTGCCAGTGTTGTTTTAGTATGAAAGGGTTAAAACGCCAAACGTGCCGCCAGGAAAACAGTTTAGTTAGATGCAGAACTGTGGAACAATCAATTACAGTTATATATATATATATATATATATATATATATATATATATATATATATATATATATATATATATGTTTCTCCAGATCGCAACAAAGACAAGCAGAGCAACCCGCTACGGTACCGCCCGCCCTACCACCGGAAGCGCTGGATCACAGACACACCTTGCAAACCTCCCACGCCACAGTGAAGAGCTACCTTTTTGGTTTAACCCTTTTTTTTCGGGGTGGTTGGACTAGAGTCGACCAATTCTTATGGGGACCCCGAATTCGAATGTATACATTTTTTTTTCTAAATCATTATACCATTTGTACTTGTCACTTTTTCATCTACACGTGCAGTCTGTCGCAAATTCATTTTTGTATGAAGTTCATTAAAAAAAAAATAACACACACACAAAACTCATCGAATTAAAAAATCAGATGCCATTAAAAAATATTCAAATAGAAACACATGTCAGTGTAAGACTTGCTTTACATCTTTGCGAGTGAATCGCAAAGTGCTCGGAACAGAGTATAACATTACTGAACTGAAACATACAGTGTATATTAGAAAAGGATAAAACTGCCATTGATTGATTGTGCGTTTGTTAACGGTAGGAGATATTATCTGAAAAGTGTACAGCGTTGTGTACTGGTTAGAAATGGGTTAATCTGTTGTTTAACTGCATATTCTGTTATAAAGGATGGCTGTTGTGTTCTGGACGACGTGTAATATTGTTAAAATGAAGTGTATATTGCATAGGGAAGGAAAAACTTCCATTGATTGATTGCTCTTATATTAAAACAGTGGCCGATATTATCTGGAATGTGTACAGCGCTGCTGGTTAGATAAGAGTAAAGGGTAAGAAAAGAGTTGATCATGATGGTATGCATGTATTTGGACGGTGTGTAGCAACGCTGAACAGAAATTCATATTAGACTGCAGGCGGGGTTAAAATATTGCCTGTTTGTACGTGTGCTTCCGGAAGGTTGTCATGACACCTTCATCAACGCTTTCTCGTGGCCAGCGTGATTCAGCGGCAGTAAGTCTGCTTCGTCCAAGACGACATTTTATTTTTTCCTTGCCTCAGTTTCTTTGGTGAGATTGTTACCTTCTAAACAAAGGGAATATCCAGATATTTTTGATTTCTTAGTAAAGAAAAAAAAAGTTCTGAGACACTGAAGTAAACCTGATTATGTAAAGCTGATTATGTAAACCAGATTATGTAAAGCTATTTGTCTTACAGTGCTCGTCTTGAGCTCTTGGTGCTTTTTTTTTAAAGGTATACATCTTAAGATCGTCAGATCAGGTTGAAGCACTGAGACAGGTCTGTCAATATCTCCGTTTGCCCGTCACCTAATCGAATAAAGATATATATATATATATATATATATATATATATATATATATATATATACTCTTGAATTATCATACAAATGCAAAATTTAATTTTAATATCGTATATGACAAGATGTATGTGCTTGTACTGATTATGGTAACACACTGAATATAGATTTTATAAAGTTCCATGGAACAGTGCACGAGAATAAACATTGGAATGTGTACAAGATCCAGTTTTAAACTCTGGTTTGTTTGTGTTAGTTCTGGAGAGTTTTTGTTTAAAATAGAGATTAACTCGCGGATGGATGGATGGATGGATGGATGGATGGATGGATGGATGGATGGATGGATGGATGGGTGGGTGGATGGATGGATGGATGGATGACAGGCAGGCAAGCAGGTAGACCAACAACAACAACAAAGAAGAGAAACGCCCTCATAAGCTATTTCATTACATTCGTTCATGTGGCAAGTCCTTTCCAGAACGTTGTCCCTCACACAGCCTCCCTGAATGAAATAACGTCTTGCGCAAGTTGAAAAGCGTCTTGCAGTGACACATTCAGAATTTCCGTGATGTCCTGAGTCCATCTGTGGCAAGGTGGTCTCTTTTCTCTTTTGCTGGGCACTATGCCTTCTCCTGTCGACCTCTCCAAGCTATTTTGTCTCTTGATGTGGCCGAAGTATCTCAGCTTTCTAATTTTTATGGTGTTAACGAGCCAGTTTTCTGTTACACCTACTCTAATCAATATCTCTCTATTTGATTTTCATTCTGCCCATGATATTTTAAGTGCCCTTCTATAATATTTCATTTCAAATACTGTTATTCTTTTTTATAATGATTTGTTAAGTGTCCATGTTTCACATCTGTATGTTGCCACTGGGAATATGTAAGCTTTTAACATACTTTTGTTTTCTTATTGTACCTTGTCACATACTCTTCATTTGTGCTAGTTTCTGTGATGGAACTGGAA
Source organism: Achatina immaculata (assembly GCA_009760885.1). Lineage (NCBI taxonomy): Eukaryota > Metazoa > Mollusca > Gastropoda > Stylommatophora > Achatinidae > Lissachatina > Lissachatina immaculata. Next base: position 38,985,700 of record CM019692.1, read on the forward strand.
CTCTTTTGATTTCCACCGCGCAGCCGCCATTGATGGTGGTAACGGAACCTAGATATTTGAATTTATTTACGTTTTCAAGCTCTTGATGGTCCAGATTGTGCTTGCATATGTTACAAAATATTGAATATCTTGTACTGTCTTTTCCGTTCGCCATCAAAATGGCGTTGACTGCATTATGTCATTGTTTGAAACCAAAGTGTGATGTCTGCGCCTTTCGACCTGAGGTACCCTAATTCAGCACGGAGTATTTTTACGGCATGGTTTGTCTTTCCATGTCGATCCGTATTCACATGACCAAAATATTGTCCATTGCCAGAGGATACAGTGCGGATGTAAAATAGGACCTATGTCAGCTAGTGTTCACTAACCCTATCCCAAGAAGTCATGTATCGATTACTAACCATCATCTGATGTTCACTGATATTGTTTTAGATTGGGGTTTTTTTTCTAACGTCGCTGTGAAGAATCCAGTGTACGGTCTATTTCATTACATGCAGCCAAAACACTTAGAACCACTTGGAGAGACCAAAACAGATTGAAAGGATCTGAAAGAAGATGCCTTAGGAAAAATGTAAGAGTACACAGGAAAGAACCCGCGACAAAAGAGGAAATAACTAAACGAACTGCCATTTAGAACATTACTAAACAGTCAAAGGACGAAGCTGGAAATGGTTGGGATGTGGTGAATGTTCAATTTGTCAACGCCTCTTGATATTCTCAATACTGATTTACATAATAAGAGAATTTATGCTGGGTAGTTTCTAACGTTCAGACATCTCCAGATAAATGATACTGATAAATCTTGAATGGCCTAATGATGGTGTGAATTTTATGCCAAAAAGGCATAAAACTGATTTCAAATTATTTGCTGCTTTATAGCCTTTAGAGGTAAGCCACGAGATACGGATTATGAATCTGAGTAAAGTTCAGCGGTTTCTGCTGTGCATTGGCATACATAAATATTTTCTCTGTTTCAAAAGGTGGTTTCGCGTAAAACAGATTCTAGTCAATTTTTTCTTACTTTATAACTGACTAGAAAGCTCAGGATCAGGTTAGCCATCTCATTTTTTCGTCTGCACGTCTCCTGCACAAGGATGTGTACTATCTCCAGACCTTTTTTCTCTGTACAGCGAGAATATTCTAAGAACAATCATCACAGAACCAGGCATAAAAATTGGAGGATACAATATTAACAACCTTCGGTATGCTGACGACACAGTACTGATAGCTGAGAACCAACAAGACCTGCAAAATCTCTTGGATAAAGTCACCAAAGAAAGTGAACAGAAAGGCCTTACTTTGAACATAAAAAAGACAGAGACTATGGTTATATCTAAGAAACAGAATCCACCAGCATGCAGTATTAAATTAAACGGAACCATTCTAAAGCAGGTGCAGAAATTCAAATACCTAGGAGCAGTAATAACTTCAGATGGGAAATGCAAAACAGAAATTAGGAACAGAATAGGCCAAGCAAAGACTGCATTTCAGAGAATGAGAAACATATTAGCTAACACATCTTTATCAATGAATGTTAGAAAACGAGTCCTAAAATGCTATATTGAACCTATCTTGTTATATGGAAGTGAATCATGGACAATAGGCAAGTCTGCACAAAAATCATTGGAAGCAGCAGAAATGTGGTTTATTAGAAGAATGTTGCGAATCCCCTGGACAGCAAAAATAACTAATGAAGAATGTGTGAGAAGAGCTGGAGAGACAAAAAACTTTGTCAGAAAGATAAGAGAGAGACAATGTACTTTCATAGGACATGCAATGAGAAGAGGGGGCATTGAAAATATTATAACAACAGGAAAAATAGAAGGAAGAAGATCAAGAGGAAGACCAAGAGAAATGATACTAGACAGTCTGACGGGATGGTGTGAGAGGAGATCACCAACTGAGCTGATGGCTTGCATGAAGGATCGGGTACTCTGGAGAAGCATAATAGCCAACGCCAGTCGGCACGGCACCTGATGATGATGATGATGACGTCTCCTGTGCTGTTTACAGTCTTAATTCTGCACTACCTAAAATTCAGTATAACTCCATCATTGATTATTTTTAAAAACATTTTATATACCAACAATGGTGAAAAAAATATACGGAATTATAAATCTTGTCTGATTGATTAAAGAATGTCTTCTTCTTTTTCTGCCTCCGAGGTTGTTGATCACATCAGATCTTGATCCCTGTCCACATGGCAAAGCCTGCAGTCCTCTCCAGATCATTATAGGAGCCTCAAAGCTTTTGCCCCAAGCTTGTGTCCTCTGGCCATGTCTCACGCCTCAGGTCTACGTGGTTTGGACACTCTTGTAGGATATGTTCTGGAGTCTGGACTCCACTGCCACATGGACACTCGTCTCTGTGAGACACTTTAAGTCGATGTAGGTGGCTTAGTAGTCTGCAGTGGCCTATCCTGAGATGGAAGAGGATGGTTTGCTGATGTCTTTGTAGTTGAATGTCGTATGTTCTTCATCAGATTACAGCGTGTACACAAATGAATCCCATATTCCTGTACTATTGGATGAGAGCAGTGACCATTAGGCCATTGACTAACAGGGCCTTGTCTCGCTCGGTTTGAAGGGAGGGGGGAGGTCTCTGCTTAGTAGAACACTGCTCTTAAGCTTCGGTGGATCCAGCACACCGGTAATGGATTTTATGAAAGATCATAGCAAGCACATGCAGGGCCGTCTTAACAGTACTATAGCCCTTGAGCAAAGTGTAATGCACTGGGGCCCCCTAAGGCGGTACTGAAGCAAGCCATTATTTGATTTAATATGTAGTGCCCTCCTACTCAAACTGACCATTTTTTATTCTACGCAAAGAAGAGTTCCATTGATAGTACTTGAATCCCAGAGGGAAGGGGGGGGGGATGAACAACTGGTCAATGTATCCACGAGTTAAGACGGTACTCAACACAAGAGACTAACAATTTACTGCAACAGTTTTTTTTAAAATTCTCATTAAAGATTTCCTGAGTTCCTTGTAGAAGTTTGAAATGGCAATTTTAAAACTCTTGCTGTCGAAGAAAATGGATATGTTTCATCATCATCATCATTATCTTGTCTTGTCTTATCCTTCCTCATTTACTGCTAATTGTAAAGATGAAGTGCAATTGTCTCCCAATGGCTTGCCCGTTGGCTTCGTACATTGCGATGTTCAGGGACTCATCATCATCATCATCATCATCATCAAATGCCGTGGCGACAGGCCTTGGCTATTGGGCTTCTCCTTCCTCTTCGAACATTTGCAGACGTCGACCTGTATACTTTTGAAGTAGCTGGTGGTTATCTGGAGGGCGTGGACATCCCCATACAGTTTGTTTTGGATCGGTGTAGTAGTTGGCCATATGTGTCTTCTCTGTTGTTAAATATATTGGGCACACCTGTAGTATGTGGTCGGCTGCCATCTTACTGGTACCTCATACACATTTGTCAGTTGATCCTATCTTGAAATGTTTTGTACAGTTGGTATCTTAACATGTTGTGCCCAGTACGTAGCCTCGGGATGATGACTTGCTCTTCCCTGTTTAGCTGGTAGTAGACATCGTTTCTTTGGTGGTCTAGGTGCTCTTTCTCATATTTGCTCTTGGTAGCTGAGATTAAAGAATCTGTGGAGAGGAGCAGACAGAACCACAAAAATAAGATTTTTAAGGGCATGCATCTTTCCCATTGCAACATATGCCTGTGAGACCTGGACACTTAACAAAACAGCTGAGAAACACATAAATGCCTTTGAATGTAAATGCTACAGAAGAGTTCTCCAAATATCGTGGACACAAAAAAGAACAAATATATCTATACTACAAGAGCTTAATACTGAAGAAGGCTGGCTAGTGAAGAGGATTAAAGAGAGAAAACTGAAATATTTTGGACACATTAAACGTCATGATAATTTAGAGAAGACCGTATTGGAAGGATACATAATGGGAAAAAGAAAAAGAGGAAGACCAAGACGAAGATGGCTGCAGGACATCGTTGACGATCTGCAAATGGATGCAACAGCAGCAGGCCATCTTGCTCACAACCGAGAGGCCTACAGGAGTGCTGTTTGGGAGGCAAAGTTCCGCAAGGGACATGCAAATGAATGAATGAATGAATGAAGCTGAGATTTGTCCGCGTCTTGGCTTCCTCATAAGGTAGTGTACTCGATCCTTCATGCAGGCCTTCAGTTCAGCTATGATCTCCTCTCACATCATCTTATCATACTATTCAGTATCATTTCTCTTGGCCTTCCCCTAGCTCTTCTTCCCTCTTTTGTTCATGATGTTACAATATTTTCATTTGCCTCTCTTTTCATTGCACGTCCTATTTGGTTTACCGTGACGGACATTAACACAGATACTCAAGTCAGTACGTTACTAAAAAACTTCATAACAAACTCTCAGAACTGATTTTTTTTTATTTCACTAGTACATGTCAGCATTTGTTCTTTCACACAAAGATAACAGTTAATGTATTTAATAACAAAAAGACTCATACTGAAAGACAAGCAATGTTTACAACAATGTGCACATTCTATATAATAATGGAAATAATGAATGAAGAGAAATTTCAGGGGCGATTATTTCATGCGGCCTCAGTTTGTGCTACAGCCGTCTTCAACTAATTGTTTGTAAGTTTCTGCTACAGCCGTCTTCAAATAATTGTTTGTAAGTTTCTGCTACAGCAGTCTTCAACTAATTGTTTGTAAGTTTCTGCTACAGCAGTCTTCAAATAATTGTTTGTAAGTTTCTGCTACAGCCGTCTTGGACTAATTGTTTGTAAGTTTCTGCTACAGCCGTCTTCAAATAATTGTTTGTAAATTTCTGCCACAGCTGTCTTCAACTAATTGTTTGTAAGTTTCTGCTACAGCAGTCTTCAACTAATTGTTTGTAAGTTTCTGCTACAGCCGTCTTCAAATAATTGTTTGTAAGTTTCTGCTACAGCAGTCTTCAACTAAGTGTTTGTAAGTTTCTGCTACTGCCGTCTTCAGCTAATTGTTTGTAAGTTTCTGCTACAGCAGTCTTCAAATAATTGTTTGTAAGTTTCTGCTACAGCAGTCTTAAACTAATTGTTTGTAAGTTTCTGCTACAGCCGTCTTAAACTAATTGTTTGTAAGTTTCTGCTACAGCCGTCTTAAACTAATTGTTTGTAATTTTCTGCTACACCCGTCTTAAAATAATTGTTTGTAAGTTTCTGTCAAGCGAAAAAATACTTTGCATTGTGACTGAATCAGAATTTAATGGAGATGTGGTTTTGGAGAAAGAGGCAAGATATACTTTGGACGATCAGAAAAACGAATAAAGTTCTCTAATATGTTGCAGGACATAAAAAAAACTATTTAAAACTATACGAAAAAGAAACAGTAATAAAAATTTGTTTGGACATTTCAGGAGACGACATAACTTAGAAAATCGAATAAACACTGGAATTTTTCAAAGGAAAAAAAAAAAGAAGAGAGCTGTGTCAAGAGATAAAATTTTAACAGGCTGATCAAAAGGCGTAGAAAAATAAAAGTAATGAAACTGCTACAATACACGAAGGACCACATAAAATGGAGAAGCAAGATCGTGAAGACCAGTTTACAAGTAAGATAGTGAATGAATAAAGTGACTCATCGCCCAGCGTAAAACATAGAACCTGTCCAAGAAAAAAGATCACACTCGGTACATCAGTCAATCGATCAAACTGGCAACTGGATCATATGCAGCCATGTCAATCAAACATTAACGGGTTAATGGATTGACTCATGAAGTTGGGACATAATACATGATATTTCTTTAATACCAGTACATGATGTTTCTATAATATTATTGTAGAAAATTACATGATATCTCTTTTCCTTTGCCCATTTTTTTCTTTTTTTTTTTTGGTCTCTCTACTTATGCGAGATTTTCTTCATTCGTCAGAATTCCGTAAAGTATTGAATGAATTCCATGCGTAAAATATTGCAATAAATGGCACATATTGAGAAAGTACATTACTACAAGTCTGTGACGCTTACATTGCTTTGTAACCTTCTTGCTTTCTTGATTTATAGCATGTGTAACCGACCCAGCCCACGATTAAAAGGCCGGCAACTAGTGCCATCCCTCCAAAGAAGGAGCCAGCATCAAATGACGATCCGCTTGAATGGCTCTCTGTAGTGGTGCTCTGGCTGGTACTTTCTGAAGTAGCTACGGTAGTTGTCACCGTCGCGTTAGAAGATGTGGTGGTGGCGGTCACGTTGGAGTCTGTTGACCCTGTGCTAGGGCTGGTCGTAGAGCTGTTGGAAGTGGTCAAAGAACTGTTGCCAGCCGGCACAGATGTTGTTGTTGTTGCGTTCCCGGTCTCTGTAGTAGTTGAGACATCGGTGGTATTTGCAGTGGAAGTTGTATTCGAGTCAGTTGTATTCGAAGCAGTAGCTGTGGTGGTTGTTGCTGTAGTGTCTGTGTTTGATAAATAAAAAGAAAACAATGTAAACGTTCGGTTCAAAGAGCAGTGTAGAAATTTAAAAACGTAAATGGCAAAACACATGAGCGTATGTGCAATCATTTTGTGCAGTATTTACGGTACGTTTGACTTCATTTTGTTGCCAAGATTTAAATGCAGGTGAGATGTCATGATAGAAGTTTTCCTGTTAGTTAGTAGTCGCCGAAGTCCTAATAGTTGTTTCATTCACTCATTTGCATGTCCCTTGCGGAACTTTGCTAGCCAAACAGCACTCCTGTAGGCCTCTCGGTTGTGAGCAAGATGGCCTGCTGCTGCTGCATCCATCGTAATAGTTGTATAAGTCCTAAAAGTGAAAGCAGTTGTAGTAGTAATAGTAATAATAGCAACAGTAGCAATAGGTATTAGACAAAGATGCCATAACAGCTGGAGCGTCTGTGTGGTTACCGGGGCCCCTGGAGAGAACAGAATAGAATCACTGCCACCTTCCACGCATGTCGTAAGAGTCGACCAAGGAGATTGGGGGATAGGAAAACGATCTGTTCTCTGTACCAAAAAAAAAAAAAAATCGGAGCGTTACAGAAACACGAAGAAGAAAATCAGGAAACTTTGTCTTGGAAAAGGAAGAGACTCTGATAACAGAGCGCATGACGTTGTGCAGTCAAAGCTGAAAGGAAGCTGCAGAACCGACATCCCAACTGACTACCAGAAGAGACATTATGACAGTGCTTAGAGACAAGGGATGCACATGGAAGGAAGCAGAGAATAATTCCAAGAACAGGGATGACTGGAGAGCCTTTATCTGTGGCCTATGCTCTCAAGGGAGTGAAAAGCGATGATGATGATGATGATGATGATGATGATGATGATTGGAGGTTATGAAATACCAGAGATTAGATATGCTGATGTCACAGTATTACTGTCCACAACACAAAAAGGAATGGAAAAACTAATTATGTCAGTCCGTAAGAATAGTGAAGAGCAAAACCTCTATCTTAATGCGAAGAAAGCTAAATTGATGACAAACGACAAAAAAAATAAGGCAGCTGAAATAAGTATCAATGGGGAAAAATTGGAAGAGGTGGAGAGTTTTTAATATCTTGGATCATTAATAACTAATAACGGAGATACAATGAGAGAAATTAAAAGGAGGACATCTATCTCTCGTCAGAAAGTAAAGCAAGTAAAGAAGCTGTGTAGAGGAACAGAAAGACCTACGAAAATATGATTTTAAATGGCATGCTTCTTTCCCATCGCAAAATATGCCTGTGAGACCTGGACACTTAATAAAACAGTTGAGAAACACATAAATGCCTTTGAATGTAAGTGCTACAGAAGAATCCTTCAAGTGTCATGGATGCAGAAGAGAACAAATATATTCATACTACAAGAACTTAATATTGAAGAAGACTGGCTAGTAAAGAGGATTAAACAGAGAAATCTTAAATGTTTTGGATACAGTAAATGTTATGATAATTTAAAGAAGATTCTCTTGGAAGGATACATAATGGTAAAAAGAAAGAGAGGAAGACCAAAGCGAAGATGGCTGCAAGACATCGTTGATAATCTGCAAATGGATGCATCAACAGCAGGGCATCTTGTTTACAAACGATAGGCCCACAGGAGGCAAAGTTCCGCAAGGGACATGCAAATGACTGACTGACTGAGTAACAGGTAGTGGTCGTAGAGAAGTAGTGGTACGGGTAATGATGATATTATTAGTTAGAAGAAGTATTTGTTACCAGAAGTAGCAGTTGTAAAAGTAAGAGCTTCAAGTAGTAGTAGTAGTAGTAGTAGTAGTAGTAGTAGTAAAACGTATAACAGTACTTGCTGTAGTAGTAGTAGTAGTAGTGGTGGTGGTGGTGATGGTGGTGGTGGTGTAGTAGTAGTAGAAGTTGCTGTTTTTGTTGTACTAATAGTAGCAGGAGTAGTAGTAGTAGTAGTGGCGGTGATGGTGGTGGTGGTGTAGTAGTAATAGTAGTAGAAGTTGCTGTTTTTGTTGTACTAATAGTAGCAGGAGTATTAGCAGTAGTAGTAGTAGTAGTAGTAGTAGTAGTAGTAGTAGTAGTAGTAGTAGCAGCAGCTGTTGTTGTTGTTGTACTAATAGTAGCCGCAGTATTAGCAGTAGTTTCAGTAGTAGTAGCAGCAGTATTAGCAGTAGTAGTAGTAGTAGTTGTAGTAGTAGTAGTAGTAATTGTTGTTGTTGTTGTTGTTGTTGCTGCTGTTGACTACTAATAGTAGCAATAGTAGCAGCAGCAGTAGTAGTAGTAGTAGTAGTAGTAGTGTAGTAGTAGTAGTAGTAATTGTTGTTGTTGTTGCTGCTGTTGACTACTAATAGTAGCAATAGTAGTAGTAGTAGTAGTAGTAGTAGTAGTATGCACTTTTGTTGCAGCATCAGCAGGCATCTCTGACTTATAATCATGGATGAAACATCACTGAGGCAAGGCCAGTCTATCAACACGTACATCTTCCCAAGCGTTTCTTTACTTTGCCCCTTCTGTCAGATGTTATATATTCCCCAGAAGAGGAGACATCTCCAGCAGCGTCAAGGAAAGCACGAGAGAAGATATTCACAGAGTCTCATGTGTTGCCTGGAAGTATTTGTGAACAGCAGATTTCACAACACTCGCTTTTTGGGCTCAGCCAAGACCTCTGTGAGGAGTTTCGAAAATTCCGTGCAAAACTATTCCTACTTTTTCCTCATCCTCCCCTCTCCCTCTCTCTCTCAGCTTGCTTTATCGATTAGCCATTCTGTTTTCATCAACTATGGCCACCCCACCCCCTCCCAAGCCCTTCTGATCCCGAAGCAATACACCATCTGGATTAACCCCCCCCCCCCCCGCCTCTTTCCCATGGAGTCATCTACAGTACTTCATTTTAACTTAGAATTTGACCAACGGCTGTCTGTTAAATTATTATTTTAAAAACTAACTGGTAATTAGTGTTAAATTACACGCACACTTCAGCTGTAAAAATAGAAACAGTGTTAATAATACTGCTAGCAATTTATGAAATGACAGGGGCAAAAATGAGAGCGAGATGATTCATGGCTGCGTCAGTAATTTAAGTAGAACAGCAAGTCGTGAGGCCTACAGGAGAGCTGTTAGGGAGGCAAAGTTCCGCAAGGGGCATGCAAATAACTGACTGACTGAGCTAAGCATATAAAAGGATAAGCTAATGCAAAGTGTTTGCATTAGCTTATCCTTTTATATGCAGCCTCTTCCGTGAGACTTTTGAGAAGTGTTCTCAAAAGTCTCACGGAAGAGGCTGCTCCTCAGTGTCTGCAAAACAGGAGAAAACGACCAGTTTAAACAGTTTAAACTGGTGATTTAGATATCGACCTTCAATCCCTAGTGGTAGATTAAATAAAACGCATGCATAATCACATAAGAAACTGGCTCATCCCCAGTTCGTTTAAGAAAACAAACAATCTAGGAAATGAGCAATGTTCACGGGACCATATTTTCGGCGAGAGTCATAAAGGGCATGTTTCTTCGAGTGTCGGAAATTGAAAACTTGGCTCATGGATGAAACATTACATTTTTTTTTTTTTTGGATGGTCTAAGAGTTTTGTACATTTCCTGTCTTCACTATATTATGGAATAACAACTATACCCGCAGTATCATCACAGAATGCTAGCTTTATACTGTATGTGTTAGAAGCGAGAATGTCCCGAAATCGTGGTTCGGGTAAGCCCCACGTTAGAGAGGAGAGCTGGATTTCCAGGTGACGGGTTGTCAGACAATGTCACTCTGATGGCACAAACCTCATAGCAGGAAAAATTCGCTTTATTTATTATTTATGATAAAGTGAAGCGAACACAGAAGAACTTTGGGACAACGTGGAGAAAAATTTCAGATCTAGATTCACTTAACTATACTGTTCCCTTCCTCACAACAACAACAACAACAACATCAAAAACTATTATAACACTTCATCCCACTCCCACTTCAAAACATTCGTCTCGTTAACCTTCTCCTCTCCGATTTTTTTTTTACATTTCACATATATTATATTTCACATCTGTTACATATTTTTGCATTTGCATGCAGTTCATATCTATTACATATATTTATACTTGCACACATTTCATATCTATTACATGTATTTGTTCTTATATACACTTCACATCTATTGCATATATTTGCACACACCACGTTTATTACATATATTTGCATACTCTTCTTATCCATAATGTTTTAACTTGTTTTGTTGTGATCATATCTATGCTTTTATTTTAATTATTGCATCACTGTTTCCTTTTTTTCTGTCTATTCCTCCTGGTGCCCTAATTCCCCCCTCCCCTCTCTCTCAGTCCTCGTTTCCACTCATTTCTTGACTTTAAACGAATCCTACTACGCCACAACTCTCTGTTAAACGCGCACCATCTCGCCCGCACCATCTTTTCTCCAGAAAGATTCACAAGCTGAAAGCCAAATGCCCTTTTTTTGGTTATCTCATTCATTCATTGTGTGCTGTGCTGTCCTGTGCTGTGCTGTGCTGTGCTGTGCTGTGCTGAACAGCTTTGGCGATTACGCGTCTCTATCTTCTGGAGTTCTTGGTATTTCTACTCAGTTTAATATTTTTTTTCTTCCCGTGTCTTTTTTTTTTCAGATTAGCTTCTTCCGACATTTTTCTCTCAGCTTTCCTTTCATTTTTTCCCCTTGAGTTTTCTGGTGTTTACCAGGTCCTCTAACTTCTGTCTTCTCATGACATGTCCAAGGAGTTTTGACTGCCTTTATCTTATAATTATTAACTAGTTTTCGTTGCTCTGTCCCTTCTTCGAGGACTTTTTCATTTATTTCTCTGGCCGCCCAGGGAAACTTTTGCATTCCCCCCTCCCCTAAGACCCACAATCTCTAGTGCTCTTATTTTCCTTTTCCTCTGCCAACTGTTAAAATGTGGCAAACAGATAGCAACACTGGATTTATGAGTTAATGTTTTCATCAGTTTTAAGGAATTCTCTTATTCTTAGTATCTTCTTTATCTCAAAGAAATCTCCCTTTTGCCTTCCCTATTCGACGTGGATTTCATCTCAATGTTTATCTCGCGTTACTCCACAATTTACATTCCTTTTGTTCCCTTTTTATCACGTTTGTTCATTTATGGAAAAATTGAACTTCGCAAAGCTACAACTCTGCACTTAATTACTAATTCAAGCTTTTTTTTTCCTACTATTTTTTTTAGAAGTAAAATATCAATCGTTTCCTCACTGCTACATGTCACTGCTTGTTACCAGTTTATTTTCCGGGCGCTCCTTCGTATCTTTCCGCCCACATCTTCGGCTATCGATATGAGATAACTGTAATAGCACAGGTGACAAACAATAACAGCGTTTATCTCTTTCATAATCTGGTTTTCTTATGTCGCTGAAATTTGCGGATCATCCAACATCCAAATATAGTTGCGTGCATTACTATTAAACATAATATTCAATGCGCTTGTATTCATTTACAATAGTAAAAGTATGTTTTTCATCATATTCAAGGCGTCGTCATATAATTTTGTGCAATAAACAAATTTATACTGGCCTTATGTTCACTGTCTGTTAGTCTTAAGTAGGGCTCTCTTCTAACAAGAAAGCTACACAGTTTCACCAGTTCCACAAGAAAGCTGCAGTTTTACCAGTTCCACCAGAAAGCTGCAGTTTTACCAGTTCCACAAGAAAGCTGCACAATTTTTTCATTTCCACAAGAAAGCTGCCCAGTTTTACCAGTTCCATAAGAAAGCTGCAGTTTTACCAGTTCCACAAGAAAGCTGCAGTTTTGTCAGTTCCACAAGAAAGCTGCAGTTTTACCAGTTTCACAATAAAGCTGCAGTTTACCAGTTCCACAAGAAACCTGCAGTTTTACCAGTTCCACCAGAAAGCTGCAATTTTACCAGTTCCGCAAGAAAGCTATAGTTTTATCAGTTCCACAAGAAAGCTGCACAGTTTTATCATTTCCCCAAGAAAGCTGTAGTTTTATCAGTTCCATAAGAAAGCTGCACAGTTTTACCAGTTCCACAAGAAAGCTGCACAGTTTTATCAGTTCCACAAGAAAGCTGCACAGTTTTATCATTTCCCTAAGAAAGCTGCACAGTTTTATCAGTTCCACAAGAAAGCTGCACAGTTTACCAGTTCCACAAGAAAGCTGCACAGTTTTATCATTTCCCCAATCCTGACTGAACTTTGTTGTTTCGCCAGCTTTGAGATGGAGGTCTTTCTCTATTATCTATTCCGGTCCTGTTGTTGTTGTTCTTGTTCTTGTTGCTCTTGTTGTTGTTGATCGATGATTTCCTCATTCCTTAGACAGTACACATCATAACGAGAGGATCATGCTCACCTGGAGAACTGCAGTACCAACCTTCTGAGTAAGATCTGCCACCATATCATTCTTTACTTTGCTCCCCAGGCGACTGTAACTTGTCCTGTTTTATGGCTGTCTATTAAGAACACGGAAGTAGCAATTCCGCTGACCATTCTTAAGGGAATATGTGCTTTGTTTACGCCTCTTCTGACTTATATGCAATATATATCCTTGTATATACCCTTGTATGCCATGACCACAGTTCATATGTTTGCGAGTCCTGTTCGTCATCTTTCCTCTTCTTCTTCTTTTTCTTCTTCATCCTTCTCATCCTACTCCTCCACTTTCTCTGATGTCGATTTTGGTCTCAGATAAAACTTCCCTTGTTGTTTGCAATATTATTATGTCCTTTCTGAGACTTTCCAATGTTATAATGCCCCCCCTGAGACTTTCCATTATTATGATGTCCCCTCTAAGACTTTCCAATATTATGATGTCCCCTCTGAGACTTTCCAATATTATGATGTCCCCTCTGAGACTTTCCAATGTTATAATGTCCCCTCTGAGACTTTCCAATGTTGTGCTGTCCCATCTGAGACTTTCCATTGATATGATATTCCCGATGAGACGTTCGAGGACCATATCTTTCTCCTAAGATCTTCATACAGTCTGAAGTATTGCTGGATATTTTGCACGCATTTCTGATTCACTGCAGGATAGGTTAAAGTGTTTCAAATTTATTATACAAGTGGCGTTGTGTAGTTTGCAGTGTATAATTCTTAGTACAAACAAGATTATCAGCTCTTTTCAGATCTTCACTGACTATTTCTTTGACGCAAGATCTCTCCTTGCTGTTACCACTTTCGGTGTCGCCTTTACGAAAATGAAACATCATTCCAAGCAGTTACTTATTCACCTAATTAACAGTACTTGTTTTATCTTCTTAATAGTGAGATATGCCCTAAATGAATCCTTTACACGGGCTCGTTTACTGTGTATTCGTAACGTTAGCCTAGTTTGAGAGATAGAAACAACATACCACGGCATAGTTTGTCAGTTTGTCATCAACTGGGGTACTTCTTTTTCTTAGAAACTTTTAGAAGTTTGTGGAAATTTGAAGCGGTTTCTGTACGAAATTTCGTTCTTTCTTTCTTTCTTTTCTTTCATTCATTCTTTCTCTCTACAACTTTAAAATTGTGTCGTTCCATTCCAGACAAACATGTGAACAAGACCTCGGACTAAACATGTGAACAATTCTCAAAGTTTTCAGTACAGCCAGAAACTCCATAACACAGCGGCAAATGAACACATCCGCACCAGTCAAGCGTCCATTTCGTTCTTTGTTCGTCTTCCCCTATTCTCTCCTCCGAGACTACTATCTGTGACCCACGGGCAGCACGGGAAGACAGAATAAGGTCATGGTCGAGTTGGAGGCAAGCAGTCAGCTAAAGGGTGTACCATTTCGTCAACATCTTCTTTCCTTCACAGAAGGTCACAAGTTATGAGCTACGAATCTTTTTTTTTCCTTTTTTTCTCTCATTCATTCATTCATTCATTGTGTGCAGTGTTTAACAGCTTTAGCGATCACGCTTCTCAGTCTTGTGCAGTTCTTGGTGTTTCTACGCTGTTAAAAGTTTGGAAACTGCTGACGCTATCTCAGTCAGTTTGAGTGCTGTGGCTTTGGCCCCTGTACAGATTTTGAGTCAGTCAGTGCCTCTTGCGGAACTTTGCCTCCCTAATAGCTCTCCCGTAGGCCTCTCGGTTGTAAGCAAGATGCCCTGCTGCTGATACATCCATGTACAGATACTCAACGATGTCTTGCAGCTATCTTCGCCTTGGTCTTCCTCTCTCTTTCTTTTTTTTTCCGATTATGTACTCTTCCAAGACGGTCTTCTCTAAATTCTCATGGCGTTTAATATGTCCAAAATATTTAAGTTTCCTTTGTTTAATCCTCTTTATTAGCCAACCTTCTTCAATATTAAGTTCTTGTAGTATAGATATATTTGTTCTTTTTGTGACCATGATATTTGTAGAACTCTTCTGTAGCATTTACATTCAAAAGCATTTATGTGTTTCTCAGCTGTTTTGTTAAGTGTCCAGGTCTCACAGGCATATGTTGCGATAGGAAAGATGCATGCCCTTAAAAATCTTATTTGTGTAGTTCTGTCTTTTCCTCTCCACAGCTTCTTTAGTTGTTTTACTTTTTGAAGAGGATAGATGTCCTCTTTTTAATTTCCCTCATTGTATCTCCATTAAAAGAGGGACATCTATCGCTCTTCAAAAAGATTTTGAGACTCTTTGAAAATACTTTCTGGCCGTTGATTTGGTCACCTCAGCAGATGTAATTAATGTTTATTTAATTAAATCATTATTGTGGGTCTACAAAGGTGACATGCCCTGCATCATACTGGTATTTCAGTGTTACTGAAACAGGAGATTGCGATAATATTATTTCTTTTGTCTAACAACTACGATGGCAAATGAATGTGATTACTACCAAATTCCATTAAAAAAATCTTTTTCTTAGAGCAATTAAATTGTGGTAAGAGACAAACTGACATTCATAGAAGAGAGAGAGAGAGAGGAGATGGAGAGAGAAAGAGTGAGAGAGAGAGAAAGAGTGAGAGAGAGAGAGAAAGAAATATACGTTATATATACTGTATATATGCGTGTGTGCGTATATATGTTGAATATCGACGGATTTAGCTTTGTAAACATCCTGGGACTTGAGTCTTCTTCATCTGCTGCACCAAGCTCAAGGGCTTCAGCGGGGTTTTGAGACAGACAGACAGACAGACAGACAGACCGACAGACCGACAGACAGATAGATAGATAGATAGATAGATAGATAGATAGATAGATAGATAGATAGATAGATAGATAGATAGATAGATAGATAGATAGATAGATAGATAGATAGATAGTGAAGGAAGCAGAGGGAGAGAAATGGAGAGAGAGAAAGAAATAGAGAGGGGAAGATGGAGAGCTAAAGAGAGAAAGAGACATGAGAGAGAGAGAGAGAAGGAGAAAGTGAGAGGAGACCGAGAGAAAGACAAAGAGAGGAATACAGGGAGACAATGAGAGAAGGCGGCAGAGAGAAAGAAACAAAGAGAGAAGAAGACGGGGGTAGAGAGAAAGAGAAATAGACACAGAGAGAGTAAGACCTAAACTATTATCATTTTCGTATAAATAAGAAGCTAAACCAGAAGAAATGATTATTAATGACACCCTCATGTTACCGTAGCTTGTGCTTGGAGAAGTTGTGTATATACTAGGCCATCAATTTATTGGCTTAGGTGTTTTATCATCACATGGTGCCTGGCGACATATGGCACGCAATCATGTATAATTGTATGTTTAATGCGGGAATCTAGCGATGTTGGGGTGTTTAAAAAGTGTGCTAAAAAAATCAGCGACATAAAAGATGGTACTGTAGAGCAGTCAAAATTTGTTATTTTTTGCTATAACCGGTTGGTACTTTTACTGTTTAGAAGCAATTATTCTGTTTACAACCATTGTAAGACTGGCAACATTACATGTGCACTGATTTTGTTGTTGCTCCACGGATTATGCACAGAGCAAACTGTTCTCAAAACCGCCTGTGGTGATCACATAATAGGAGATTGTCAGCCTTTCTCTTGCCTTTCAGCACTGGCAAGATGGTGATATACATGCTCTCACAAGAACTGCTATTGGGGGCTTCGCATTAAGCTACACTTGCCACGTTGGTTCTCTCCCCCTGTTTTTCCGGGGCTTTTGTGACGCAGACTGTTCTCGTGAAACACTGCAAGGATAAAATGCAAGATCTTATCCATTTATGGTTTTAAAAAAGCCATAAGGTGAGCACGAAACGTTGAATATCGATGTATGGATTCAGCTTTGTAAACATCCTGGGACTTGAGTCTCCTACATCTGTTACGCCAAGGTCAAGGGCTTCACCAGGGTTTTGAAATGGTCTGAAACTTAATCAATTCTCCCTGGGCACAGTTCTGAGCTTTATAGCACCATAATCGTAAGACAGGCCACGAGCAGTTGCCACTTGCGACAAAAAAAATGGAAGCATATGAAAGTTCATTTTATGACTATCGCCGACAACTGAGTCAGAACGAACGAAAATCGCAAACGAAAATCTCAGCGACAGTCATTTCTCCTGTCTGATGTTGTTCTCGTGAGGTACGCTGCTCTCTTTTCTCCAAGTCATGCCATGACTCTGTCGGTGATGCTCCAACAAAATCCAGGATCCACAGCACTTGTTCATGAAAGAGAACCCTTTTTATGTCTAGAGGTTTCGGTCAGCTGTAACAGCTTGTTAATAAGAAAGAGAAAGTCAGCAAGAAATCTACTGATGTCTGGGCCTAACAACCTTCTGACTCGTTTATTTTAAGTAAAAGTGTCCTTTTGTCTACAAATATTTGGTGCTGATACCGTTCTGAAGAGTTTTCTTTAGAAAACATGTTTCTAAAGGACTTTTTTTTTTAAAAATTGAGATTTAGAGAAAAGGAAAAGAAGAGAGAGGAGGAAAGGCAGAGAGGAATTGCAAAATTTAATGTTTGTGCTATCTATGAGAAGACTTACCTGCGGCACCACACCCCCCCCCCAGTCCATTTCCTATCCAAACTGCCTCCCTTCATGACTTAAGTTAGCCTTGATGTCACGTGGGTTTTTTTTCCCGCAATTTTATAAACACAGGAATAGTACAAGTTGTAGCTAAGCTTCCTACAAGAAAACAATAGCAATAAAGAGCCAAGAATGCACATTAATATCTTGGCTCCAAGTTGCCATTGATAGACAATTTGCAAAAGAACGGCAAAAGTCTTGTTTATTTATTTGCTTATTTTTTAAAAAACTTTCTACCTACTGTGAACTTCTCTGACAGTCTAAACCTTTTTTAACGTGAATATGCTGTATTCATTAACAGACTAACAGTTTCGTGAAATATATGCTTTGACATACTTCATCATTTAGAAATACGTTATCTTTTTTTTCAGAAAAAAACAAGTTTATCTTAATGCATCTGTGTCATGTGTCCATTTGTGTAGAAGAGATGGCATTGAAAGATAGTGAGCCCTGAAACTTGTGCACGCGCATAAGATGACATCTAACTATAATATCGCTCTACACATGCACTGGATGTAGCACAGACTTCGTTAGTGCATCTTAAAAAATTAAAAGCCATATATTGGCTGATTAGCATCTTACCTTGAGCTGAGATTGACACGAAAGTCTGAAAAGAAACAATCGCAGCCAGAAGAATTAAAACAGTATTCGGCATCTTCGTACAGAGTTCTGGACAGGCTATGAAGGTGGTTCTTTTGTGGACACGTATTTAGTCCAGCCGTTGGCTAGCTGTGGCTTCAGAAAAACTTGAAACTTAAAGGCAAAATCAGTCCAGGTGTTGCTCACTGGCGTTCAATGAACGTGGGAAAAGGGGGGTAACTCGATGGAGTGGTGGCTATCCCTCGATTTGGATTGCTGAAGCTCAATATTTTCTGAAGGTAATGCGTGTTTTATATGGGTGTTCTATATAAGACAGTGTTACGAGTTTGAACAGTGCATAGGAGTATCAACTTTCTTCGTTTCTGAAGGAGGTCCTCGTGCTATTTTGTTTCAGGAAAGAAAATGTGATGTGATGACTGACATACAGTTTTTAAATATCCTGAAATATATTTTCTGACATTAGTGTCTACATTTTTGCATTCTAGCATTCATTGTTTCAATCATACCTTGCTTATTGTCCCTGCGCCCCCCCCCCCAACCATTCTCAGCTTAGCATAAGTCTTCTTATACACACTCTGGCGTTAACATACATGCACATTTTGGCACGTTTTCGAAAATATCCCAGAGATTTTGTCGCAAAAAATGCGCTTATTAGAGTGTAATATTGCCTTCCCCCCTCCAATCTCTCCCTTCCACTTCCATCCTCCACCCGCTGAATTCAGTAACTTCGCCCTTGATCATCGCCATACTTTGGCCTGCGGGTTTGCATCATGGCCACGTGATTCTCGTGACGGTGTGTAGCAGATAAATTTAAACATATGCTAGGCTCGCGGCTACTAGCAACAAGATAACAATGATGTGCATTCATCAGGTCGTAAACAACACTTAGTGTTCTTATAAATATAGTATGCAGTAATTAGTAACATTTAACAAAGGTTGGTCTGGGTAGCACAAACTCGTCAAGGAATGGGGACTGGGCATGACAAATCTATGAGCAGAGGACATTAGGAAGACTCCACTACAATACAAGGTTGATACTCTGTGAGTGCTGTTTCTCTGCTGCCAAACCCAACAGAAGTAATAACTTTCATTCATTCATTCATTTGCATGTCCCTTGCGGAACTTTGCCTCCCAAACAGCACTCCTGTAGGCCTCTCGGTTGTGAGCAAGATGGCCTGCTGCTGTTGCATCCATTTCCAGATCGTCAACGATGTCTTGCAGTAATAACTATATATATATATATATATATATATATATATATATATATATGCTGCAACATAAATGTAGCTGAATATATATATATATATCATCAGGTGCCGTGCCGACTGGCGTTGGCTATTATGCTTCTCCAGAGTACCCGATCCTTCATGAAGGCCATCAGTTCAGTTGGTGATCTCCTCTCACACCATCCCGTCAGACTGTCCAGTATCATTTCTCTTGGTCTTCCTCTTGATCTTCTTCCTTCTATTTTTCCTGTTGTTATAATATTTTCAATGTCCCCTCTTCTCATTGCATGTCATATGAAAGTACATTGTCTCTCTCTTATCTTTTTGATAAGGTTTTTTGTCTCTCCAGCTCTTTTCATACATGCTTCATTAGTTATTTTTGCTGTCCAGGGGATTCGCAACATTCTTCTAATAAACCACATTTCTGCTGTTTCCAATGATTTGCCTATATATATATATATATCCTCTAGTTCGGGGCGTTTAGGACGGTAAGAGGGCATCTCGGACACAGAGAAGAGTTTTGTATGTCCGAAAAGGACAAATTTTTGGCATAGATTCAGCGAAATGTTGAGAGTCCATTAGCAGAAGTATGGGCTCCAACGTGATGTTGCTTCATGAATAAAGCACGTACAGTTACATCATGACACCAACCAGTTCTTTGATAGAGAGCTTTTGTTTGGAGGGAACTACAGAAAAAAAATCCATAAATGTTGTGTAATTTTTCTTCTAAGATACATAAATGTTGTGTAATCTTTCTTCTAAGATACATAAATGTTGTGTAATCTTTCTTCTAAGATGCATAAATGTTGTTTAATCTTTCTTCTAAGATACATAAATGTTGTGTAATATTTCTTCTGAGATGCATAAATGTTGTTTAATCTTTCTTCTAAGATACATAAATGTTGTGTAATCTTTCTTCTAAGATACATAAATGTTGTGTAATCTTTCTTCTAAGATACATAAATGTTGTGTAATCTTTCTTCTAAGATACATAAATGTTGTGTAATCTTTCTTCTGACTTACGCAGGTGACTGAAGAATGTTGCATTTCCATCTAAAGTATGTTAAGACCGTACTTGTAATTAGTTTTCTTTAAAATGTATGTCTCTATGTCTTCAGTAATTTTCAATACATTTAACAACCCAGTCGTGGAACAAAATATGTATATGGTCATATATGTGGGTACATATACGTACCCAGCTTGTAATTTACTGAATGGCCGGCGTTTAACTCCTGGGGGCTCTGAACACTTTTACTGGGACATCTGGTAAGGAACAGAACGTTTCTAATCATATTCAGTTTTGTTGTCTTCTCTTTTTCATTAACTACAATCCTATCGTCGTCAGTTTCTATAGATTTGTGCTAAACATATAAAGGTAAAAGGTAAAGGTAATCCTGTCATGCCTTAGAGGCACATATGGATATGGTTTTAGTGCCCATTCAGTACCTTCAACATAATTGTCCCGTGGTTGATAATTTGTAATTTCAAACTATGGTGGAAGATTAAATAGGCATCGCATCATTTTCCAGGAAAACCACACAGGGCGTGTTTCATTTTGAAACCTTTTGAGTGAAGGTTTGTTCTTTTGTCTTTGGGCTCAAGCTAACAGGCTGCTATCACAAAATATTGCATTACTGCGTATGACTCAAGCCGGTGACGTTGAAAGTGACAAAGATAAGCAATTTTGTTTAGCTTTTATGTCGCTGGTGTCTAAATACTGTCACAGATGTGAGTGGATCTTATGATGATAGGTTCTGCTGTATCCATTGATCTTAGATATTGAAAAACCAACCGTAGGCTTTCATTTGTAAGGCTGTAGCTAACAGAATGTCTGAAAGAATGTGTCTTATACTTCCTTCCTTTCTTCTTCACCGTCAACTGTAAGGTTGTACCTAACCGAATGCCTAAAAGGATGTGTCTTATATCTTCCTTCCTTTCTTCTTTACCATCAATTGTAAGGCTGTACCTAACAGAAAGCCTGAGAGAATGTATCTTATATCTTCCTTCCTTTCTTCTTTACCATCAATTGTAAAGAAAAAACCTAACATAATGCCTAAAAGGATGTGTCTTATATCTTCCTTCCTTTCTTCTTCACCGTCTCATCCCTATTTGGGACATAGGCCATCAGCAAGGCTCTCCATTTATTTCTATCCTGGTCTGTTCATAGATGTTCGTGAAGAGATTCCTTCCTCTCGCAGCATTCATTTTTCCTCTTGTTGACCTCTTGTTGACGTTTTCGTAGCCGAAGTATTTTTTAAAAATAAAATTAGATAGCTGGCTCTGTATCCAGACCTCCCCCTTTTCTAGCTGGCCCTACGTCCAACTCTCTTCCTATCTCAAGCGGGCTTGAGACCGCCCATGGCGGAATTTGTCCGAAACCACAGAAGCTAAAAAACTCGAGAAAATCAGACGCTTTAGAAGGAAACTCTTCTAAAAGAAAGACAACTCTGAATCACTGAAACTACAACCCGCTTTTTTTTTTTTTTTTTGGAAATAATGGAATCGACAAGAGTATAACCCATGCAAACTTGTATCCTATTCTTCCTGAAAGCAAATATTTCAATCCGAAAAGGCGAAAATGTTGCAACATAAACCACGAGAACACTATACAAATCAAAGAATCTATTTCAGAAAACGCCTCAAAGTTGAGATTTTCAAAATCTATGTAATACCTATAGGGCCATTTCGACGTGAAAGTAGATTTTTAGAAAATAAACAATGTAATTAAATTTATAGATCTTGGAGTGTGGTTCATCATCTCTTACATCATGTTGTTATAAACGCCAGCTCAATTTCGCATTTAGATATGTAAATATCTTAATATGTTATTTAAAATATATATTATATTACTCACGTATTACATTAGTAGCCAGCCTTATTTGACTTACAAATTACGCATAACTGAAATTATGTAATTAAAATGTGAATTTCAGATGTTCGAAAGTTAAAGTGCTACAAAGTTTGAAAATGTTATATTTTTGTTCCCTCTCTACTTTGTTGTGCTAGTGTAATGTACTGTATGCTTGAGTAAGAGGGCTGGAGAAACTTGTCCTTTTTAATGATCTTTATCAATGATGGAATGAGTGCACTTTCACGAGGGAGTTACCAAAGGTGTCAAAAACGATCAATGATATTTTAATGTTAAATGTAACTGGTGAGCTTGTTTCTCTCTCTCTCTTTCTCTCTCTCTCAATCTCTCTCTCTCTCTCTCTCTGAACCTCAAGTGCCCAAGGCACATGGGGCTTCTGCAAGGGTTTTTCACAAACGCCTGTCCTTTGCCTTTTTTTCCGCTTTTGCCAAAGTGAGCCCTCTATTACTCAACATCCTTTCTGTTCTTCTCCATGCCTCCTTTGGTCTACCCTTACTTCTGTTCCCCTGTGGTGTCCATCTTAGTGCTATTTTTGGTAGTGAGTCGTCAGTCACTCGGAGCACATGTCCCAACCATCGCCAGCGTCTTTCCTCAATAATTGCTGTCAGTGGCTTTATCTGCATTTCTGCCACCAAGATGTTATTTCTTACGGTGTGTGGCCAAAATATTCTTCTAATTCTTCGTAAGCATTTTGTCTGGAAAGAATTCATCTTGTTTTCTATAGTTTTGGTGATTTTCAAGCATTCACTTCCATAGAGTAGTACACTTAGAACATTACTCTTAAATATCCTGATTTTCGTCTTCATGCTTAGTTTTTTTAGATTTCCATATTTGCTCTAGTAAGTCTGTTGTTGGTGTCCTCTGTGCTGTCTCCATCATCTACTCCTCTACTACCAAGCTATTTCATTGACCTCCTCCACTCGCTTGTTATCTACTCTCAGTACATTTTTGTTCCTCACATTTTTTCTTCATTAACTTTGTCTTTCCTATGGTTGATCTTTAATCGTATATTGTTAGCATTCTGAGCTAGCTTGTTTGTTGTATCTTGCATATCTTTCTGCCTGTTAGACAGTAAACAAATGTCGTCGGCAAAGTCAAGGTCCTCCATCGCTGTGTTGGAGCTTGTTTATGTTTTACAGTTAATGTCAAAACGACATTTTTCTAATGCCCGTGCTAGGTTTCTTTCTGCAGCAAAATATGCGATTGCTTTGTGTTATGTGCCGTGCCAGATAGTGTTGGCCATCATTCTTATCCATCTTGTGCGATCTTTGGTGTTTCCGATCAGTTCGGATGCTTTTCTCTTTCCATGTCACTTGGCCTGTCCATTGAGATATTTTTTGCTTTGTAGCAGTATGGGAGATAACTGGGTTTTTTTTCTCCACAAGGGCATTTCTCGCCTTATGAGTCTTTTATTTTGAACGAGAAGGTCACGTGGTTTGTGAATCCCGTGACTGGGGATAAAAAATGTTCAGTGAGTTAGTCTTGGTTTGGATGTGTTCCAGAGTAGATGGTTTCCATGATGTCTCTGTTGAGTAAATGGACGTTTATCTGTTCTGGAGTTGTGCAAGTATGAATGGACTCGCCATGTGGCAGGGCAAACCTGCCGGCGGTCAGATTATCGTCATCACCATCTGCATTTTCATAACTTTCATCAATAAATCCTCATGTCAAGTGTTACGCAGGGCTGGCTTGAAGTCTGTATCAGTTTGCTGCAAACCTTAGGGTTGAAAGAGCCTGGAAGTGAAGAATAGCTGGAGACGGTGATTAACTAATCCAGAAACGTGAAGTTGATGGCTGGAAGACAGTGAATAACTAATCCAGTAACACTCAGAAAACACGGCTTCAATATAATGTACGAATCAGAATCATCGTGGGCATCAAGGCACAACACCGGCTTAACGAATACCCCAATAACACACAGACAAAGACAGAGGCAAATACATACGTCGTCAGCTCTTTGCTTTTTTTTTTCCTTTACCCCTTGAATTTTCCAGCCATTACTAGGTTCTTTATCTTCTAGCGTCTCATGGCATGTCCAAGAAATGTTGATCGTATTTTTTTAATTATCATTTTAACTAGTTTTCGTTGTTGTGAAACTTCTCTGAGGACCTCTTCGATTGTTTTTCTGTCTGTCCAGGATGTTTGTTGCGTCTTTTTTCCAAAACTACTTCTCTGTTTCTTCCTGTTTCTTTGTCATCTTTCTGTTGACTGCGCAAGTTTCACCATCATATAGCATTATTGGCTCTATATAGAACTGTAATACTCTTTTCCTCATTTTTAGAGACATTTTCTTACTTATTAGTATAATAAGCGATTAGACTGTAAAAAAAATGTTTTAATAATAAAATGCGCCAATAAACTCTGAAGATAAATTAAAAACAAATATGCGGTCCGTGGTTTCTGCATGTCGTGCGGGCGTGAAGTG
Source organism: Achatina immaculata (assembly GCA_009760885.1). Taxonomy (NCBI): domain Eukaryota; kingdom Metazoa; phylum Mollusca; class Gastropoda; order Stylommatophora; family Achatinidae; genus Lissachatina; species Lissachatina immaculata. The sequence continues at coordinate 39,010,138 of CM019692.1, forward strand.
TTAGTGCCTTCATATTTCTAGCCCACTGAAGCATTTGATGTGGGGATACCAAAACCTTCCTCGCTGCCTTTGGGTTTACCCCGGTGTCTATTGTGTGCACTCGTGAAAGTGCACTCAGAAATCGAACAAGGGACCTTTTGGCCGGCGGGCAAATGCACTAAACACTACACCATCGCAGCATCTGGAGAAAAAGACACAGGACGCAGATAAAATAAATTTTACAAAATTGGGTCCAAATGGCGTAGTGGTTAGTGCGCTGGTCTCACACGACGAAGTCGGTGGTTTACATCTGGCAGGAGGCTCCTCAAACATCCCAGTCGTTGAAGTGAGTAGATGACATCTTCTAGAGCTGTTAAAAAAAAAGGCGACCAGGCGTGATGCTAACCACATCTGTATCTAGTGTAACCACACGTCAAGAAAAAATAATGGCACTGACGCCAAATCCTGAAGGTGCTTCTAACTGGAGTGTCCAACATCAGATACCTCAAGGACCACAACTGTATGCGGAAATCGAGTGACGGGACGCATTTAAATTAAGTAATTTTTACCAACTTAGGTAAAAATGAGAAAACGTTAAAAGTTATGAAGTAAAGGTGAACTGACTGATTTTAGTCATCTTTTCAAGTCTTTTAAAAACATTTTTACATGTTTTTAAACATTTTTTTGGGGTTAAATAAATTACACTTTCATGATAACCTTGGAGGCCGCCAGTGAACATATCTCTTGTAAAGCATGATAGGACGATGTTTTAAACAAAAGAAAAACAACAAAAAAGAAAACACTAAACACATTTCATTGACCTAGTAAAAGTTCATTTAACTGTTCCTCAACACTTCATTCTGTTCTATGGATGCTAAGCTTGGGCTGTCAGTAAAGAGAGACAAAGAAGACTTGAATCAGCTGGAATATGATTCTTAAGAGGAATACTGAAAGTACCGTGGACAGCAAGATCTGAAAGAGGAACAAGAAACAATGAAAATTAGAACGAAGATCAGAAAGCGACAATCTAAACTTGTTGGGCATGTTTGGAGGAGAGGTTGCCTAGAGCACATAATGACAACAGGGGAGATCCAAGTTAGAAGAGACAGAGGTAGACAGAGAGAAAAGTTGTTTGATGGTTTGGCATCCTAGCACTGGGAATGCTCAGCGACAAGCCTGTTGAGATGCACAAGGGAAAGACATGATGTCATAGGCTTATCGACAGTGACCTTCGCTGTTCTCAAAGAGGTGGGATATGACAGCAAACTTGGTACACGCAAAAAGGAAGTAACATCTCGGGTTAGAATGAAAGAGTTCGGAATGGGCGTTTGGTGACATCCAGCACAAAAATCTTGGTAAGGGCAGAAGACTTGGAAATGAACAAAGTGCTGTCAATCAACTGAGAACTGATGCCATCAGCCTGTTAAGAAAGACCTCAGTGCAGCTTTGAATTTATCCAGAGTGCAGTGATGATGATGATCCTAACTAACTGTTGTTTGTTCTTAAAAGTTTGATTTTGTAATTTATTTGTTTTCCCATCAAAGAAAAAGGTGGTAAGGTTTAGCAAAGTGGTTACCAAACTTTATCAGGATGCCGCCTTCTTGTTCCCTAGCTCAGTGGTTACCACACTTTATCAGGATGCCGCCTTCTTGTTTCCTAGCTCAGTGGTTACCACACTTTATCAGGATGCCGCCTTCTTGTTTCCTAGCTCAGTGGTTACCAAACTTTATCAGGATGCCGCCTCTTTGCTTCCTAGCCCAGTGGTTACCAAACGTTATCAGAATGCCGCCTTCTTGTTTCCAAGCTCAGTGGTTACCAAACTTTATCAGGATGCCGCCTCCTTGTCTCCGTGGCTACTTCCTAGATTCCCCAGACACTTTCTAAGGCATAGTTAACTTTAATAACCCCCCCCCCTGCCGTTCACTTTTCTCTCTATGCCCACCCCTCCTCCCAAACACACCCCACGGATCTTCACACCACGTACTCTGGTAAGCACTGGTCTAATACTATTTACTGGACGAACTAACTCAACAGTCATTATCTAATCAGACTTTTCATTGCATGGGATGTTCATTAAAGTGAATATTATTAATATATTCAGGATAAGATGCTTCCACGTTATTTTGTCATTTTTACGCTACATTTGGAAACATTATACAATAACCGGGATACGAATGAATTTTTTAAAGAGCTAAAGAAAACGAAAAGGTTGAAATAAAGTGTAGAAAAACTGAATTCTGTTTAACTATGTTAAAAATGAGCAAGAGTTCTTAAAAAAAAACGTTGGATTCTATATAATGTTTTCATTATTTGAAACTGACTAATAGGGGTTTAAAGAAGCTGAATCTGTTTATTGGCTTCAATATTTGAAGCTGAGAAGGAGAGGTTTACAGAAGTTGCCACCAGTCCTTGACCTTGACTTCCAGCATCTGTGAAATCTCTGTCGTCTTACTCCAGTTATCTCATTCTCCAGAACCGGGGTAAAGAGAAAAGACAAAGCAACTACACAAACTGAAGAAGTCATTACACCTACTTATCTTACATATCGCATGAATCATACATTTCTTCTCTTGTCGTTAAACTTTGTTTTCACTTGTCAGTTTGATGGTCTCTGAATGAAGCTGGAACGTTATCTTTGATCTACGGTTTATGAGAACCAACTGTAGCAGATTCTTTCTGCTCATAGTTTTAGCGGGAGCTCGGGTAGCATATGTGGGGTTGTCTTTGTACGATACTTTCTTGATGGACACTTCGGTTCTGTCAGTCTTCTAACTTATTTTAGCAAATGGTGTCTCAGTTTGGTCTTATCACGAACTGACTTTAATCCGACAGTGTTAAAATAACTAATGAAATAAAAATCCTCACACTGGAAGTATTCCAGTTTGTGTGTAATAGCCTGTGTTGCCATGGCTACAGCATCCTGGCTTTGTCTGCGTAGATAATGTTGTCGTGTGTATTACAGCAAGTAATAAATTTGCTTGCGGGTGGTCAACAATCAAAATTATAGGAGGTGCGAATAATTTTGTTTTCGTATTTATAATAATAATAATAACAATAATAGTAATACTTTTTTATACCCGAACTTCTTTCACTTCTTGATACTGTATCGCTGAAACATCTAGACGGAGCTGTTAAACATTAGCACCACTTTTCTTTTTCTTCTTTTTTCATTTTCAAACTTACGTTCTTTTTTTTTGCAGGTAGGCGCCTTTCTTCGGCGCGGTGTATTTCTAGGACCGAGTCTGCTCTCCCGTATCGATCCATATTCACTAGAGCAGAGTATGAAACTTGTACTGAACGTTACCGCGGGCATCATTGAGAAGTATAATAATACCCGCTTGGTCAACTTAAGGTTGCCAGTGCTGATACAAGTGGTCAGTAACGGATCACTGACCACTATGTAGTTTGAGTATGCGTCACTTCACAGCTTGACAAAAGTTTTCAAGTTTTTAAGCTAACAAGAAGGGAAGAGGTGTGAGAAGGGGGAAAGAAGGGAAGAGGTGCGGGAATGGGGGAAAAGAAGGGAAGAAGTGCGGGAATGGGGGAAAGAAGGGAAGATGTGCGGGAAGGGGGAAAAGAAAGGAAGAGGTGCGGGAATAGGGAAAAAAGGAAGAGATGCGGGAATGGGGGAAATGAAAGGAAGAGGTGCGGGAATGGGAAAAAGAAGGGAAGAGGTATGGGAAGAAGGGAAGAGGTGCGGGAAGGGGGAAAGAAGGGAAGGGTGCGGGAAGGGGGAAAGGGAAGAGGTGCGGGAAAGGGGAAAGAAGGGAAGAGTTGCGGGAGTGGGAGAAAAGAAAGGAAGAGGTGCGGGAATGGGGGAAAAGAAGGGAAGAGGTGCGAGAACGGGGGAAAAGAAGGGAAGAGGTGCATGAATGGGGGAAAAAAAGGGAAGAGGTGCGGGAATGGGAGAAAAGAAGGGAAGAGGTGCGGGAATGGGAGAAAAGAAGGGAAGAGGTGCGGGAATGGGGGAAAAGAAGGGAAGAGGTGCGGGAATGGGGGAAAAGAAAGGAAGGATACCATCAGCCTGTGGCGTATCAATCATTAGGCTGAAAAGGTTTAAGCCCCCTATGAGTACAGAAAGCCACAGGGTTCTGCGTTGAAAAAAAACCTGTAAATAAACATACTGTTTCATGTGACAGTTATTTAATACTATTATTGTTACACTAGCACGTCAAGAAAGAAGAAGGGATGAGTGAATGGTTCCAGATTGAAACAGGTGTGAAACAAGGATGTATACTGTCTCCTTTACTTTTTGGGATTACAATAGACTTCATAATGAAAAAATGCTGCACAGGTAACACAGGTATTGACTGGGTACATGGGACCCATCAAGAAGATCTTGATTTTGCTGATGACATAACTCTTATCAGTAACAACGTGAATTCCATGCAAGAAAAAACAGACAGCCTGTCTTCACTGTCTAGCAAAATAGGACTTGAAATTAACAAGGACAAAACAAAAATAATGAAATTCCCCTTAATCAAAATGGAAAAATACACATAGAAGGGACAGGTATTGAAGAAGTCAATCAATTTGCATACCTTGGATCAATTTGCATACCTTGGCAGCTACATAGACCAGAATGGTGACACTAGAAAGGAAGTTAGAATCAGAATTGCAAAAGCAACATCGATCTTCAAGAATCTTGAGAACATATGGAATTCAAAAGTTATAAGCACAAAAACCAAGTTAAGACTATTCAATTCAAATGTAATATCCACCCTCATTTATGCATGCGAAAGCTGGAAAACAACTAAAGAAATAGACAAGAAATTAGACTCTTTTGAAAACAAATGCCTAAGGAAAATACTCTGCGTCAAGTGGAAAGAATTCAAGAACAATGCAGAGATAAGACAGATGACTGAACAACAACCAGTCTCACGGGTGATCAGGAAAAGGAGATGGACATATGCTGGTCACTTGATGAGAGGAAATGATCAGAGAATCCCAAAGCAAGCTATCAGGTGGAACACAACAGATCGAAGAAAAAGAGGCAGACCGCGTGAAACTCTGAAGAGGACATTGTTAAGAGAGTCCAAATTAACAGGCATAAAATCCTTTGATGAGGTTGAAAGACTCGTCGAAGACAGGAAAAATTGGCGAACTACTTTGCGAGCCCTATGTGACGTTTAACGGCACGGGAAGGATATAAGATATAAGATAAAAAGCACGTTATGTTATTCGAAAGACAGTAATGGATTAGTCTGTGCTTGGTCTGCGTATTACAAAGTCATGTGGTAGTACTAGAGGGGATTCAGGTCATATATCAGAAGATGGGCGGTGTACGTTGGAGGTGATGAAGGCCCCTACTAAGTTCAGTCTCAGGGCCCGGATGATGGTTAATCCGCCACTGTCATCAGCTTCATTGTATATATCGAGAAACATACGAGGTCCGACACATACACGCACACCCATGCACAAAACAAGACTAGCCCTATAGCTTGAAAACCAAGCGTGGAAGGGAGGAGACAAAGACTCTTACACACAGAGGATGTTCTAACCTGTCACCGTAAGACAAGGCTCAACTCCATCGCTTTACTCAGCACCAGCGGGCGCATGTTCAAATACGAGATGTTCTCTTACAGTCCGTCGGAAAATGGTGGAGCGCAAGATTGAACAGCGAGTTAACATTAAGTTTTTTGTGAAGCAATTTCTAGCACATCACAACATTATTGTGCTGGAGCATCCATAATATTCTCCAGATCTGGCTCCTTGTGACTTCTGCCTATTCCAAAAGATCAAGTCGGTACTTGTAAGAACCCATATTTTGTCAGTAGAAGATGTGAAAACAAAAAACGATGGAGGTCCTGAGCAGCCTTTCAAAAAATGATCTGTAGAATTGCTCTAAAAGTTGGTCGTCGTATGCAGCTTTGTGTCACCTCAAATAGGAATGTCGCCTATTTTGAAGGAGATCGAATTAAATTTTCTCAAATTGCTCAGTAAATGAGATCCAGGTACAGTCTTTTTTTTTTTGTTTGTTTGTTTGTTTTTTTTTTACCTCGGAAGTCTCCTCTGGAACTTCAAACAGCTCGTTTTTTTAAAAGCCCACGAGGTGAAGGTGTTGAAACACAAGCAAGCATCTTAATGGGGGGGGGGGGGGGGCTAGCTTACTGGTTCTCGGAGTGGATCTAAACAAAGCTGGAAAAGGTGTAATCCTTCTCGGCAGATTCCACTCCAATGAGGTTCACAGCGATCCATCAGGATTAGCCAAGGTCGGTTGACGGATTAGCCTTTGACCTGAACAAGCATGTTATGTTGTCCAAGAGACAGTGGCATGTTATATAAGTTTGGTTTTTATTGTACAGAATCATAGAGCAACGGTAGAGATTTAAGTCAGAGGGTAATAAGTCAAAATAAGTAGGGGATGGATAGTATTGGTTGGAGAGAGAGAGGAACTCTTTTATTGCCCAATGGACGAGATGGTGGTTGATAGGTAAGTACAAGGCTGATAGTCTGTTATTTGAGAGCACTAGGAGGGAGAAAGAACAGGGTCATGGCCACTTATGGCTCGACTGCCCTGACAGTGTCACCCTCATGCATCTTTCCCATCGCAACAGATGCCTGTGAGACCTGGACACTTAACAAAACAGCTGAGAAACACATAAATGCCTTTGAATGTAAATGCTACAGAAGAGATCTTCAAATATCATGGACACAGAAAATACCACATATTTAAAGAAGCTGTGGATAGGAACAGACAGAGCTACAAAGATAAGATTTTTAAGGCATGCATCTTTCCCATCGTAACATATGCCTGTGAGACCTGGACACTTAACACAACAGTGAGAAACACATAAATGCCTTTGAATGTAAATGCTACAGAAGAGTCCTTCAGATATCAAGGACACAAATAAGAACAAATATATCCATATTTCAAGAACTTAATATTGAAGAAGGCTGGTTAGTAAATAGGATTAAAGAGAGAAAACTTAAATATTTTGAACACATTAAACGTCGTGATCTGCTGAGACGTTGAAAGCAGAAGAAACAGAAACACCAAAACAACTCTACCGGATACTACAACAAATCTGGGATCTAGAAAAAGCTCCAGAGGAGTGGAAAACTGGCCTCATAGTAAAACTACCAAAGAAGGGTGATCTCAGAGACTGCGGGAACTGGAGAGGCATTACCCTATTGCCACTCACCAGTAAAGTATTTTGCAGAATAATCATCAACAGAATTGTACCAACACTTGAGGGAAAACTTCGGAAAGGGCAGGCTGGATTTAGGAAAGAAAGATCATGCATAGACCACATATTTATACTTAGACAAATATTAGAACAGGCAAATGAGTGGCATAGCACAACATATGCATTGTTCATAGATTATGAGAAAGCCTTTGACAGTGTCAACAGAGATGCACTGTGGAAAATCCTAAGATGGCATGGCCTCCCCCATAGGATAGAGAATGTCATACGAGGTGTTTCAGTGCAAAGTGATCTGTGGAGAACATACCTCCAGCAGCTTTAGGGTACAAACATGAATGAAGCAGGGATGTGTACTATTACCAACATTATTTATCTTGGCAGTAGACTGGTTAATGAAGGAGGCAACATCAGACAAACGCAGAGGATTACAATGGACCCTTGACACAGTGCTGGAGAACCTTGACTTTGCGGAAGACATTTATTTACTATCAAGCAGCCACAAAAAATGCAAGATAAAATAAAAGCTAACTCAGAATGCAAACAACATAGGACTAAAGATCAACGTAGGAAAGACAAAGTTAATGAAGCAAAATGTGAACAACAGAAATGTACTGAGAGTAGATAGCAAGTTAAAGGAGGAGGTCAATGAATTTGTATACCTTGGCAGCAGAGTAGTAGAAAATGGAGACAGCACAGAGGACATCAACAGCAGACTTACTAGAACAAACCAGGCTTTTGCAGTGCTGCAGACTATATGAAAATCAAAAAAACTAAACATAAATATGAAAATCAGGATATTTAAGAGTAATGTTCTAAGTGTACTACTCTATGGAAGTGAATGCTGGAAAATCACCAAAACCATAGAAAACAAGTTGAATTCTTTCCAGACTAAATGTTTACGAAGAATTAGAAAAATATTTTGGCCAAACACCATAAGAAATAATATGTTGTTGGCAGAAATGCAGATGAAACCATTGACAACAATTATTGAGGAAAGACGCTGGCGATGGTTGGGACATGTGCTCCGAATGACTGACAACTCACTACCAAAAAAAGCACTAAGATGGACACCACAGAGGAACAGAAGTAAGGGTAGACCAAACGAGACATGGAGAAGAACAACAGAAAGGATGTTGAGCAATAGAGGGCTCACCTGGGCAAGATCAGAAAAAAAGGCAAAGGACAGACATTTGTGGAAAACCCTTGCGGAAGCCTTATGTGCCCTGGGCGCTTAAGGTTGAGAGAGAGAGAGAGAGAGAGAGAGAGAGAGAGAGAGAGAGAGAGACGTCATGATAAGACCGTCTTGGAAAGGTACATAATGTGAAAAAGAAATAGAGAAATACCAAGGCGAAGATGGCTGCAAGACATCGTTGACGATCTGCGAATGGATGCATCAGCATCTTGCTTACAACCGAGAGCCCTACAGGAAAGCTGTTAGTGATGCAAAGTTCCGCAAGGACATGCAAATGACTGACTGACTGACAATACATAGACGTCAATGCATGAAGACTATGGCGATTCCTGCCCCTTTAGCCAGGCCAAGTCTATTACTGGGGACAAAATGAAGAGGTGAAAAAGGGTCTTGGTCAGCTATTGTCCGCCAGCCCTGATGCTAGCATGTCGTTTATTGGTCAGTGATTGCGAAACAGCGTCTTTACCTGCCAGTTGTTGAAAATACACATAGCAGAAAGATAATACACGATAATATATCGTATAAGTAAGCGAAATTAAAAAGAAGTACATACACATATTAAAGTTTCTTCTAGTAGTGACTCAAAAAGAAGTGACACAGTAAGAGACGGACACGCAGAATAAGAAGAAAAGGAGTAACATTTTAACAAAAATAATTATATCAAAAACAGAGCAATAGAAACGAAACAGAAAAAAAACCCTACCAAAAATGTAATACATAACGATAGATCGCAGCTTCAAAATCCAATCAACTTCACTGTAACACATCAGGCCATGGATGTTTATCGATTCTCATCTCTTAGCCTCTACAAGCCCCACAAGCCGGATTGTTTATTGATAATGCAAATAGCTAGCTGTGGAAGGAATGTTAGAAGATATCTCAACGCAACATATTGGAGGGAGAAAGGGTGAGGAAATGTCTATAATATTGATCATATCCAGTCAAATATCTTCATGCATGGAGAACGTGATGTATTGAAAGTAAAATGGGCGTTGTTATTTTTGCCAAATTTTAAGCGCTCTATATCGTTCTAGAAGACGAGGAAGAAAGAAAGAAAGAAACAAACAAACAAAAATAAAAATGAGAAAAAGATAATGATGAAGTAAAGATTGAAGAAAAGATACTTAAATTTATGGATAGACAGATAGACAAACAAACATGGATGGATGGATGGATGGATGGATGGATGGATGGATGGATGGATTTATAGGCAGACTGAACGATCGAACGAAATTTTATTTGCAAAGGGTGAAGAACTGGACAAGCAGACCAGCCTGACATTCTGCTTTTATCACACAACTTTCTCTTTATCCCAGACATTCTATATCAGTTACTACAAACATCTTCTCCATTTAACAACAGTTTTTAAAAAAACTGAAATAACAAATCTGTTAAGTTCCACTCTTACCCAGGCTTTTAGACATCATCTTACCTAGTCTCCTATCCAGGTTCTTACCCAGTCTCCTATCCAGGCTCTTACCCAGTCTCCTACCTAAATCTTACCTTGGCTCTTATCCAGTCTCCTACCCAAGTCTTACCCAGTCTCCAATCCAGGCTCTTACCCAGTCTCCTACCCAAGTCTTACCCAGTCTCCAATCCAGGCTCTTACCCAGTCTCCTACCTAAGTCTTTACCCAGTCTCCAATCCAGGCTCTTACGCAGTCTCCTACCTAAGTCTTACCCAGTTTCCTACCTAAGTCTTACCCAGGTCTCCTACCTAAGTCTTACCCAGGCTCTTACTCAGTCTCCTACCCAGGTCTTACCCAGTCTCCTACCCAGGTCTTACCCAGTCTCCTACCCAGGTCTTACCCAGTCTCCTACCCAGGTCTTACCTAGTCACCTATACAGCCTCTTACCTAGTCTCCTATCCAGGTCTTACCTAGCCTGTAGCCATATTTTAGTGTCTAGGACGTTGTACGTGTTGATCTTTTTTACTGCGAGTTATGGAAAAAAAGGTCAATAACTTCCTCAAGTGTTTTCATAATTTGAGTCAAAACAATAAGTTATATGCTCCTTAAATGTTGTATCCTGTAACTATAAGTAGATAATATTTTTCTGTTCCCCAAAGATCAGTACGTTTATCTTTTAGAAGATTTTGGCAGAGTCAAGTTAGTAAATGGATCACTGAGTTTATGAAAATATACACGTTTTAGGTCAGATAAATTATCTGGATAACCTTCGTGTAATTTTATGGGATTGTTTTTTTCCCATGAGTATGGTGTTTACACTGTGATAGACATCTTTATGCTATGATTATAATTAAACATGTTTGATATTATGTCTTCAGTAACATCCTATAATCTCTGGTCCAGCAGGTATGAGATTAGCCTTCCACTGGCCAAGTGTCACTCTGTCTTATGCAGTACAGTTTACTAAGAAACAGATGCTGATGTGTACAACTCACATGTTTTCCTACTTCTTAAGGAAAACTAGTTACAATTTTAAGGGACAATCAAAACTTTCTTGGCAATGACAGAAAAATTCAAGGGAAAAAGAATGAGAGGGAGGACAAGATAAGAATATTTCAAAGATCTGGCAAAGCGGCATGGGAGGAAACAATGCATTTCAAGAGACATCAAGGATAGTACAAGATGAAGAAACATTATCGCCAGCTGCACTTAATGTGATGTAATTCATTTTTCCAGATTATTTTTTAAAACTGTCCTCATATTTCTTAACCTGATTAAATTTGAAAAAATTATAGTCACTTTTTAACGTTTACTTCAACAAATCGTGCGACTGCACCTTCTTAAAGTCATCATTAACTATGAGAACTGTTTTGTTGGTGCTTCGCCGGAGGTTACAGTCTGAACATCACCGGAAAACACACTGTTTCTTTTACCTAATTGTTTGGGAGTCGCGTTAGCGCAGTGGAATCATCATCATCATTATCATCATCGTCATCGTCATGTGCCTTCTCCAGAACGAAGTTTGGCGGTAATAGATGTCCAGTTCCTTCGCTCCCTCGCCCTGATAGTGCACCCAGCCAGGCTGTGCCCTGTCCATTCTCGTATGTTATCTTCCCATCTACATCTCTGTCTTCCTCTCGCTCTTTTTCCTTCCACCTTTCCTTCTAGTACGGTCTTCGGTATGTTGGTAAGTCTTTTGATATGATCAAAGTATTTTGTTTTCTTCACGTTTATTTCTTTCAGAAGTTCACATTGCACTTGTAACTGTTTTAAAACTTGTGCATTTGTTCTTTGGATTAGACACTCGTGGATTAGACATTCATTTACCGACCAGGTGACCCGGTTTCGATTTCCACTCACTACAATGGCGGTCAGACCGTGGCTCGCAAAATAACTCACTGGGTTCACACGCCTCCAGAAAAAAATCGGTACCAGGGTCAACGGTCCTGGAAGGAAGAGGAATGGCACTACTAGCTACGGAGTTGGTGCTGATGGCGACACTAGTCGGCAGTTTCTGGTCAGCTGCTGACTAGGCAGCAGAATACTTATGGTTTGACAATGAGGCTGGTTCGCAACTCATACATTTAGCTTTACCTGGTTGTCTAGCATTAACTCACTTGTGAGTCACTTCCTTCAAAAACTTAGCTCGCAAATGTTCGAGATTTCTGCACGCAATTAAGCTGGTAATGCTTTGTTTAATTCGTATATGAACGTATAAATGTGAGTGTTACGAGATCCATATAAGCTGGCAATATTGTAGGAACTTGTACGAACTCCCTGTAACTGCGAGGAGCTGTTGTTCGTTGCAGCCGATGCTGTAGATGTGTTAAGGCACAGCATCGTATTGGCGAAGGAGAGAGTTATGGCAGCTACTTTTTCAGTCCCGGAGTACAGCTAAACACCAGGGGGGTGTGCAAGTGCTTCTTTAGCAGACTCCACCACCATGAGGACTATGGCGATCCCTACCCCATTAGCCAGGCTAGTGGTGTTACTGAGGGTACCAACAGAGAGGTGGGACAGGGTCTTGGTCAGCTATGCTTCGCTAACCCTGACGCTGGCTTATCAGCTATGAGTCGTTTATTGCCTCATCAAACAAGGGTCTTCACCCCCATATAGCAAGAAAGAACAAGCTGCCTCCGTGGACAAAGGGACAAACCCACGGTCAAGCGCGCATCAGGGATTCTCACTAAACAGTGTAAACAGCTTGCTGTCAGTGGCCGCCACATTAGGCTGTGTTATACAAGTTATTGCACAGATACTTTCCAGTTAGTTCGGGATATGTCTCGGTGGGCGAGCCATCGTGAGGTTTTGTTGATGTGGTTGATTCTTGATATTGAAGTATATACAGTCTTACTGTGCCCTGTATTGATTATGTTGTAATTATGTGTGATATGTGATTGTTGGCTATGACTCCATCGAGGACCCCGAACTGAATTAGATTGGTTGTGTCTGTGTTTGGTAAGTAGAGATGATTTCGTAAGGGTGATAGTGCATGTGCTGGGTGCAACCATAGGTATACATAGCAAGGTCGTAGTATGAGTTGGGGTTGTGTTAATATATATTATATACACCTGATATGAGCGGTCATAAATTGTGTACCATACGTCACTGTCCACGTGATTTTGTAGTTGGTTTCGGTGGGATATAGATATACTGAACATTAGCTTGCATCAGATGAGATAGAGGCAATGCCGGGCGATATCTTGTTTAGTTGTACATTTTCATTGATTGCTCCTCACGTTGTTTTGCCTTTATTGATGAATAATATCTTAATGTCATGTTGATTGCCAGTGCCAGTTGTTTGTGGTTGTTGGGTTCATTGTGAGATTAAAATTGTTGTATTATTGAATTCAGACTTCGTGATTTGTACTGCATGTCAGTGTATTGTTGTGTTTGCTGAATACTTGAGGATTTAGGCCAACAGCATAGAATATACCAGGGAGGGGAGAATCTGGGTTGGTGGTCATGATGGTGGAGCTAGACTGGCCTCGAGTACGGTGGTATATTGCCAAAGGGAAATGTTGGTCTGTAAGCCATCTTGAGAAAATATTCCTACCAGTAATTATAACTTGTACACTTGCATCAAACAAGTTTCACACAATAATACTTTTGGTCTATGCTGACAACATGGTATGATTTATTTATGTAAGAGACTTTGAACGATGGTTCAGTTGCGCATATTTCTTGCCATGAGTTTTGATGTTGTTGGCATGCACATAAACTGTACATGTAATGTTGAGTTTTTATATGATTCTGTTCGGATGGAAAATCTTTATATGTTCTGGTGTTCATGATAAAAGATGTTATGAGGGCCTTCACTCTTTGGCAATGCTTTACTTGTGCGTGATATTAATATTCAATGCATTGCTGTATATATATATGTATATATATATATATATATATATATATATATATATATATGTTGATTGTATTGAATGCTAAAGCTTCCTTTGACAGCGAAGGTTGATATGGGTGAGGATTATGTGTGTGTGTGTGGTGTGTGTCTGTCTGTGCGTGTTCCTTATGTATGGAATGTGGTCTGAACTGTTATTGGTATTGTGTGTGTGTGTGTGTGTGTTCAGAACGAGTGTCTCGATGTTGTCGTAATAAAGTTATTTTGTTAGCTGTTTTACACACTGAGATATTTGTTTTGTATTTGGTATGAGAGATGATGAGAAAACAGAGTAGACATAATATCTACAGGTTGAGCTGTTGGCTAACAAGGATCCGGGAAATGAGGTGGTTGTGGTCAGATATTCTTCAAACAAAGAATTAGGGCTGGAGGTCACAATAGGTTACCACTGGAAGAATGTAATTACTTAATTAACACTCTCCTAAGTCCCTCACTCCCATCACTCTCTTCCTTACACACACACCTCACATTTGTTACAGGAATGGGCAGTGTAGCAGATATGGGAATGTTCTGACTGCAGCCATGTTACCTCCTGAGATGAGTCAGTCTACATAACATCGCGCTAGAGAGCCGTAGTTTCATCACCATCTTGTATTGGCCGAGATATGGAAAGGGGAGTAAAAGAGTTTGAATTTTACTTGTAAAGCTCTTTTTAACAAAGGCAAGAAGCTTATGAGAACAGAGAATGTAACTCAGTGTTCTACGTATGTCGAAATGGCCAGCTTTACCCTACTCTCCAAGGTCTCACTATTTTTGCAATGTGTACAGCTTCATCCCCCTTCCCCCAAGGTCTCACTTTTGAGATGTGTACAGCTTCACCCCAGAAGGTCTCACTATTTTTGCAATGTGTACAGCTTCATCCCCCTTCCCCCAAGGTCTCACTTTTGAAAGTGTACAGCTTCACCCCCCCCCCCCAAGGTCTCATTTTTGCGATAAGCACAGCTTCACTCCTCATGGTGTCATTTTTTTGCATAATAAAAGAAGGCGGTGAGACACTGCTTCTGGTTTGACATTGATGAATACTTTCATCATCAAAAGTGCACGACACTCCTACAAAAGTATTTCCGCCATTTCATTGAGAGATCAATCTTGACGTTGGTTTTAACTTTTTTGATATGCCCACTTCAAGATATCATAATCTGAGATCTTTCTTTGTTATCTCATTATGTTTGTATTTCATATGTTCTGTTCATGTTGGATGGTGGTTGTTAACATTTTGATATGTCCACTTCTATATATGATATTCTCATATCCTTCTTTGTTATTATTTCATTATTTCGTTTTTTAAAAATATTCTAACATCAACTTTGTAGTTTGAAAACTCTTTTTCCCCCACATACCAGTCCCCTATAACACTGTCTCTTCCCCCCCCCCCCCACACACACACAAGAAACCACTCCCAGGTCACTTAACATTAAATTTCCAGTAATTTAGATAAGCTACATTTGACGGGCAGGTTCATTTTGATCTTACGCTGACCTCATCGTGACTTTACGTGGACCTCACCATGACCTTACGTGGACCTCACCATGACCTTACGTGGACCTCATCACGACCTTACGTGGACCTCACTATGATTAAAGTACATCTCATCACGAACTCATGTGAACCTCGTCATGACCTTTACGTGAACTTTATCATGACTTTTATGCCTACCTTGTCACGGCTTTACGAGAACTTAATCATGGCTTTCCGATGACCTAATCATGGCTTTCCGATGACCTAATCATGGCTTTAAGAGGACCTAATCACGGCTTTCATCATCATCATCATCATCATCGCCTTTCACTCCCTTGAGAGCATAGGCCACGGATAATGGTTCTCTAGTCATCACCTGTTCTTAGAATTATTCTCTGCTTCCTTCCATGTCTATCCCTTGTCTCAGAGCACTGTCATAATTTCTCTTCTCCAAGTAAATCTAGGTCTTCTTCGTTTTCTATTTCCTTGAGGACTCCATGTCAGTGCCTGTCTTGCTATTTTGGTGTCAGGTTTCCTCAGAGTGTGGCCAGTCCACCTCCACTTCCTAGACATTATTTGTAGGTTCATAGGTTCTTGTCCCACCATATCCCATACCTCTTCATTCTTGATCTTGTCCTGCCATTTAATGTTTAAAATCCTCCTCAGGCAGTAGTTCATGAATGTTTGTATCATCTGTTGTACTGTCTTGGTCATAACCCAATTCTCTGAACCATATAGTAGGACAGTCTTTACTTTGTATTGAAAAGCCTAAGTTTAGTTTTTGTTTTGATGTTCTTAGATGACCATATTTTGTTAAGTTGGATAAATGCTGTCCTGGCCTTGGTTATTCTAGCTTTAACATCCTTTTCTGTTCCCCTGTATTTATCCACTATGCTGCCTAAATATGTGACATACTTTACTTTCTCAGTTGGCACTCCTTCACTTACTATGAGGCTATTGCTTGCACTATTACTTTTCATTATCTTTGTTTTTGTATGTTAATATATAGTCCTAGTTTAGCTGAATTTTTGCCTAAGATCTGAAGTTTCTCTTGCATTTGTGTGTGGCTGTGTACCAGAAGTGCCACATCATCTGCAAACTCAAGATCTTCCAATTTGTTCCACAATGTCCACTGTATCTCATTTCTTTTTCTTTGTGTGGTAGTTGTCATGATCCAATCAATTGCTAGAAGAAATAGGAATGGTGACAGCAAACATACATGTTTCCACTTTAAAACTTTCTGTGAGAGTTCCTCCATGCACAATTCTGCAAGTTGTTCCTTCATATATGGTCTTTATAAGTTTTGTTATCTTGGCTGGGATACCATAGTGTTCCAGTAGTTTCCATAGCATTCTACGATCTAAACTATCTGATGCCTTCTCATAATCAATGAATGTAACTAACAGTTAAGAATTCCACTCCATTGACTGTTCTACTATTATTCCCACTGTAGCAATGTGGTCAATACAGGATCTTCCTTGCCTGAAACCTGCTTGCTCTTTCTTAGTTTACTATCTACTAATGTTTTAATTCTATTTAGCAAAATTCTGCTGAAGACCTTGCTGGGTATTGAGAGCAGGGAGATGACTCTATAGTTCTTGCATTCTAATAGATATCTTTTCTTAGGGAGAGAAGATGGGATTCCGCTGAAGTATTCCACCCATTTTTGCATCTGCTCTTCTTCTGATGTTACCACCGTACCTTCCTTGTTTTTGATGGGGTTTTCTATCCTACATGGTCTATTTGCTAACTTCCTGGTGATATCATACAGAGCTCTCATATTGTTTTTACCAGCTGCCTCTTCTGCCTGTCCCGCCATATTATCAAAATAGGTTAGTCTGTCTTTCCTTACGCTTTTCCTAACCTCTTTATGGGCCAAACTGTATTCTGTCTGAGATGAGGCCTTTGCTGCTCTTGTTTTACTGTCATTTATTTTTGCTTTCATTTCTGTCCTTCTGTCTATCTTCTTCAGTGTTTCCAATGTAATCCACTCCTTGTGGTGAGATGTCTTAAATCCCACTGTCTCTTCACATGATTTGCTCCACATTTCTTTAGCACTATTCCACACAGTGTTCACATCTGGTGAATCTTCTTCATATAAAACTCCTGCAGAAGTTGAAATCTGTTGCTCAGTTTCAGTTTAAAGTTCTTTGCGATCTGTGTTTTCCAACAGTACCATATTATATCTTTTCCTTGCCATGTCTTTTTTTGTGGTGCTTCTTCAGTTTCATTCTCAGCTTAGCTATCAGCAGGCAGTGGTCAGAAGCTACATCTGCACATCATTTCACTCTGACATCTTGCAATGTTCTGCGAAAACTTCTACTGACACAAATATGGTCTATCTGGTTCTCAGTGACATGATCTGGTGATAATCAAGTGGCTTTGTGTATAGTTTTATGTGGAAATGTACTTCCTCCAGTGACAAGGTTGTTGAGCATGCATAGATCTGCTAGCCTTTTTTTTTCCATTTTCGTTCATTATTCCTAATCCATTTTGACCCATTACTTTCTCATAACCTGTGTTGATCCTACCTACCTTTGCATTGATATCCCCCATTAGAACTGGTTTGTTACCTTGTTGGTCTAGGATTTCCTACAATGTGTTGTAAAATTCGTCCTTTATTACCTCTTCTGCATCATTTGTTGGCGCGTGTACCTGGATGATATTCAGCTTAATATCCTTCTTCTTTGTTGAGAAGCAGGCTGTAATTATCCTTGAGCTAACTACCCCCCCCCCCCAGCTCATCAATGCTCTCTGAGACTCCCTGGATGGTATTAGTGCCATGCCCTCTGAGTGTGTTGCATCCGGTTTTGGTTACCTGAAAATAGGATTGTCTCCCCTGCTGCTAGTCTAAGCTTACCTGTTCCTGTCCAGTGTGTTTCGCTCAGCCCCAGTATCTTTATATCTATTCATTTCTCTCGCTATCCTGGCAGCCTTTTCACTTTCATACATTGTTCTAACATTCCAACATGCAATGGTAAAAGGTGTCCTGGTACTCAGTTGGGATGTCGGTTCCGCAGCTTCCTTTCAGCTTTGACTGCACAACGTCATGCGCTCTGTTATCAGAGTCCTTTCCTTTTCCAAGACAAAGTTTCCTGGTTTTCCTCTCCGTGTTTCTGTAACACTCTGGTTTCAGGTCGTTGGCCTATCCCCAACCTCATTAGTCGCCTCGTACCATATGCATGGAAGGTGGCAGTGGTCCTATTCTTTTCTCTCCACGGGCCCCGGTAACCAGACGGGTGAATTATGGCTTTACCAGGACCTAATACGGCTTTACGAGGAACTAATCATGGCTTTACCAGGACCTAATACTGCTTTACGAAGACATAATCATGGCTTTACCAGGACCTAATACTGCTTTACGAAGACATAATCATGGCTTTACCAGGACCTAATACTGCTTTACGAAGACATAATCATGGCTTTACGAGGACCTAATAGGGCTTTACCAGGACCTAATCACGGCTTTACCAGGACCTAAGCATGACTTTACCAGGACCTAATACGGCTTTACGAGGACCTAATCACGGCTTTACCAGGACCTAATCATATCTTTATCAGGACCTAATCATGGCTTTATGATGACCTAATCAGACTTTACGAGGACCTAATCATGGCTTACGAGTACTTAATCATGACTTTACCAGGACCTAATACGGGCTTACGAGGACCTAATCATGACCTTACCTATACTTCATCATTGCCTTACTCGAACTCCAAGTTCAGAGCCCATATTTTGACCTGTACTAGTGTTATTTGCCCTCTTAAGCAGTTCATTCCATATTCCTGTTATCTGATTAATTTTGAAAGTTTAGAACGTGGATAAGATGGACAGTGTGTTTGCGAGTTGCTTGTTATCATATGTACCCTGCGATTTTTTTTTCTTGAAATTAGAGGTATTTAAAAACCATTTTATTGGTTACAATTTAATTCTTTGAAGTGACCTTTCCATTCCACTCAATGTTCACTGTGTAGCACAGTTGTAATGGATTTCCCGTTCGTTCTCTCTCTCTCTCTCTCTTTGTCTCTCTCTCTCTCTCATTCTCTTTTTTCTCTCTCCCTCCCTCTCACCCTCAGTCCCACTTTCTCTGTCTTTCTCAGTCCTTTCTCTCCCTCTTCTTTCCTCTCTCTCTCTCTCTGTCCTTCAGTCTTCTCTCAGTCCCCCCTCTCACTCTGTCTCTTTCATTCCCCCCCCCTTTCTCTCTGTGTCATTCTCAATCCCTTCTCTCCTTCCCTTCCTCCCTCCCCCCCAATCTCTCTCTCTCTCTCTCTCTCTCTCTCTCTCTCTCTCTCTCTTACCTTGACTATCCACTTGGTAGTTTCCTATATATTTTTTTTCGGAACCTACTCCATTGTCTGTACCCCTTTCCAGCTTTTCCATGTTTGAGTGTATGTGTGCTTATATGTTTGTTTATGAGTGTGTGTGTGTGTGTGTGTTAACTCCACATCTTAATTATCGCTTTCACACGGTGTTATATTTCTAAATGTGTCCAAGGCATTTTAGTCCTAATTCTGTCTTTAAAACATGAGTGCGAGCCAAAAAAACAGTTATCATTAATCAAGGGATGTAACCACTGAAAATATTACACGTGAAAAAACTCCAGGAAAAGTCAGAAAGTCTTTTTATTCATTTTTTCAGTGGGTACGTCTCTTGCTTCGTGGTTACTTTTTGAACTTGTTTTTGCACATCTTAGATTTCTTCATGCAGCCTGATGGGACCCTATGCTGCAGTGCCAGATCTGGACTTCATGTGACCCTAAGATGCAGTGCTGGATTTAGATTTGATGAGACCCTAAAGTGCAGTGTTGGATTTAGACTTGATGATGTGACTCTAAAATGTAGTGTTAGGTTTAGACTTGATTAGACCTTAAGATGCAATGCTGGATTTAGACTTGATGATGTGACCATAAGATGCAGTGCTGGCTTAATTTTGATGAGGTCCTAAGATGCAGTGTTGGATTTCAAGTCAATGAGTCTATAAGTTAGATAAAAGCTTGGAGTCCCCTTGTTAAAAATTTACACCATCGGACTCTGCGAGACGTTAAGCTGTAGCGTGCTTACCTTATCCCTAAATTCAGCACTGATTCTGCCAATCTCTTTTCGTCTGTAAATTTCAATAGTTGCAGGCTAAATACATCTAAGGTTTTTGTGCAGTCAAAGCTTCGTACGTTTGTGACTTTTCTAATGTAAGTACGGAAAAGTTCAGGCGAGCCAAGAGCAGTCTTGGAAACTCCTAGTGTAGCAGATTAATTGTTATCACATTCTCTGATTACCTGTTGCATGGCTTTTCATGAGAGCAAGACATCTTGATATATGTACTTCACGGTTGTTGATAACTTGATGAATGTTATTCATATCATAATAATTTAAGTCTACGCTCTGTACTGGCTTCCCTGACAAATCCCTGAATAATGAACAGTGGTTCTTAAATTTTGCAGCGGACCCCTTTTCCAGCCTGAGAACAGCTGTGGACCCTCTCATTAAAAATAAAACAATGGTCAGAACCACTGTTCCCTCTAAGCTACGCGCCTTCGCAGCAGCGCACAGAAAAAAATCGTACCGCGTGCAAAATTTTTGGAGCCGCGCAAAAAAAAAAACGATTAAAAAAACTTTTATTTTCCAGTTTACAGATGTTACTCCGTGCTATAATTGCGATGAAGAAAAATAAAATGATGGTACATGTTTTTCCTTTACTGTTTCTTTTTTGTTGAGATGACTTTCGGATCGGATGTTTCAACTAGTCTTTTATCGTGTAGTTTCGGTAGTACTGTAGCAGAATCACTGAATAAGTAAACAAAGAAATCATCATTGCTTAACTAAATACTAGTAACTGTAAAGTACATCATGTTTATCCTGTTATTAAATGTACAGACCTCTTATATATATATATATATATATATATATATATATATTTCATCTTACATCCTTCCAGTGCCGTTAAACGTCACATAGTGCTCGCATAGTTGTTTGCCAAGTTTTCCTGTTCTCGGTGAGTCTTTCAACTTCATCAAGGATGTTATGCCCACTAAACTGGCTTCTCTTAACAATGTCCTCTTTAGAGTTTCACGTGGTTGACCTCTTTCTTCAGCCTGTTGTGCTTCACTTGATAGCTTGTTTTGGTATTCTCTGCTTGTTTCTTCTCATCACGTGGCCTACATATGTCCATCTTCTTTTCTGATCACCCATGAGACAGGTTGTTGTTTGCTCATCTGTCTTATCTCTGCGTTGTTCTTGTATTCATTTCAATTTATAACACGTATTTTCCTTGGCCATTCGTTTTCAAAAGAATCTAATTTCTTGTCTATTTCTTTAGTTGTTTTCCAGCTTTCACATGCATAAACGAGGGTGGATATCACATTTGAGTTGAATAATCTTAACTTAGCTTTTGTGCTTATAACTTTTGGATTCCATATGTTCTCAAAACTTTTGAAGGACAGTGCTGCTTTTGCAATTCTAATTCTAACTTCCTTTCTGGTGTCACTATCCTGGTCTATGTAGCTGCCAAGGTTTGCAGATTAGTTTACTTCATCAACAGCTGTTCTTTCTACGTATATTTTTCCTTCCTGATTAATTTATTTTTGTTTTGCCTTTGTTAATTTCAAGACCTATTTTGCTAGCCACGGAAGACAGGGAATCTGTTTTTTCCTTCATCGATTTCATATTGTCACTGATAAGAGTTATGTCATCAGCAAAATCAAGATCTTCTATTTGGTTCCCATGTACCCAATCAATGCCTGTTTTACCTGCACCTGTACAGCATCTTTTCATTATAAAGTCTATGGTAATTCCAAAAAAGCATTGGAGATAATGTACATCCTTGTTTCACGTCTGTTTCAATCTGAATATATATATATATATATATACGTTGTTACTGCTTACATTTGGCACACAACATTTTTTTTGCACATGAGCTGAACATTTTACACACAGACCTCAAACCCTTAGAGGGAACATTGGTCAGAACCCAGACGATTGCTAAGATTTTTTAATCGATCCAATACATTTGCTTATCTGCACACTTGCCCCTCCCCCCCCCCTTCCCCCATCCCTTCAAAAAATTCCTGTGTTGGACCCATTGAAGGTCTATGAACCACTGAAGTTAAGAATTTAAGAATCGCTGAGCTACATAGAACGTATTGTTTTGCTCTGCTTTGTTTTGTTCTGTTCTGTTCTGTTCTGTTTATAATCAGTTTTAGCCTTGTCTGTAGGTTGTTTCTTTTAACTTAAAGAGAGTTAGGTGGGCAGAATGACCTCTGTCAGGTTTGTTCAAACAGGAGAAGCCTCCAGGCTATTCACTGCGAATGTTCTAGTTCCACTGATGGGATAGATCTTCAAGACCTGGAGAGCAATAGATCTTCAAGACCTGGAGAGCAATGTCTGTTTTCAGAAAATGACCACGATATTCTTCGATACCGGCAAAACTGACTGTAAGCATTAGGAAATGAGTCTCAATACATATATTATGTGAGTCATGAGACGTGTACGGTCATATAACATACTCGTTTATATTTATACTCACCAGAAAAGGTTGCGATAATGACAAATGTTCATAGGTCGATGATGAATGATTATCATATTGTAACTAAGTAGTATCCAAATTGAGCTCCATTCCCCACCCCCACCTTCCAATGAGCCTTGGGAAGTCCTAGAGGCGGAGAGTGTAAAGGGAGCAGTAGATAACATCAGAACCAACTAAAGGAAAAAAAAGGGTTTCGAGGGCTCTAGAAATGCAGTCTGAGAGAAAATGGAACCAACAAAGGTTGAGAATCACTGTCTTGACCTAACCTAGGCGCCTGTACATATTTACTGACCTACAAATCTTTGTTATTTCGACATTACAACCTCAGACAAGATCGATCCCGCTACTTTTATCAGTTCTGCGCAGTTAACGAAGCACTTCTACCTTGAGTGAACAACTCTGAGAAAGTTATCACGTCTGAACAACTCTGAGAAAGTTATCACGTCTCCTATATGTTTGTTTCTAATCTCACAAACATAGAAGGAGTGAAAACAGACCGGAAACACTCATAGACAATTTTCTTGTATACGAGATGGTTATCTTCCTTGGGTATCAGCGGGAAGACCTTCTGTTGTACAGAAAGGTAAGGTTAACTTGATGGGGATCAGTTGAATAAGAGCTTAACCCATATTCTGCTAAATGCTTTGTTCATTATCATCAGGTGCAGTGCCGGTAGACGTTGGGGGCCCATGCTTCTCCATAGATCTCGATCCGTGCATTTGCTGATTTTTTATTGTGCCACTGCGTTAGACTGTCCATGATTTTTTTCCCCTTTCTTGGTCCTCCTCTGCCTCTCTTCTCATTTATATTTTTTGCCTGTTGTTATGGCGTTTTCAAATTCTCCCCTTCTCATTATATGCCCGGTGAGTAATGACTGTCGCTTTCTTATGGATTTAATTAGGTTCCTTTCTACATTTGATTTTGTTAGACATTTCCTGTTTGTCAATTTAGTGTCCATGATGCGCTTAACATTCCTCTAAGAAACCATATCTCTGTTAAACGACACACACACACACACACAGAAAGAGAGGAGAGAGAGAGATCTTTATTTCAAAAGGGTTAAGAATTGGGCACGCAGGCCCGTCTGAGAGAGAGAGATGTCGTTTGATAAGCTTTCCAAATAATAAAATACTAATAATAATAATAATAATATCACTGCTGTTCATACAGTTTGTTTCTTTGCTGAGAGTTTGCAATTTTAAAAAAAAAAGAAAAGAAATTAAAAATATAAGCTTTTCTAACAGCTATAAATAGACATAGCGTCATTTTCCAGAAAATCATATTATCTAAACACATATAACATATAATCTAAACACACACAACATATAATCTGAACACACACATCACATAATCTGAGCACATACAAACATATAATCTGAACACATACAACGTATAATCTAAACACACATACAACGTATAATCTAAACACACACACCATATAATCTGAACACATACAACATATAATCTGAAAACACATACACAACATATGATCTGAACACACACAGACAATATATAATCAAAACACATACAACATATAATCTAAACACATACAGCATATAATCTGAACACATACAACATATAATCCAAACACATACACCATATAATCTGACCACATACAACATATAATCCAAACATATACAACATATAATCTGAACACATAGAAAGCAGTAGATAACTTGTGACCGGCCTGCAAAATGCCGCAGTGAGTACATGGTATTGATTATTTGTGTCGATGGAAGTTAGCAACACAGTGAATGAGGGCTGACAGTTACTGGGAGACAGTTATGGTGGTGGAGTCTGCTAAAGAAGTACTACACGCCCCATGCCTTTTTTAGCCTCACTAAAGGACTGAAAAAAAAACCCGGCCGCCATAAGTTTATTCCAAGCCGGCACAAAACTGTGCTTCAACATCTTCATCGCTTCAGCTGCAAAGAAGACAATCTCGCAGTTCCAGAAGAAGAAGAAGAAAAAGAAGAAAAAGAAGAAGAAGAAAAAGAAGAAGAAGAAACTTTACTGTGGTGGCTTTGTTTATAGTTCTCATACACTAATTATTGGCTGTTACTAAAGAAGCAGACTACCCTTTTTCGCAAATCACTCTTTGTTTAGACAGAAAGGCAGATGACACGATGGAGCCTGAAAAGAGCGTTTAAGATTACCATCACTACCACACACACACGCACACACACTTCCCCCGCCACTCTCACACTCACGCACCCCAGACATATACAGCCAAACATGAAAAAATATATTCCCTCTCACACAGATCCACACACTCATCAAATATTGACTCATGTTTTGGATCACGCACCGGTAGATAACTCGAATAATTTTACAATCCGGTTCTGTTTTATTGTTATCTCCCTTCATTGGTACACCATCGTTCATTTCTTCACGTATGCGCCAGACATGGCAGGAGACCGTGTGTATGTTTGTCTAAAGTTGGTACCTGCTAGAGAGACTGAATCTAAGCTACGGAATTTCCGTGTCATGACGTTTCTTTCCGGGTGTCACGATCCTCGTGTAGACCGCGCAGTTACTAATGACTTCGCTATCAAACACATTTTTTGGAGGTGCGACATAGTGCAGCTCATTAGTACGCTGTTCTCTCGTGGTTAGACGGCTGCTCGTCCTACCGGAGTCCATGGTTCGAATCCCAGGTAATTCTCTTGTGATTTTTGTCTCTCTCACGTCTCACTAAAGTGCTTTGTCTGCGATTTTTTCGAAGTCTAATCCTATAAAACTGTGTTCTCTTACTTTACCATGCTCACGCCGAAATATCGGATGTTATATGTTTTTCATTTATACATTCTCATACTTTCTATTCGTTTCTTTCTCACCTTACTCACTCCCTCCCTCACTGTGTAAAACTGCACCATACACTTCTATCTACCTTATTTATTTAAACCAATTTTACTGCAGTTGCCACCCCTTTCATCTATATTTGAATTCGAATTCCGTTCCTTTTCTCTGCTGCTTAACCCCATTACTCCGACACAACACTGACAATGCTGGTACATCTATGCTAATCAATACTCAGAGCGATATTTAGGCAAATTCTAAAGAAAATGAAAAATATCACATTTCTATCCCAGCCCATGTTTTCATATCATAGGTGCCCTGTGACTTCCGTCCAGTTTCTTGCTGTCAAAACGTTTTGTTAAAGTTAATTCAAGCAGAGCACAGAAATGAATTCAGGAATGAAACAATTAACGAGGACAAAATATTTACATACTTTTTTCCCCCGAGGTACAGTAACATTCTCTGTGGAAATCAGTACCGAAACTGAAAACAGGTCCACAAAGCGAATGAGGTAACTAAAAAAAAAGACACATTTATTAAAAAATAAATACATCGCACTTAATACAAAACTAGCACTGTATACATTCCTTTCATCTCAGTGGTATCAGTGTCGAACATGGACACTCTCGTCTAAAAACAAAAGGAAAATCATCATCACAGAAATGAGATGTTTAAGGAGAATATTAAGTAATAAGAGAGAGGGGGGGGGATTAAATTTTTAAAAATTACAGTCATGGCAAAAGTTTGAGAAACATCGTCCAGTAGCATGTAGTAACACGACTATAGCCAGACAATACACCAAAAGTTTGAGAAACATCGTCCAGTAGCATGTAGTAACACGACTATAGCCAGACAATACAGCACAGAAAATATTGACACTAAGAATGGTAGAAAACAAAGAGATGGAGAGAAAAAAATTACAGAAACCTAAAATATCCTTTTATACAAAGCAAATCGCAGGGTCCTATCAAAGCGTGTAACTGCCCCTTCATGTCACATGAAAAATGTGTCTAAATAGAAAGTAGTCATTTTTGTTTCTTCCCTCATTTCTGTAGTAGTATTATTCCCCATTCATCTGATGCTACGCAGAAATTTATTTGGCCTTTCTAATAAATCTGCCTTAGAGGGGACCCAAAAAAAAAACATGTGAATAAGGGACGTAACAAAACAAAAACAATCCCTTCGACACAATTCAGCAGTTCTGGTCCTTTGACCAGTAAACCGGTTGAGACGGGATCATGTGATAATACCCTTGTTAAAGAACTTCACAAAAGAGAGCAGCTGACATGGGTTATTTAACAACTAACATCAGCTGTTAACGCCCTCTATGGAATGTAGCCACAGGTAAGGTCCAAAATTAACTTGCTTGCTTTCTTTTTTACAGAAATATTTTTGGAGATCTTTCATAGGTGACAACTAAGTTCGGATGTCACCTTTTTTTTTTCAGATACTCCTTTACAAGTTACAGGGATCAGAGCTTTTATTAGAACATGAATAGTAAGAAAGCTACCACTTCACTCATCAGCAGCAAGCATGCTTTTTATGCCTGTACATATTTGATTTTAACCAAAGACAAGTTAAAATGAAGATAACCAATAATGACAGTAATTACTGGTACTGCTCTGAATGACGTAAGAGCGAGGTGTTGGATCGTATTTCCATGTAGGACAATGTGAACGATGCTACTGTTATTACTTAAACTTTCTGCAGCTGTGAGCAGGAAGCTCTTACACGCAGCACACAACTAGTTTTTGGGTCTTCTTTTTTTCGTCATCTTTTCTTCTTCTTCTTCTTTTTTTTTTGTCTTTTTATCTTTCTTCCTTTCCTTCTTCGTTTGCTTCTTCTTCTATCTTCCTGGAAGTGTGAGCTTGTGTTCTTTGCAGTCAGTGCCGTGAGGATGTTCAGGCAGAGCATCGTGTCGGACTAGGAGCGGGTTATAGCTTCTTCTTTTTTTTTCCTCCTTCAGTCAATGTTTCTTTATCAGATTCCACCTTAAGAGGGGGCTATGGACATCCCTGTCCCATTAGCCAAGTTAGGCCTGTTACTGGGTGTACCAAAGAAGAGATGGGACAAGGTCATGGTTATCGATGGTTCGCCGGCCCTATCTGTATGTCAACCAGCTATGAGTCGCTGACTGCCACAAAGGCCATCGTCTTCCCCCCATGTTTTTGGGTGTATGTGTAAATATAAAGCTATATATATATATATATACAAAGCCGCTGCCGTAAAACTGATAACAAAATATTAACACTATTTAAAACAAAACTAGGAACAGTTTTGTTAGTTAACGAACTCAAGTTGTAACTTTCGGGCTTGTACCTTAATTATATAAAAAACACACAAGACAAAGAGTTAGGAAATGAAGAGAAAATATAAATTTATATCAATGATATGTAACAAATAAGAATTGTGTGCACGTGTGTATGTGTAAGGTGATGTAGTAGTTAGTACACTCGTCTGCCGATCAGAACGTTCTTGGTTCGATCTAGCACTTGGGCGGAATTTTTTCGGATCTACGACACCATGGTCAACCCAGCCTAAAAAAAAAAAAATGGGTACCAGGGGTTTCCCCAGGAAAGCAAAACGCAACAAGGCAAGGTCCTGACACCCCTAACTCAGACGGCCGTAGTAGTGGCCTAGAATTGTGAAGGTACTAACACTTCACACCCCTACGCCATGCACATGAATACCTTACAACAGCAACGGCTTGCTTCCAACTTTGTTTACACTGAAAGACCACTTTTCCAGCTGCATATAAGCGTAGAACCACCATCTTATATGTACTGTAGTAACTCACCACCGTGAACACTTTATTGGTTTTATTCAATAGATGGCACTTAATACAATTTACATAAAGTAGTCGCGGACCGAGCAGTAATAACTTCAGATGGGAAATGCAGAACAGAAATTAGGAACAGAATAGGGCAAGCAAAGACTGCATTTCAGAGAATGAGAAACATATTAGCTAACACATCTTTATCAATGAATGTTAGAAAACGAGTCCTAAAATGCTATATTGAACCTATCTTGTTATGTGGAAGTGAATCATGGACAATATGCAGGTCTGCACAAAAATCATTGGAAGCAGCAGAAATATAGTTTATTAGAAGAATGTTGCGAATCCCCTGGACACCAAAAATAACTAATGAAGAATGTATGAGAAGAGCTGGAGAGACAAAAAACCTTGTCAGAAAGATAAGAGAGAGACAATGTACTTTCATAGGACATACAATGAGAAGAGGGGGCATTGAAAATATTATAACAACAGGAAAAATAGAAGGAAGAAGATCCAGAGGAAGACCAAGAGAAATGATACTGGACAGTCTGACAGGATGGTGTGAGAGGAGATCACCAACTGAGCTGATGGCCTGCATGAAGGATCGTGTACTCTGGAGAAGCATAATAGCCAACGCCAGTCGGCACGGCACCTGATGATGATGAGTCGCGGACCACCAGATAATCCTTTAAGGACCACACATAGTACCCGAACCACGGGTTGGAAGCTACTGTCTTCGAGGCAGACACGACGTACGGAACTGAGAGTAGCCTGAAAATCCGGAGTGGACCCACGCACAAATCAGTGACCACACTGAGCCTTCCATGGTCAGCACCTAAATGGGACAGGGTCTTGACCAGCCGCAGCTGTGTATAGCTGTACCATCACACTAATACAGTCATTGTGGCTCACGGTAGAACAACAAATGACTGTATGCCAAAGCCAGGGAAAACAAAGTAGGACCCTGATGCTAGTTACTATTCCCCCCCCCCCTCTTTCTCTCTCTCTCTCTCTCTCTCTCTCTCTCTCTCTCCATTAAAACACAGAAAATAACTCTGAGGACAGATCTTTTAATAGTAAAAAAAGAGGAGAAAGGAAGTATCAACCCCCCCCCCCTCTCCAGCCTGGACCCCCGACTCTCCCCTTTCTCTTTCATTAGACCTACGATACGACAAACTTAAGGAAGTCGAGACTCCATAAGGTAAATTAAAACTAAGACTCATCAACTTGTGAATCATTCGTGAACATTTTTTTAAAAAATCAGCCACAAGACCAGGGAAGACATGATACAAGAGCGAGACCGACCTGCTTTTACTACAGATTTGTCTGAGACGGAAACGTGGCCCAAAACTGAAGGAAAAAAAACGCGATTGCCAGAAGTGTGGACCTTGTAACACAAACATTGTCTGCTGCTGCTGTGGTCGATTGTGCAGATTTAATATTGGCAGAATCAGTCGTGAGAAAAGCTGTGCAGCAAAACGATCCTCGAAAAATTTCACAGCTGAATTTATGTGATTCAGAACCGTCTTCTGTTGTGGTAGTTGCCCTTTGAGAGTTATCCACGAGACTTAACTATAGACTATAAACATTGGCTGAGCAGGTAGCGCTCTGTGGCTGGGCGGCTGCTCACCTTGCATGGGATAAATGGTTCGAGTCATAGTTAATGTATTTCTAGATTTCTTTTTCTCATGTCTAAAGTGCTTTGTCTGTTGTACTAACCACACAACAGCCCGTGATGTACCTGGGACCTGGTCACATGCCTGGGAAGCAGAGAATAGGACCACTGTACCCTACCACACATGATCGTAAAAGGCGACTAACTGGAGTTCAGCACAGGGCCAGAAACCTTGTCTGGTAAAAAAAAACATCATCAGAGTGCTTCAGAAACATCAACAGCAGAGTCTACATGTCAAGTCTTGGCGGAGCAGCGAGGGACAACATCAGCAAGTGAATCTACATGTCAAGTCTTGGCGGAGCAGCGAGGGACTACATCAACAAGTGAATCTACATGTCAAGTCTTGGCGGAGCAGCGAGGGACAACATCAGCAAGTGAATCTACATGTCAAGTCTTGGCGGAGCAGCGAGGGACTACATCAACAAGTGAATCTATCCTCTTCGTGTGATCTTTCTGCTGACGACTGCACCATTGACAATAGTGACTATGACATCAATAACCTACAGGAAACGCTACAAAATGATATTATCAGTTTGATTATGTGGAGTAATAATAAATGTATGATGATAAACACCAACAAAACAAAATCTATGATCATCACTACAAGAAAGAAGCTGCAGAATGCAACAAAAACTACACTACAGCTTTGCTCTGGGACTACAAAAACAGAAAACGTTCATGAAC
Source organism: Achatina immaculata (assembly GCA_009760885.1). Lineage (NCBI taxonomy): Eukaryota > Metazoa > Mollusca > Gastropoda > Stylommatophora > Achatinidae > Lissachatina > Lissachatina immaculata. The sequence goes on from CM019692.1 coordinate 39,040,689, forward strand.
ATAAAACTCTAGGCCTCGTCATTGATAAACATTTAAACTGAAGTTCTCACATACATAATCTAACAAACTTATTAGCGCAGAAAGTTTACCAACTAGCCAAAAATGTATCGATCCAAGGAACAAGAAAGACATATTACATATCACACATACAAACGCACTTAGATTACTGTTCCACAATCTGGCGTGAATGCTCCGTCTTAAATACAAAAAAGCTCTACTCACTTCACAGACGAGCATTAAATCTAATCTGTGACAAACACCCAGTAAAGACTGTAGATCGTAGATCAGCACCAAAAAACAAAAAATTCAAAATTCTACTCCTCAAATATAGAATCACTTTTAAGAAACTCAAATTTGTTCATAGAATTTTGTCAAACAATGCTCCGCCTTACTTGTGGCTATTGTTTACATCCAGCATTAAACATAGCCAACGTTTAACAAACGGGATTGATCTGTAGAAGAAAAGCATTGCATGTTCTGCGGTACACCTCCGGAACTCCCTCTCCTACCGTCTAAAATCCATTAGTAAGACTTCATCCTTTAACTCAAGCCTTTTTCAGTATTTACTGGCTTGTAACTATATGCCTCCATAAAATGTCTAGTAGCCTCTCATACAATGACTCGTCAGCCACCGAATTCTGTTCCAAAAGAAAAGAAAAAAAAACGCAACTTGTTAGATGTTGTTATAAATTATCTTAGTGAATGTGCAAGAGTGGAATGTCAGAAGAACTTCACTGAAAATGTATGCGCGCGCGAGCTATCTTGTTAGATTAATTACCTCTAATTAGTTACCTCATTATCCTACGTTTGTGAATGTAATAGTTTCATCTTGCATTTTTAGATATTTTTTCATGTAATCCGTATACTTATTTTTCACATAGTTTCATCTTACATTCTTATTTCATGTAATTTATATACTTATATTAAATCGAATGTGTGAGAAGAATGAAAAATGGAGTGATAATGGGCGGAATGTAAGACGGGGCTGCGGCCCCAATTCCGCACCACTTTAAAATAAAGATTATTCATTCATTCATTCATTCAGTCCTTGTGAAGCAGGATCTTTACTCGGCGCTATTTCGGTGCGATTCTTCTGTGTAAAATGTAAAATGTAAACTTGCTGCTCATCTATCTGTAAATTTCCGCTATTGTCCACCAGAATAATGTTCTTTCTGTTCACAACGACAAGTGTTGACTATCAATTACTGTTAATATTTTATTTCATTTAATCTACGACTATTCTACGTTGTTTTGCGTCTGTTTTGTTACTCATTTCACAGACTTACTTGCTACCAGGTTCATTCTCTCTCAGTGGAAAAAGTAATACAGAAGCAGCAACTTTACGGTTGAAATGACTTTAATGATGCACGGGGTGACGATGAGTCGATGAGCGATATGACGAGAACGACAAAAGGCATCAACAAAATCCATGGACACAAGACTGGACATCTCCACGATACAATATATGTTCCCGGCAGACTACTGTCGCCATCAGAACAACCTAATACACTCTATTCTACATCTATTTCACTAAACAACAACATTTCTAACAGACTAATCTACGTCTATCTCAGACGATACACACAACTGTCCCTCAGTCACGTGATTTCTCTCTCACCTGACCTTTTTCCTGTCATACCTTTACCGTGACCCTCGTGCAACCCAAGACAAAGTAGATGGACTCTACTCACAAACAGCTGATTACTTTAGAAGATAACTCATTTTATATTAATTTTTACAATTCTCAAATGAGTTATCAATCTTACATGCTAACATTCAATATACTGCTATACTTGGCCACCCCCAAGCAACAGCAAAGGACAGGACCCTGGAACATCCGCACCATGTTCCAGACTGGGAAAGCAGCCCAGGTAAGTAGTTCAAGAGATGCAGAGCTACAGGTTAAACATACTAGGATTAAGCGAGGTCAGGTGGTCTGGATCAGGGAAGATTACAATAAACACAGGAGAAATCATCTGCTACCCAGACAGAACAGGTGATCAACTTTATGAAGGTGTGAGTATAATGATGGACAAAATCCCAGGAAGGAGCCTGCTAGAATTGGTACCTGTCAATTCACGAATAATACGAGCCAGATTCTATTCAAAATTTACTAAGAGCACCATCTTGTAATGCTATGCACCCACTAAGAGCACCATCTTGTAATGCTATGCACCCACTAAGAGCACCATCTTGTAATGCTATGCACCCACTAAGAGCACCATCTTGTAATGCTATGCACCCACTGAGCAAGCAGAAGAAGAACAAAAAGAGGAACTTTACAAATGCCTCTAAGATCAGGTAGATAAGACACGAACACACGATATTCTCCTGGTAATGGGAGATTTCAATGCGAAGACAGGAATGAACAACCAGGGATATGAGCAGTGGATGGGGAAACACGGTATAGGATCAATGAATAATGATGGAGAACAAATGGCAGACCTTGTGCAGAGAAAATGGATTAATTATAGGAGGTACTGTCTTTCAACACAAGAGAATTCACAAAACTATTTGGAGTTCACCAGGTGGTAAAACCAGCAATTAAATCGATCATATAACAATAAGAAGAAACTGGAGAAGGTCACTTTGTGACAGTGAGAGGAACTGATCCTGGAAGACCTTTTCAACAAAGTTTGGGAAGAAGAGAAGGTATCATTGATGTATCATATAGATGTATCATTGTTAAAATCCCCAAGAAATGCTGTATTACAAAATGTGAGAACTGCAGAGGAATCAACCTTCTATCAGCGCCAAGCAAAATCTTCTGCAGGGTACTTTTACAAAGAATCAAGGCCAGCGTGGACAAAATATTTAGAGGGGAACAGGCAGGGTTCAGGAAGGGGAGACAATATACAGACCAAATATTCCTTATGAGATTTAGAGGGGAACAGGCAGGGTTCAGGAAGGGGAGACAATGTACAGACCAAATATTCTTTATGAGATTTAGAGGGGAACAGGCAGGGTTCCGGAAGGGGAGACAGTGTACAGACCAAATATTCCTTATGAGATTTAGAGGAGAACAAGCAGGATTCAGGAAGGGGAGATCATGTACAGACCAAATATTCCTTATGAGATTTAGAGGGGAACAGGCAAGGTTCAGGAAGGGGAGACCATATACAGACCACATATTCCTTATGAGATTTAGAGGGGAACAGGCAGGGTTAAGGAAGGGGAGACCATATACAGACCATATATTCCTTATGAGAAAAATTATTGATCATTCACTAGAATGGAACTCCTCACTGTACATAAACTTTGTTGACTTCGAGAAGGCCTTAGATAGTACCCATCATCCTTCCTTGTGGAAAATGTTGCTGGCCTATGGACTCCCTGAAAAAATCATAAATATCATGAAAGATATATATGCGAAGAAGCAGAGCTGTGTGAGACATGACAGACAACAAACTACATTGTTTCAAATAAAAACGAGAGTAAGACAAGGATGCATGCTCTCCCCACTTATTTTCCTGATCGTTATGGACTGGATAATGATGACCGTCACCAAAGACAGACCTAGAGGATTAACCTGGGGGGGCTCACAGATCATCTGGAGGATTTTAACTTCGGAAACGATATTGGTCTGCTCTTACATAGCAAAGAGACATACAGAAGAAGACAACTGGAATTTACGAAATAGCCAAAATAGTAGGTCCAAATATACATCCAGACAAGACTATGATCATGAGAATCAATGGAAAAAAAATAAGGAAAGAATCTCAGTTAGGACAAGACACATTTTAAGTACCTTGGAAGACTCATTTCAGCAGACAGCAATAACGAGAAAGAAATATCCACTAGAATTGGACAGACATCTCAGGTCTTGAACAAATTAGCACATATGTGGAAATGTCGCTTTCTTAACACGAGCCTCGGGATCAGAATCTATAAATCCAGTGTTTGCTCAGTTTTATTATATGCAGACGAAACATGGAGAACCAACGAGAGAACTGAAAGTAGACTGATAGGATTTGAAGGAAGATGCCTCCGAAAAATTTAAAGAATACACTGGGAAAAACACGTGACAAGTGAGGAAATAACCAAATGAACAGGCATTGAGAACATTACTAAAGAGGTCAAAAGAGGAAAATGGAAATGGCTGGGCCACATACTAGGAATGGAAAGAACAAGACACCCCTATAGTGCCGTGACTTGGACACCTCAGGGGAAAAGATTGACTGGTTGATTGATTGACTGATTGATCTTTATTTCAAAAGGGTTAAGAATTGGGCACGCAGGCCTGCCTGACATTCTGCCCTTTATCATACATCTTTCACTCTATTCCAGACATTCTGCAAATATGCTGTTTGTGTAACAAACATAATTAACATTGAAGCTGAGAGACATAAAATAAAACATTTATGTTTCGCTCTTATCCATTCACTCAGTACAGAAGTAATTAAATACATATATAAATGACTATCTACCAAACAAAAATTTCGGGACTATTCAGAATAACCAAAAATTTCGGGACTATTCAGAATAAACAAAAGAAAGAGAGGCAGGCTACTGGGGACATGGGGACACACATTAAAGAGAGGAAGGACACTGGGGACATACACTAAAGAGAGGCAGGCCACTGGGGACATGAGGACACACACTAAAGAGGGGCAGGGCACTGGGGACATGGGGACACATACTAAAGAGGGGCAGGCCACTGGGGACATACACTAAAGAGAGGCAGGCCACTGGGGACATACACTAAAGAGAGGAAGGCCACTGGGGACATGGGGACACACATTAAAGAGAGGAAGGCCACTGGGGACATGGGGACACACATTAAAGAGAGGAAGGCCACTGGGGACATGGGGACACATATTAAAGAGAGGCAGGCTTCTGGGGACATGGGGACACACATTAAAGAGAGGAAGGCCACTGGGGACATACACTAAAGAGAGGCAGGCCACTGGGGACATGAGGACACACACTAAAGAGAGGCAGGCCACTGGGGACATGGGGACACACACTAAAGAGAGGCAGGCCACTGGGGACATGGGGACACACACTAAAGAGAGGCAGGCC